>JAGFMF010011576.1:2079585-2299681 GCA_019455555.1 Galemys pyrenaicus
CCCCCCACACCTCTGGCCTGTACCCCAGTGCTTGTATGCATAAATAAATAAATCTTTAAAAAAAAAAAATGTGAGAGTTACCTGGGAAAGACAAAGGGATAGGGAGGAAAGGAACACTTATGGGTGCTTATCATGCTATAGAAATGAATATTCAAGTTGCTCTCAGCCAACACCTGTAGCTGGCATTTATGGCAGCAGCACACCTGCAGTGCTTTCCTCCTGCACCGTCTCTGCGTCTTACTTAGCTGTTGCACGTGCTGTGGTGTCTAGTGGTGTCTCCCACGCTGCTGGTGGACTGACGGCACGGGGAAGACTCTAGCTCGTTTGGCATCTCTTGCAGGCCTAGTGAGTTGTGCCTTACAAATTTCATCAGTGTTCTAGGCTGAATCTTTAAAAAAATTTTTTTGTTATGCTCAAAATCTATTATTTGTCTCACTGTAGGTTATGTGTCATTAATGAAAGGCTGAGACTTGGGTTATTTCTTACTGGCACAGTCTAGAAATGTGCATCTAGAAATATTTAGTATACTTTCTACTTCTATTCAGTCAAAGCCAATTTAATAATAAAAACCCAGAAGGAATTTTTTCAAACTTCCTGATTGGTTATAATCTTGCCTCCTTGTTTTTCTCAGATCTGATTTGTATGCACTGAGATCAGACTTTCTACAGACTAGACCAGCCCTCCAGAGAATACCAGACTTCTCAACGTGAGTAGCCCCTGCACTGTCTCGATGTAGAGATGTTCTCCTCTGATTAAAATCACTTAGGCCATCCCCATGGTACCAGCAAGCAGACTACAAAAGCAGTGATTTTGGGGTGTGAGGACTAGTACAGGCATTATATACATTTACTGTCTTTGACAGTAAACACTGTACTAATGAGAAAATACAGATCTTCAAATATTAAACTAATTAGTTGTAATTCCAGCACTTACCTGAAGCCAGTGGGATTCATCTTGGAAAGTGGAATTGATTAGTTATTACACCACACCCAGGTCAGCAAAAATATTCATTAACTTAGAAGAATTTGACTATTTCCAAGTACAAGATACACAAGATAACAGTACAGGATAACCCAAAGCAGTCAGATGTCATGAATATGAAAACAGTTTAAAAATAAATAAATAAATAAAGGGTTGAGGTCCACCTAGCCTACTTTTCTGTGACCAGTCCAATTCAGTATGTTTTTAGTTCATAAAGGCAGTTTTATCCAAGGTGATACCATTTGTAACATCTCTACATCTACAGTTGGGTTTAGGAAAACTTAAGTCATGTGGAGGGAGGCAAGAAATGAAAGAAAGAAGGTGGCTATAGGAGTATTTCCTGCAGTAAGAGCCAGGGACCAGACCACGGCTGGGCATGTTTCTATCTTTCACTTTTCCTGAAAGAGGATGCCTACTTCCATTTAGTAATTCCCCCCACCCCTCTTTTTGGTAATCATCAGAGAGCTGAGCTTTACATTATTTTCCATGTTGGTGTCTTAGACTATTAACCAATAGAAAACCAGAAGGCTGTGATGAATCAATAACACTTACAGTACTGACAGATACCTGTATTTTGCAGGAAGGCGATTGTGACTTTGAATTCCTTGGTGGAGGAAAACAAAACACGGTGGTCTTGCTTCCGAGGATGCAAGTGTGATTGCTAGTGTCTTCATGAGCTCCAGAGGTCACAGCACGCTGCCACGGACTCTCATGGCCCCTCGGATGATTTCCGAGGGAGACTTAGGAGGCATTGCTCAAATCACCTCCTCTCTCTTCTTGGGCAGAGGCAGTGTGGCCTCCAACCGGCACCTCCTCCAGGCTCGTGGGATCACCTGCATCGTTAATGCTACCATTGAGATCCCCAATTTCAACTGGCCCCAATTTGAATATGTTAAAGTGCCTCTGGCCGACATGCCTCATGCCCCCATTGGACTGTACTTTGACACTGTGGCTGACAAGATCCACAGTGTGAGCAGGAAGCATGGGGCCACCTTGGTGCACTGTGCTGCAGGGGTGAGCCGCTCGGCCACTCTCTGCATCGCTTACCTGATGAAATTCCATAATGTGTGCCTGCTGGAGGCATACAACTGGGTGAAAGCCCGGAGGCCTGTCATTAGGCCCAACGTAGGCTTCTGGAGGCAGCTGATAGACTATGAGCGCCAGCTTTTTGGGAAGTCGACAGTTAAGATGGTACAGACGCCTTATGGCATAGTTCCAGACGTTTATGAGAAAGAGTCCCGACACCTGATGCCTTATTGGGGGATTTAATGCTACCACAGCCTGCATCAGCAGCCCCTTGAGCAGTACCAGCATCTGCTACACACCGTCTGCTCCCCTCTTCACCTTTCTTTTCAAATAGTTGACTTTTGGTTCTTCCTGAAGTGTTTTTTACACTGGGTGTTCAAGTTTATTTTAAGAGGGGAGGATCACAAGGGGAAAGCATACATTGCTAGTAACATTTTTAAAACTAACATTTTGGAATAGTGTTTACGAAAATCTTTAACTGGCTTTTAATCATTTTTAACACTTTGAACAGTTTAATAAACTGTTTGGTTTTGCTCCATTCTGAAACCCATGCCTCGGCTTCATGGCAGGGGCAGGAGGAGCTCAGTGCAGAAATCACTTTGGGCCCTGTCAACCCTTTAGAGACAAGCTTTTTCCAAGGCTGCCCACCAAACAGTGGCTTAGGGAAGACTGACACCAGCTTCAGTCTCTACTGGATTAGCCTTGCTCTCTTCCTTTCCTTCTATTATTTAGTGACTGTAAGTTTAAAGACGTTATTATTTAGCTGTTGAGTAATTATCATGAAAAATGCAAAAACCCTCTTGGGATCGTTGTGCCCCAGGATTACTATATTAGCATTATTTTTAATAAATATATCTGCTTAACATATTAGGATTTTTACTAATAAGAATTTAAGGGTGTGTGTGTACTAACAGAAAATGCCCTCCAGTAACTTAAAATATGGCTCCCATATAGTTGTGAACACTACCTAGAATAGACATCGCAAGGCTGAACTGTGTCAACATTTCACATGCTTGCAGATAGGCAGTTATGAATGCTGCAACAGTGGAAAACAGCATGGACTGTACACTCTGTGTACCATGTTCACTTGTCTCTTGGTAAGTGGAGTGTAACAAAGCAAATCCTCCATCAAAGAAATTAGTTTTTAACAAAAGGTGTGCCTTTGTTAAGGCAAACATACCCTAAACCAAACCTCAGTACCAGAGATAAGCAATAACAATGGCCGCCTTTGTTGAAACTCGGAAATGTCACCCCTGTTCACTGCTCCAAATACATCTGACAACACAACTCACCTGGGACTCAGGAGTTTAATTAGCTTTTCCTGATTCCACTCTCCTGGGAGACCAGGGCGAGTTACCAGGTTGCTTTTTTCTTTTAGAGGAGCCGCTGTCACCACACTGCATCACTTCATCTGTCTGGGTAGGGGTGGTAGCTTGTTCATCTGTGCGAGAGTTTTCTAGATTCTTTTTTGGGCCTATTTTGGCAAGAGACTATATATAAATGTGCTGCCAGCGGCTACATAGTTATATAAACCATATCCTCAGATATGGACTGTGCCAATAGTTTCCACTTAAATTCTACTTTGTTTTCTAACATTTACCTGCTTTTACAAATGCGCACCACTGTCTAAATAGGGAAATTAAGATCAGAAGAGCCCATAAATTGCTACATTAGCACATGATCAAAAATAACAGTAACAAAACCACATCCCAAGGAGGAGCTTTAGTATGAAGGTAAACTGGTTGTCTCTGGATCAGAATGAAACTCAGCATACTACTATAGTTAGAACACACATAATGACAGGTTCTAGCTAATTAAGGAAACTTTCCTGTAAAAATCCTGGCAGATGTCACTACTGGGATGTAAATAAGAGCATTCTTAGCACTTGGGAAGCCTGTGCTTGACCCTTTTCTAATCTAAATGTCAAGAGAATTTACTAGCTGGTCACAAAGTATGTGATCTTGGTGTCAGGGGTATTTCTGTAGTGATCCCCAAGTACTTCAAATTTCTGTAACATAAAGGCCATATGGTCTTTTCAAACATTAAGAACACACTTGTCATTAAAAGAAAGTAAAAGGTGTCTTCAAACAAAATATATATGCACACAAAATACTCAAATAATTTAAAGCCTCTCTGGAGTGCTAACTAGTCATAGGAAAAAAAAACATGGATAACATACCTATACCTTTTCTATCTCAAGCGTGTCCAGACAAAAATTATACAGTAAGCCATAACAATTTTAAAGGTAAAATTGAATACCAAAAAAAGGAAAGTGCTTATTAATCGCCACTCAAGCAGTGGGGGTGAAGCTGCCTGCACAATACACAGTATGGAAATCAGTAACCTTGGTTACTGTTTCCAAGGACACTGGGCTCTTGACTATCAAGAGCTGAGGTGAAGCTGAATGCAACGTTGAATCATTTTAATAAACTTGCATTAAAGAAGAAAATCAATGCAGTGTTATCCCACACTCTCCCAAGTCCTTACCGGTGACATCTAATAAAACACCCTGTTTAACAGATACTAAAAAGTAGTGAATGCTTTTCATAGCAAAGGCTTTTTTGTTGGTTGCTGTATTTTCCTCTTAAGCCTTCCAAGAAGTGACTAAATCTATCATACTTGGTAAAGTCAGCAATAATTATGCTTCAGGATTTTATCTGAGGTATTCTGGAATACACCTAGGAATGCAAATCTATCAAGTTAACAGGTGAGCATACTTTTTATTTCTATTTTTTAAAGTACTTATGCATGCAAGAGCTGGGGTACAGGCCAGAGTCGCGGGAGGGGAGGTGAGAGGATTCACCAGAGACAGAGTGGGGAGCAGAACAGACAGATCTACTGAAATACACTGCTGAGGGGAGCAGTGGGCATGGCAGGAGAGGTCTGCTGCGCCATGTGGGTCCCCTCCCTGGCCGGCGGCAGGGATCGAACTTGTGCTGCAGTGGCTGTGGTTTGCTTCATAGTGCGTTGCTTAACCCACTGCGCCACCAGGGAAGCCCAGCATACTTTTTAAAATGCCATAGTGAGACCCAAGGTGCTACTTAGGCTGAAGGGGTATACAGCAGCTTTGGGAGAAGTCTGCTGGAGACCGGCCTGGCTCCCTAGTGTGGATTGTTACTAACCCTCCCCTCCCCCCAACCAGCACTGTGGAGGGCAGAGGCTCTGAAGGTAAAAATTTGTAGTCAGCTGTCCCCGTCCCTAGTAGCTGGAGGTGGTATTTGGAGTGAATAAAAACATATTTACCTCCTGAACACTGCTCTGCGTTCTGATGCACACACAGGTAAAGCAAAAGTCCCATCAATAGCTGTTCTACACCTTTCTTGAAGATGGAGATAAAAGCTATAAGATGTAACAAAATAAACTTCTCTCAAGTTATAGCCTGAGAAGGGAAAATAAATTATGTAAACAAGCAATCACATAACTTTTCCATTAAGTGCTATGTTTAGGTTAGGGGCCCTCGTCATACAAAGTGGAACACATAATCAAATTTCTTCCTAAGTACATCACTATAACTCAGAGAACTGTGGCCTACGTTGGCATGTTCTTCCCAGCAATAACAGTCTGTAACCACTTACCTTTCTTCCTTTCTTTCTGATAAAGCAGTTAAAGTGGAAAAGGAAATTCCCTACACTACAGCACAAGCTATCTTCTAAAATTCAGAGCCGTTTTGGACATACTTCTTCCACTGCTTTTTAAGTCCTGTCTCTGCTCTATGTACCTTACTATTTGCCTCACTAGGTCAGAAATGCCTCTTGCTAATCCCGAACTAGTTTCAGATGTCTCCTACATGTACTGCAGAGTCAGGCAGTACTGGTCCCTAAGCAGTCTGATTTGGAAATTTGGAGACGCTATCGCAGAGAGATTTCATTCACCTGCCTTTCCAAATCGTGTCTGAAGAAATTACCATGTTCACAGTCTTTGTGAGACGTGAAACAGAAGGCTTTCAGGGACGTCTCAGAGGAAGGATATTCATCCTGGTATACAAGGGTTTGGGCTTCTGGCAAAAAAGGACATTTTCCCTCACTGCAAAATGGTCAGGCACCTTTTGAGAAAAAAATCTTCTTAAAAGTTGGTAGTTTTAGAAATGAACAGAAGGAGCAGAGAATTGGTTCAGGTTTCACAGAAAAGTTGATAAACCTGCCGTCACGTACCTGCCACTGTCTACTGGAGACGAGCAGAAGTTTTTCTATAAAAAGAACATCAGTTTAATTACAATTCCCCTTTTTATTCATTTCAGCTGTCACTAAATGTGGATAAGTGCATTCTACTTTACAGGACAATAAGGGTTCTAGATCTAAGTAAACACTGGCTTGAAACATCATCAGTTCTAGTCCTACAACAATAATTTATTTTCATCAAATGTCAATTCTTCACAGTTTTAATACTGCAGCAGCAAACAGCCCTTAAAGAAAATTATGGTCCATATATTAAAACACCTTACGAGGACGAGAGATAAGTTAGCAAATGTCTGGCGCTACAGTCTGGGAAGGGTGATTTTACCTCAGCCCCAGCACTGGCTGTGGGAGCCAGGGAATGGGTCATCTGCAGAAATGACTGGGAACTTGCACAGCTTTGGGAATTCTCTTGAGGGAATTCTTCATATAGATTCACAAACGTTCTGTTTATTGATTCCTCTCACCCCACTGGGTGTGATAGGAAAAAACCCAACTCAGCTGGTACACTTCATAGAGGAGCGTTTCAGAGCAAATCAGGCAGGATGAGGCCAGGTGGTTTTGGTTCAACACAGTTGATCCAGAAGTTGGCACAGCTGGCATGATACTGGTGTCCTCCATATGCCAGCTTGAAACTGTCTGTCTCTGAGTTGAATGCCTGCCGGAAGTAGATAAACAGGGCAAGTCAGGCTGCTTCCTAAGAGCTGCCTAGCAACTAGCACGTGGACCTCTCCAGGTCACAGAGGCTGAGGTCAAACTGGTAAACACACAAAAGCTGAGCAGGTGGCTACAGGAATTCAGGTGAAAGGTTTTTTGCTGCTAAATAAAGGAATAAACAACTCTTTACCACTAAATCCAGTTTCAGCAAAAGCAAGGCCAGCTCTTTCAGAGAAAAGGCAGAGTCTTCAGAGGGGCAGAATGTATCTTAACATGGGCAATTAAGACAGCCAAGGACCGTGGATAAAATTTATCCCTCATTGTGCAGAAGGGAAGCCCTTCCTCTAAGGCTGGCATTTGACTGCAACAAGCAATCCCTTACTTTTCTGTGCCTGATTATAGTCCTATCATGGAAGAAAAATTACAAGAGAGAAGAGATGAAAATTTCTGAGGGTCTTGGGCCATTGGGAGCTGACCTGATTAAGTGACTTGACATATTTTAAACTATCAAATAGGAATAGTTTGTAAATACTAAAGATATTAAACACACAAAAATTGTTTCCAGGTGCGTAATGGTTATAGGTAAATACAGCCAGCTAGTCCTAACCTCAACCTCCTGGGGCATTTTCTAAAGCACTACAATTAAACAAAACAAAAGGCCCTCTAAAACCTAAACGATTTGTTTTAGTCTGATAACGGTCAAATCCTGAGGTGCTCTGATCTTACGCTGTGTCACTACGACTTCCAGCCTCCTAGAATTGCTCATTCTGCTACCATGCTTGTCGCAGAGAGAAATACCCACGCTATCAAAAGCCAATTATGAAGAACAAGCATGCAAACAAGACAGAAGTGGATCCAGGCAGACACGTTAGCTGATCAAATCAAACGTTATGGGAACAAAAATGACTCCGTAAAGAGATTCATGATTTGAGCATGTCAAGATGACAGTGGAATCATCTGATTTGCTTTCTACACTCAAAATTAAGATGGAGACGCTAGGAAAAATATGTAACTGGTTCATACTTTTTTAGGATGTTCTTCTGCAGGCTTCTCTTCTTTCTGAAATAACGTTGAAACCAAAGGTCAACAAAATTTCCTGGAACAGGGCCTCCTGCTGCCAAATAAACCCTTGCAGGCTTACCCTTTCCTCCACCACCCCACTGTGCTCAGGGTGCTGCGGGCACCGTGCGAGCAGCGTGCTGTTAGAAAGGGAAGACCTGCGTCCATCCCTCAACAGCTTCTCCCCCTGCCCTTGCGAAAGAAGCCTCTGCTGTGTGGCCAGATTTCAGGACTTCATAAAGCCCCCACCCCGGTCACAGACCTTGCAGGGAAGTGCACTGGGTGGGGCTGTCCTCCAGCTCATGTTAGGGAAGTGCTGTGCCATCTACAGGGGAAAGGGTTGGGACTTACCCGGCTCCTGGAGTCCACATTCAAGAGGCACACCCCACAAGCAAGTTCCTGAGCGTTTTTAATCCCAGGTCGTAGCATACAAGAGGAAAAATCCAGTGAATTTTCATCAGGCTGTGAGGAAAAGACACATGGGTAAGAACACAGTAATTCCAAATGTTATTGGCTTAATTCCCTTGTCATTTCTCCTTGGTAGACCCAGTGGCAAACGGAGTACATTAATACCATCCCTTCAACTATTCAATTTCTCAAACATTTTCTGAGTACCTGCTAGTTCTACTAAGGAGGAAGCAGGTAGGAAAAGAAGTGAAGAAGGAAGGGAGTTGACAATAAGACCATAAAAGGCAAAGAGTTATCTTGGAAACCAAAAAATAAGAGCAGCACAAGTCAAAAGTGTGAGAAAGTGGCTCAAAAGGTGAGAAGTCTGAATTTAAGGTTGCAAAGGCATGACAGCTGGATGTGAGGCGAGTGAGTGACTAAGTAAAATGGAGATAAGAATTCAGGAGGGGGCTTCCCTGGTGGCGCAGCGGGTTAAGCAATGCATTACGAAGCAAACCGCAGCCACTAGAGCATGAGTTTGATCCCAGCCGCTGGCCAGGGAGGGGACCCACATGGTGTAGCAGATGTCTCCTGCCTCACCCGCTGCTCCCCTCAGCAGTGTGTTTCAGTTAATCTACCTCTTCTGCTCCCCACTCTGTCTCTGGTGAATCCTCTCACCTCCCTGGACTCTGGCCTGTACCCCAACACTGGCTGACTTGCCTCATGGATAATTAGGTCGCCTAGGATAATGGCAAAGTTCTGCCAAAATAATAGCTAGCTACTTTTTTGTGGATAAGGTTTGGATTTTTATTTGTGACGAAGGGGTGTGGGCTGGCTATCTCCTCTCATGCGTGCAGGGCCTATCATCTGTACAGGGCACCACGGGGTGTATTTGACCCCTCTGCCACCTGGGATGAGCTGCTTTTCAACTACCATGTCTTCCAACTCATCCTCATTAAACTTGATAAAGGCCCACTTTTTGGAGATGTGGATTTTCTGGCCGCCAGGGATTGAACTTGGATTGCGTTGGGCCTCCATCATATAATCCATGTTCTGCAGCTTGATGCAGATAGACACGATGACTTGGCCAGTATAAATCCTGGCCATTGTGCCCTGGGGCTTTCCAGAGGCACCTGCACCCCAGCCCTAGCACCAGACAACATTCTACTGATGCAGGCGGTGTGGAAGGGGTGGGGCTGCACTCAGGTGGGAAAGCCATCTCTGCCGCAGCTTCTCACCGTGTACTGTGGGCACAAACACGGGCGGCCTCCAGGGCTTCGGAGGAGAGCTGCTCACATTCATCTGACATCATGTGGCCAGAGAGTGGGAGCTCACCCACTCTGCCCTTTTCTGCCTCTTAGCATGAAATGAAATCTTAGCGTCAGGGCTCCGTAGAAGCGGGCCTTTGGGTACAACTTCTTTTTACCATGCCGGTGATGCCGGGTGGGGTGGTAGCCGATGGCAAAGCCAGGACCTTTGGTGGTCGACCGGAGGCAAAGAGCAATAGCTACGTTTTCTACATTGAATTTAGGCGGGACCACTGAGGGGCTACTATAGTGCTTCATATTTACACATTTTATTTTTCTTTCCTAAGGGAAAGAAATGGCTTCTCCCTAAAAATATGTGTAGGCTATACAGGATGTCTCTCCGTCACTTTCTAATCTGAAATAACAGGTAATGTACTAGCTTCACCACCTTTCTTAAACGAGCCTGAACTGAATCCACTCAGAGAACACCTAGGAAGAAAGGATACAGCTTTCAAAGAAAAGGGGAGGTCAATGTTTCCACCACATGTATGAAGTAAACCTAAAAGGCTTGAGCCAAGCCAGAGGATGATTTTTCTTTTGTTCTCTAGTGCAAACTATGGCCACTCTGGTCAGACCTGGAAGCAGGGGGTGGTATCATTTGTCTGCTGTCCAATTCTGCCATCTGTACAATGGTCACAATTTCACCTGCCTATTCCCCCTTAATTTGGGAACACTATACAAGTGTGTGTGTGGTTATCTGGAAAGGATAATCTGATTTATGACAGTCACTGACAAAATTTAACAAGCTTTTTGAAGAGGTTAAAATCATAGTAGTACTTCTATAACCTGAATTATAGCTATTTATCAAAATAATGAATATGGATCACCTGAGAGTCAGAATTTGGGAAAATTTGTAATCTTGAAATCAATCAAATTAATAAACCCCCTTTTATGTTTACTAAAGGTTAGTAATATGTTTACTAAAAGCATGAGGGAAGCAAATTAAAAGGTTATATTGTAATCTCCAGTGAAAGTCATACAGCTTTGGATAAATTACCCTGTGATCAAATTCTTCAAATGATAAAACCGACCCTTAGGAATGCACACCTGCAAGTGGCCTATTACTGTGATACACTGTAACAGTGTGACGCCAACCAAAGGCTGCAATTCTACGAGAAGGTACGCCCTCTACAGGCCACCTTAAATCGAACACTATCTACTTCAATTGGCAAGTATTTCATGCAGTTAGTAAAGGTTAGAAAAAAAAAAATTCTGGGCCCTCCCTGGTGGCACAGTGAGTTGAGCTACGCACTATGAAGCAAAGCGCAGCCACTGCAGCACAAGTTCGATCCCTGCGGCATGGCGCAGCAGACCTCTCCTGCCTCGCCCGCTGCTCCCCTCAAGAGGGTGTTTCAGTCAATCTGCCTGTGCTGTTCCCCACTCTGGTGGATTCTCTCACCCCTCGCACCTCTGGCCTGTATCCCAGTGCCTGTATGCATAAATGAATGAATCTTTAAAAAAAAAAATTCCGTCACATGTCCTGCACACACTGGTGGGTCCCAGAGTCAGACTTAGAGATATAACCCTGAATCTTCAGCAAATAGTAAACTGCTAAAATGTTGTCCACGAAAATAATTATTAAGGAAGAAAAGTTTGGTAAGTAGCTTTCTTAATATTCTTTCTTCTTCCAGATCAATGGTAGTATGAGCCTTCCCTGTCCTCTTAAGTGAGGCATAGCTAGAGAACTTGTCATGATCAATGAACTGTGAGCCATATAAGTCATATATGTCACTCCTGGAAGGAAGCCTTTAAGAGCAAGTGCTATTTGTCACATTGAACATTCCATGCTGACCAGTTGTGCTGAGTGATGGAAGCTGTCAACCAGGTCTGAGCGAGGAGGACATGTTACAGAGCCTCTCCAAGACAAGGCGGACATGGGGCAGAAGCAAGAAATAAATGCGTGTTGTTTTACATTGCTATGATGTGTGTGAGTCACAGCGGAATAACCCTGCCTCAGGTCACTGATATAAAGAGTGACCTATACACAGGTTCTACAAGCAATTCTAAACGTTTGATTCTGGCTTGGCACTGTAATGCTACAGTAATGGGTTAGTATAATTTTGGTGGCTTAAAATAACACATTAATTCTTTTATAGTTCTGGAGGTCAGAAGTCTAAAGTTGGTTGGCAGCACTGCATTCCTTCTGGAAATTCTAAGGTAGAATTTCTTTGCCTTTTCTAGTTTCTAGAGATTGCTGACACATTCCTTGGCTCCCGATCCCATCTTCCGAGTCAACAGCGTAGCACCTGCCAACCATTCTCTCTGCTGCCACCATCGCACCACTTGTTCTCATCTGCACTCTCTTGCTTTCCCCTGATGGGGCCACCTGGATAGTCCTGGAAAAGCTTACCATCTAGAGACCCTTAAGATGCAAAGTCCCTTTTTCCATGCAAAGTAACAAATTCACAGGTTTCAGGGATCAGGACATGGGCACCTTTGGGGGCAGACATTCCTTAGTCTGCCACATCTACTTTCTTTCTGTCAACAAGTATAGCCACGCAGAGACATGACGACTGTCTCTAAACACCGCAGCTGCCGAGATGACAAAGGTAGTATTTCTTTTTTTTTTAAAGATTTATTTATTTATGCATACAAGCACTGGGGTACAGGTCAGAGGTACAGGGGGCGAGAGAATCCACCAAACAGAGTGGGGAGCAGAACAGGCAGATCAACAGAAGTACACTGCGGAGGGGAGCAGCGGGCACAGGAGGAGAGGTCTGCTGCGCCATGTGGGTCCCCTCCCCAGCCGGAGGCAGGGATCGAACTCGTGCTGCAGTGGCTGAGGTCTGCTTCACAGTGCGTTGCCTAACCCACTGTGCCACCAGGGAGGGCCCGACAAAGGTAGTATTTCTATTAAAGTTAAACCATTTTCCTGATGTGCAGCAGCAACAGGAAGCACTCTGAGATTCACGGCTCATTTCACATTGAAGGGAAGGATACAGTAATTTACATTACAAAAGAAGAATCAGAGAGCCTGCATGAGCCAGTGTGATTTTCAATTGACTAGAGATCAGAATACACAGTCCTTTGTCTTTCTGTAGATTTCACATGGCAAAATGGATTAGTTTTGTTTTCTAGGACTGAATCTTTGTTCCAAACCTACCCATATCCATGAGCTAAAACCTTCATAACAGTTCACTCAGGGGGCTAACCATTGCATCACATCTCCTCTCACTGAAATAGATGACTTTACTTCTTAGCAAAAGCCAGTTCCTCACAGCCCTGTGCAAAGGAGATAAGCTTATGCCACCAGAGGGAGTTTTAGTCCGCAGGAAAATGGAAGTAGTAGAGGGAAAGGGAAACTTTGCTACTATCAAATCCAGCTTAACGATGTATGTGAGGGAGTCACAATTTGGAGTTTGGAATGCACGAGTCTGACCATCACCACTGCAACTCAGCACCAACATTCTGGGACTTTTTCCCTGGAGAAGAGAGATGCAGCCACCTTTTCATTGGAGTAGCTTCATGGGGTCTTCATACAAAGAACAAGTCTTTTCTAGCATATTGGAAGCTGGGACTAACACAGTAGGAAGAATGGATTTTTACACTGTGCACATTCAAGTCCCCTGTATGTTTCTTCACCTGCAAAAATGGGGAGTACACTCCTGACTCTGTGGGACTGTCACCAGAATTAAATGAGCACACAGAGCACACAGTGCAATGCCTGGCAGGTCCTAGGTGCAAAATAAGCAGTAAATAAGGAGCCCGTGCAACTGGACTCAATAATAAACTTTAAGTTCTACTAAAATGAACCAATGGTGTAAGGTGCTAAGATTCTGCCACTGCCTCTCTAGCAATGATTCCTCTGCTCTGAGCCTGTAATTCAGGATCCTTGAAGTTTATGTATCTTTGCTGTAACTGAACTGAAATACACAGATGCTGGCTTGCAAGTCACTTACATTCCATGCATGCATTTTCAGAGTAAAAGCTCCAGGACAAGGTACACATTATACCACTTTGTAGAATGTATGCCATTCTTCATGTAGTGGCTCCTTCAAGTAAGTTTTACAGATCAAGACTAACCAGTTATCAGGAGGAAATGACATGTATCATCAGGAAAAATATCTGAGCGAGAATGATTGTTTTTGTCTCAGCTAACCTGGTGGAAAAAGCAATTATGACTGGAAACATGTAGGTCACTGGAGACATGAATACGCAGGGCGTTCACACGCAGCCTGCAGTGCATTCCTGCGGTGCCTAGTTGCAAACTAATTAATCTTCGCACCCTTGCCAGGCATCTAAGGAGATGCCAGGCACAGCCACTCTCCAGCAGCCAGACACGGCATGGTCCCGATGGGAACCTGACAGCGGCACGGCGTCCGGTCAGTGTTCCACTTACCTCACCTCTTGCTGCTCTGGGGAGTCTAGAATTTAGAATCATCCCTGCTTAGAGGGGTGACCAAAACAAAACAGGCTTTCTTCGAAATTACAAAGTCAAATTCCCTGTCTTCCTTTAAAACGTCCGGACAAAACTAATCGTTGGCACTGGTGTAAACCATCAGAACGGGATGATTATCCCTGGGTGGGGTGATGACTTTCTGGAATGATGGGCTCTCCTATTCCTGATATTGGCACAGGCGATATAGAGCATGTATTTAAAACCCTCTGAATGCTAAAACTAATGAAACCCACGATGGGTGGTATAACTAAGAGCTTTGTATTTTACTATGTACTTATTTTAATGGAAAAAAAAAAAAAAAAGAAAGGCAGAGAGGCGGGCAGAGAGTAGAAGAGCACAAGGCAAGACTTTGTCAGAGCCGCTGTAGCACGGCGGGGGCTGCTAAATTTGAGAAGCAGCACAAGGGTGGTTAGCGGGGTCACCTCACCTGTTGTTAGTAGCTACCTCGGAAAGAAACAGACGCAGCAACCAGGCCAGACCGCTCCACAATCATCATCACATGGTAAAACTAACACAAAATGGGTCGGTTAATGTGTTTGCTCTTTTGTGTTTTCTTTGAAGAGTTCATGGCAAAGAAAGGTGCCTTGTGATCACAGCCATCTTTCTGACGGTACGGGAAGAAAAAAAGGGTGGCCATTTGAACTACAGGAGAAACTGCCACCAAAACAAAGACCCTCGAAGCTTAAGTGGATTCTGGGAAGCTTTAAGCTACTATAGTCCTAGGATATAGATGGGGGAAACAATGTTAAGAACTTGACTTTAATCAACTGTTGCCAGGACAGACTCCTGATGCTTCATCTCATTAACCTCGATACTAAATAACACCCTACTCTCCCCCAAAAAGCTTCTGCATATCTCTGCTTTTATCCACGCAGCTTGCCCATTTCAAGAGTGTAGTGGTTACAAAAGCAGACTTCTGACAGACAGAATGCAGTTGCTGTGCTTCAGCTTTTTTATCTGTAAAAGTGGGGAGAAGAGTAGTACCTACCCTCACAATCTTTGTGAATATTAAATCTATACAGAGAGTTAAGAATAGGGTCTAATCTGTGGCAAGTATTCATTAAAAACTGGCTAATGAGGATGACTACTCAGGCTTAATCTGGCTCATTTCAGCACAAGAGTAGGAAGCAGAAGGGGGTCTCCCTGGTGGTGCAAGGGGTTGAGGTGCAGCACTATGAAGCTATCCGCAGCCACTGCAGCATGAGTTTGCTCCCCCGTCAGGGAGCTGACCCACATGGTGCAGCAGACCTCTCCCGTCTCACCTGCTGTATTTCAGTTAATCTGTCTGTTCTGTTCCCTACTGTCTCTGGAGAATCCTCTCACCCCCTATATCTGGCCTGTACCCCAGTTCTTCTATGCATAAATAGATAAATCTTTTTGAAAAAATAGAGTAGAAAGCAGAAGGTAGGTGAGTCAGAAGGCACCCAGTCACACACTGCTCTCTGGTTTCCTCACGCTTGGTCTCAGTATCTTGCTGCTATAAAAACATAGAACATTGACTTTGAGGTAAGACATTTTTAAGACAGCAGAGGGGCTCTGATGTAGGGCACTGCCAATGACACAAAGGCAACACACTCATCTCTGGGGACAGCTGTGACCCAACCAGCAGACCACGGCATCCACATCTCCATCTCTAGCCAACTGCTTCACTAATGGCTGGGGCTTAGTAGTGTTACAAAAGTACTGGATGGGTTTCATCACCCGAACACAACCCTAGAACTATTCTAGCATATTCCCTTCCAATCCTGTAGTAACAGTTTTAATCTGAATTAAGGTTTCCTAACTAGCTGTGCTTCCTTTTTTATGAATCACTTTGTGATTCTGTTCTGCTTTTAAGGAAATGCTGGCACAGTTCTCATTGATTTGTATGTTTTCTTTGTAGAGCAAAGATGTAAGTCTCCCATCAGTATGCACTTCGATTTTTTTTTCTAGTTTGCCACTAATTCTATTTTTTCCACACTTAGAATGACTTTCACTCTTTGTACTTGGAGTCATGCCATTTGGCCTATATGGAGAGATTTCATGAAAAACTACTCACTGAAATCTGTTGCTTTATTAACTGAAAGGGTATTTTTGAAGTTAATGTAGGTTACATCATTTTCCTCTCTCTGAGATCCCACAAAAGAATGTGCTTTCTGTTATTAGTACCAGGAAAAAGCAATCTTGATAAAAGCTTCTCTAAACAGGAAAAGGTTAGTATATAATGAAACTACCCTTGCAAATTAGTAAATACCCATATTCCATAACTTCAGAACACTTAAACTGGATGAACCTGACAGCAGCCTTGTAAAAAGTATGGAACAATTTGAGTATCAAAATAAATAATGAAAATAAAGGGTTATAGCTCACTGAATAATCTTAGAATTCATGAGTCCACAATGATATAAATCAAAGGATAAATTAATTTTTTAGATGGAAAAGGGGAAGCTCTTTATTATAGTAGGGTTTACTTTTATGAGTATAGTGAATCATGGAACTGATAGGTTTCACATCAGATCCCATAAAGAGTCAAGTCAGCTGTATAACCCACCACTAGCCAATGCAAGCACTTTAAAAAGCACACATTTTTCTATATTTAACTTCATTCCTGGCTTTTTTTTATCTCCCCTACTTTCCTGTAGCTATTAAAATTATGAGGTATACAAACGCTGCATATCCAGTTTGAAAAAAAAATTGGAAGGTTCATGGGGCTTCCCTGGTGGTGCGCTATGAAGCAATGGGCAGCCACTGCAGCACAAGTTTGATCCTGCTCAGGGAGGGGACCCACATGGCTCAGCAGACCTCTCTTGTTTTGCCTGCTGCTCCCCTCAGCAGTGTATTTCAGTAGATCTGTCTGTTCTGCCTCCGACTCTGGTAAATCCTCTTACACCCTGCACCTCTGGTCTGCACCCCAGCTCTTGTATGCATAAATATTTTTTAAAAAAATTGGAAGGTTCAAAGTATATAGGTTTCCCCCATCATCTGAAAGAATGTTCCTATTTAGTAAGATTTGGTAGTTTTTTTGGGGGGGAAATGCTCAAAATTTTCCATATAAATCAGTGCTAAAAGCATTCCCAGACTCAAAAAACCACCTTCCAAATCATACTAAATAGGAAAGTGTACTTTTGGACAGTGAGGAAGATCTGTAAAACAAAGAGTAAAGTTCCAACACTGTTAGAACACAAGGTAGTAAGGACATAGTGCCGCTTTTAAGGACTGACAAGCTGGCATTCAAAAAAGAAGTAAACACATAGTTTCCAACAAGTGTGTGTGTTACTTGAGAGTGAAACGTGCTATGGACATGCAAAGGAAGGGTTTCTAGTTGAGACTGAGGGACTCTAGAAGGGCTTCTGTGGGGAGTGATGCAGAATCAAGCGGGAAAAGCTGTCTAACAAGGGAGGAAGGCTGGGACAGTCCATGATGAAAAGACCTTATATACTGAGCTGAGGAGCCTGAACTGGATCCTGAAGACTGTGAGAGCCTAGTGACATGATTAGATTTGCTCTTTGTAAAGAAATGTCCAGTAGTGGCGTGCAGAACAGATTGATAGGGGATAAAAAAAAAAAAAAGAGTCATCCTTGCTATGTGGTCAGAAGTGATAAGGATCTGAATGATTTCACGCATTAAAAAAGGTTTCCATTTTATATTTTCTAGCCATTATTAATATGTAAGAATGCTATGAATTCTTCAGTAAATTTAACTTCTTGAATTCAGATTGCTGGAATTATTCTGTATCAAAAAAATTGTAATTTTTCTTTTTGAATATTTTTACTTTTTTTTTTAAGATGTATTTATGCATACAAGACTGAGGTACAGGCCAGAGGTATTGGGGGAGGTGAGAGAACTCACCAGATACAGAGTGGGGAACAGAACAGGCAAAATGACTGAAATACACAGCTGAGGGGAGCAGCAGGTGAGACAGGAGAGGTCTGCTGTGCTATGTGGGTCAGCTCCCTGGCCAGGGATCAAACTCGTGTCTACAGTGGCTGCCAACAGCTTCACAGTGCTGCGTCTTAATCCCTGCGCCACTGGGGAGGCCCCTGTTTGTAGTTTCTTGCTTACTGTATTGACTAGAGCAGTCTTTAAAAACGCAATTACCTTAAACTGTAAAATTTTAAGTTATATATTGAAAAATGGTCCCAGGAAACAAAAGAGAGATTTGGGAAGTGATTTAAAGTTTTTAAGAAGTTACTGTTACAAACTAGAAGCGACACAACAATGGCGAGAGTTTGCTGCCTAGGACATGGTGTTGGGACGGAGGGGCACGCGCCAGGCTCGCAGCGCAGCGCTGAGGCCGGACTCCTGCGCGTGGCTGCGATCACACAGACCGGCATGCAGTTAAAGGTAAGGGGATTGGAAAATGGAATAGCATATTTATTCCAGCTGCAGGAGGAAGATAAATTTCTGACTATTGTGGAAAAAAAGGATAATATTAGAGACAAACTGAATGGCTATGAATATATAAAAATAAAATAGTTTTGCCCAATGAAATATAAAAAAGGGGAAGTAATAGAAGAGGAAGAAAATAATTGCCATAGCTTACTAGCATGCATATGTGGGTAAAATCTATTACAAATACGAAATCTGTAAGGCCTATAACCATATTTCATCGAATAGTCAAATGATCAAAAGAAACAGATGATCGGTTTACACATAAAGGAATTAAAATAGTAAATTAACATTTGGGAATAAGCACAGCCTCTATGAAATGAAAGAAATGTAAGAACATCTTAGGGAATCATTACATACTTGTTAAGGAACTGACAAAGAAAGCCAGAACACAATGTAAAGAAATGTGAATTTGTATATTGCTGATAGTATTGTCAACTATCCCAGCTCTCTGGAAAGCCACACGATAAACACAGCAGTAGCTGTATGTGCTACATGTATGTATGTGTAAACAAACATGCTCATCTCCAAGTCCGATCGGAGGGTAAAAAAGGGAGAAATATCTTAAACATATTCAAAATAGATAAGGGAAAAATTAAAATAATCCCCAAACCTAAAACTGTAAAAAGCTTAAGCCATATGATAGCAACACATAGCATGTAGTATTTTAAAAAGACACATAAGAGGACATAATTAGAAGTGCAAAGGGGAGAACTCAAACAATGCCTTGTAAAACATGCATATATGTATGTGGTTAAAAGGACACAGACAGAATGGACGTTTTCCTATATCCTTATTTTATTTAGGTACAATGGGCCTGGGTGCTATCTGGAAGCCACCCTGGTACTATTCAACTAACTGCATAAGGTTATCTCCTTCCTTTAACCTGACACAGGAGGCACCTGCATCCTCCAGTAAGTGCCATTATAGGACGATACACACGGCCTTACTAGTTAGGTTTGCAGAAAGGAAAGCAACTGCTGAACTGTAATGCACTTACTGTGAGTGTAGCAAGTGACATGAAGCCGATTAGGTTATTCCACACTTTATCAATGTCCTTTAGCAGCTGCTGGAGTTTCTCGCTGCACACTGCAGTAGCTTTTATTCCCAGCTCCACGCGTTTTGTTACTCTGTACACCTCAACAACACCTGACAGAGTGAGAGAGCAGAGAGTCAGGCGCTAGAAGTGCAGAAGATGATGAGCAAGACAAGACATTACTACTTGCTGATATCTTAATTGGACCTAAGGACTACATCTGGACAAAGGGGAACTTACCGTTCTATGGGACCAATCAACCTCATAATGCCACTATATAACTCACTGATAAAAACACAAACTCTCGGGGCCTTCCTGGTGGCACAGGGGTTAAGTCTTCACACTATCAAGTTATCACCAGTCACTGCGGTATGAGTTCGATCCCTGGCCAGGGAGATGACCCACATATGGTGCAGCAGACCTCTCCTGTCTCACCTGCTGCTCCCCTCAGCAGTGTAGTTCAGTGGATCTGCCTATGCTGCTCTCCACTCTGCTTTTGGTGAATCCTCTCACCCACTATACCTCTGGCCTACACCCTAGTTGTTGTACGCATAAATTAACAAGTCTTAAAAAAAAACCAAACCCAAAACACAGACTTCTAGAGTTACATTGCTTGGGTTCAAACCCCAGCACTGACACTTACTAGTTATGTAACTTTGGCCAAATTACATAAACTCTTGTTGCCTCAGTATCCTCATCTGTCAAACTGGGATAATAACAGCACTTCCTCAAAAGATGGTTGAGGGTCTCCCTGGTGGCACAGCAGGTTGAGTGCCGCACTGTGGGGCAGCTGCAACACAGCACCGTGAGTTTGATCCCCGGCCGGGGAGGGGACCCACATGGCACAGCAGACCTCTCCCAGACTTCTCCTGTCTCGCCCGCTGCTGCCCTCAGCAATGTGTTTCAGTGGATCTCTGCCTATTCTGCTCACTCTGTCTCTGGTGAATCCTCACACCTCTGGCTACTCTGGCCTGTATCCCAGCTCTTGTATGCATAAATAAATCTAAAAAAAAAAAAAGATGGTTGATAGGATTAAATGGGTTAATACTGTAAAAAGTTTAGAACAGTGCCTATAGAAGAGCAGGTATTATACAAATACCAGCTGTTTGTTGTTTTCTGGCTTATCTATGAGCCCTTTGCTTGAATTTGGGCAATTCCATTAAACTGACTGGAAATGGGAACACTAAAAGTTTAAAATAAACTGAATATCAGTATCATCACAAAGTAATGAAGAATAGCTCCTTTTTGCAGTGTCGGACTTACAACACATCTCTTTGTGTACCTTTTTCTACACTTAATAGGACACAGGGAAGTTCTTTTCCTGTAACCTCTAAATTGTGGCTGAACTCACACACCTCCTGCCTCCTTCAGGGAGGAATGAAGGAGGGGAGTTCTCGGGGTCTTCAGAGAGGCACATGGTTAGCCTCATGAATAAGAGCACTGTGGCTTTCCTCTCCCTTCCCAGAAAAGGGCAGGAATTACTGCCTAATGTAAGTGAGGTGAGGGAGCTTCTAAGACAATCTTAGTAGACACTAGGAAACCTACTAGAAGGGAAAGACAGGCACCCCCATTACCTGGCGACCATTTGTTTACACAGCAGGACTGTGTCTATGTGAGCAGCAAAGAGGAACCAGAGGGGAGCAGCAGAATTAACACTGAGAGCACATCCCCTCACTCGCTGCTCATTCATCGAATAAGTGTGAGCGACTACAACATGCCAGGCATTACTGGACTCTCAAAAGTGAACAAAAAGACCAAAATCCTAGACCCTGTCTTCTCTCTAGTGGAGGGAGAAGAGACTAAACAGAAACAAAATATTTAATGTAGTAAAGGTTGTAAGACCAGGGAAAAAAATCAAGTGGGAAGAGGGAAAGGAAGTCTTGGGATAGAAGAGATACAGTTTTGAGAAAGGGAGGCCAAAGGAGGCCTCATTTTAGCCGGTGACATCTGAGTAAAGATCTCAGCAAGCACAAGGCCTTGACCTGGCCACACTTGAGCTGAGGGAGGGACGCCGACACTGAGTTAGACTGAGGTTTCAAGCTGGAATGGGATGTCCCAAAAGCGAGGTTGGCCAAGAAGTTAAGGAATCTGAGAGGTCCTTAGTTCAGACTCTTTGATAAACCAGTTAACACAAACGTGATTTTACATTTTGTTAATGTGTGTAGTGACAACTGGGAAACTTAGTCACAAAGATCTTAAATCAAATAGTTGTATTTTTCTGTGACAAGTGTCTAATCTACAAGCACAGATGCTACTTAGTGAAGTCATACGTAGTTTGAGAGATTAAAATACTTAACAAAAGGGAAAATTGAAAATATAGCAGTGCCGTGATTGTGAATAAGTATAAAAGAACATACCTAATAAATATTCCATGCCTTGAGCAGACTGAATTACTTCTGTGCAAACAGAACTACTACTGATTCCATTTAAGGTGTCATTTGCCTTCTTAATGACCTATAAGAAATGAAATCACATGACCTTATATAATTGAGAAAAGGCATTGCAAATCAATTTACTATTAGAAAACCCAACAGGAAGGCAGTATGAAAAAACATGACCAGCTGATATCTGTATATGGTTAAGCTGAAACAAATCTTGAGAATTTAGTTTTAACACTCAAGAAGGAATTCTCTATTTTCTGGGAAAAAATAGAGGTTCTTGAGCTTAAATATCATTTTAATTTAGGCAGTCATATCATTTTACTGTATCTTAAACACAATGAGTGACAGGCAAGGGCACAGGTGACATGGGAGCCAGCGTTGGCCATCATAAATGTGACAGATGCCTCATGTAAGATGGGCACTCTCTACAGAACATCGCTTTTGCACAAAGCCATAAAGGGAGGGTGCGCCTCAATTTTGCCTCTGTCCACTCAAATGAACAAAGGTGGCAGCAAAACGAGCCAAGAAAACTTGTAAACTAAGCATACTCACATCTAGGGCGCTTCTCAGGCATCTCTGCCACTCGTACGCATATCTCTCATTCTCCTGTGAATTTTAGAAAAAGAACTGGGTTCATCAGGTATACCAGGAATCCTGTCTTTACGACTTCTGCCAATTTGAAGAGCACCAGAAGATTTTGCCTTTTATCACGCTCACTCTAATTCAAGCATAGTTTGTCATCTGATCCCAGCAGTGACCATTAAAATCACTAACAAGCACAACTTCCAAGCTCATGACTGTGAACCAAGGGAAATGTTCTGCAGCTGATTCTCTCCGCAAACGTTACCGTGACAGTAAGCATTTCAGCAATAATCCTCCCCACCGAGGTGTCTAGCCCAAGAGCTGGTACCAGAGCCCAGCTCTCTGCTTGGCAGTTACAACGTCACGTGTGTACATGTATGTGCATGTGTGTGATGTGAAAGGGTGAAAGGGAGGTTCAGAGCGGCTGCAGAGGGAAGCAAGCCCGGCCTAGGATGCAGCGGCCAGTGCGATCCACAACACTCCCCTCCTCTTCTCTGCGGTGGTGTTTTAAGAGTCATTAAGATGACACGATCTTAGTGCTCAAGAAGAATTCCTCAAAGTTCATCCCCCCTCCACGTGAAGGCCCTTGAACCACTTTCAGTGGGTGACACACCTGGGAGGCATTTTCACCCAGGGTTAAGGTCACCATTCTCTCATTTGAATTGCTTATTTTATGCCTGGCGCCTTGGGACTTCCTGCTGCTCATTACCCTCCTGTGAAAACAAAGCGTTTGCCTT
Source organism: Galemys pyrenaicus (assembly GCA_019455555.1). NCBI lineage: Eukaryota > Metazoa > Chordata > Mammalia > Eulipotyphla > Talpidae > Galemys > Galemys pyrenaicus. Next base: position 2,102,678 of record JAGFMF010011576.1, read on the forward strand.
GGGACCCCCAGTGTTCAGCTGGTCTTCTACTTGCCTCCTGTGGAAAAGCACCCTACTCACCTCCACCTCTCCGGTTAGATCTTTGTACTTGTCACGGATGACAGGCAGCGCCGGCTTCTCACTGAGAGTGTTGGAACGGTCTCTGAAAGGTTGCTCCAAAGCGGGAGAAGGGGAAGAACGGCTTATTTCTTTATCACCAAGGCTCAAACTCCTCTTGTGTGATCCTGGGAGAAATGGATGGCACAAGCAAAGGTTCTGACTACGCAGCTTAGTTCAAGCAGAGGCGCTTCCTTGCTAACACGACCCTCTTCTTTACTGTGTTATATCACAAGGCAGTCAGAAGCACAATCCTCGCCCATTTTGTCTGGGAGGCCACATGCTAAATCCTTTCAACTGTTCTTTCTTGCTTGGCTTCCTTGCTTTAAATTTTCTCCATTTCTCTTCTCTGGTCACATTCTCTCACAAGTCTACATCCAGAATCACTGGAGTCTAGAGGGCAAAAGTGCCCTTCTCATTATCAATGCAGAAGAGTTATTGTTTTTCTAGGCTTTAAAGATTTGCACTGAACTTCTACATACTCCCTGAATCTAACAGAAACCAGTGATTCCTCTGAATGGATGGGATTAAAGCAGAAGGGGCAAAATCAAATGTCTTTAAACAACAGGCAGGTAAAGTGAATGACTGAGGTCAGTTGGAGAAAGGAAGTTGGGGGGGCTGTGATCTGGGAGGGCACACCCCATGTACTGCTACTCAGCTCCCGTTGACTGTCAAGAAGTAGGAATTCAGACCCAGTGTAGCCAGATATGATTTTTCAAAAAAGGCTAGAAACCCAGGAACATGAGACCTCATGACTTTTACGTATTGGCAGTTGCTTCATATATTAGAAAGGCACTTTTGTGGGTCAATCAAAACAGGTCTGCAGACTGGCTCCAGATCCACAGCTACCCCACTGCAGCATCTGGATTAAAAGACAATGTGCAGCCAAGGAACACGAGCAAAGCTGACTGCTTACAAATGGATCAAGTGCATTTCCCCGGCTCTTTTAACACAACGCACATCTAACCAAACAAGCTAACGAACAACAGATTGTGCACCATGCTTGTTTTTGGCCCCAAAGAAATCTGAGAGAGGCTTTAATCTCAGTTCACTCTCAGGGAAATTTTTCTTATAGCTATCTGTTAACAGGTAGCAATTCCAGAGGTCAGAAAAGCTACTTACTGCTAAGCCAGGGACCAACTTTTCATTCTTAAGAAGGACCATCTCAGTGGAATAAACTAAGATAACTAAATCTACACTGAGAGCTACTCACCTTGGACAGAAAGGTCAAAAGTTGCCAGCTCGCTTTTGATCATCTCTTCACTGGATTTCATTTTGCTTTGTGAATTGGCCACTAAAAAGTCAAATTTGCTGATTTTGGGCTTTTCGCTCTGAAACTCTCCAAAGTCATCTGAACATTCTTTGGGGGTATCGTAAGAAGCGCCGCTGGAAGCTGGGCTTGGACACACGGCGTCCTGGTTCTGTTCAGCAGTAGGCAGGTCCTGTCTTGTGAAATCTTTACCGTCCCTGCTTTCACATTCCTTTTGCTCAGTGGTCTGAGGAGTTGCATCTTTAAAACTGGCAAACGCTGGGAAGGCAGCCTCTGGAAGCACATCTTCGCTTGCAAAAGTTGTTACCTTGGAGAGAGATGTCATGGTGATGCTTTCAGAACTGCCAAATGAAGTCTCTTTCTTTTGAAGAACTGAGGCAGCTGAGGAGGATCCACTTCCTGCTGAGAGGACAAATGGAGAGAGTTTTCTGCCCTGAGACGCACCATCCCTGTCTGACCAGTCATAGCTTGTAAGTGTGCTCGCTGCAAAATTGCTACTGTAGGTTCCCAAAGCAGCATATTTTAAGTCCTCTATATCTGAAAGGGAAATAAGACCCCACAATTAGAGGCGAGCTCACAATTTAGGCAAAATGTCCTAAACTCTGCAAATGTCTAGCATAGCTGATTAGTTTTATGTCGTGATGGAGTTAACTAAATTTAGTTTGTATGAAAGTTGGACTGTAAAACCTGATTCTTAAAAACCCACATTATTCTTGAGTTGACATTTATGTTTAATGACAAAGAATCTTTGGATATAAAATTTACTAAAAAAGATAAAAGGTTCATCTACCTATATACATATATTCTTGATAGAAGAGTAGGGTCATTTAATTAACTGTTCACTTATAAACTTAAAAAAGCACTTAAATATTTTCTAACTAAAACATGTCTCTTTTGCCTTGACTTTGTTAGAAAGTATTCCTTTAAAACATCATATGAAAAACACATGACCAAAAAAAAATCCACGTTTTCTCAAAACTACAGTGAAAATAACATCACCTAGTTTTTTAATCAATTATAAGGAGCTTTTGTCTCCGACAAGGCCAAACATGAGATTTTAATTAAGTAATTACTTACCTAGTTGTTATTTTGGTCAATATAGACATCATATTGCTGTGATGTATAAGGAAAGAAAGATCAATCTAATCTACTTTTAGCCCCTAAAAAACAGAATTATAGGCCTGGATCCTGTTGGGTTCTTGCTTTTCCTCTAGGTGTCAGTCCCTCACTTGAAAAAACAAAGAAGGAAAGAAAAAGGAAAAAAATGCTGGGGCAAAAGGCCCATTTTACAAGGCATTCTTAATGTATGTTTAAGTAACTTCAGAGATAGCAAAGAAGAGTGGAAAGACTGTAGGTGTTCTGTTTAGACAGACCTGGGTTCAACTCCCAGTTCTGCCACCAGTTACTGACCATTTCTTAACCTCAGTCTGCTTATCTGTAAAGGAGAAGACCGTGTACTTGAAGGGCTTTGCTATGATAATGAATGTGCACTGCCTGGCTCAGCATCTGTTGAGCGTATTTGCCACCAGCTAAATTTGACATTTAGTTGCTGTTTTAAGGCCTAAGATGGAATCAGTTCACAGGAAAAGTGCAAAGTCAACTCATCATTTTAGGGGTCTTACTAGAGAACAAGTTTCTTGCTCATTTTCAAGAAGCAACACTAGCAGAGGCTTGATTATGTGGGTGTAGAAAAGTATCCTTTCTGTTCCTCTGTGCTTTCAGCCTGCAGACTTGCGTTTAACTTCAGTCACTGTATGAGACTGTATGTAAGTCTCCTTTTCTTACCACATGTCTTGTAAAACAAACATGTTTTACAAGAGACAGGCTCAAGGGCCTCCCTAATGGCGCAAAGGGTTAAGTCTCAGCACTATGAAGCTACCTGCAGCCACTCTCCGGTGGGCCCCCATGGCGCAGCAGACCTCTCCTGTCTCGTCCGCTGCTCTCCCTAGCAATGTATTTCAGTAGATCCATCTGGTCTGCTCCATGCTCTGTGGTTGATCGTCTCAACCCCGACACCGCTGGCCTGTACCCCAGTTCTTGTATACATAAATAAATCTTTAAAAAAAAAATAGTGCCCTTCAAATTCAGCTCATTAAAGAGGAGGGGGGAAAAGATTCAGGTTAAAAAAGGGTAAGTTTAGAATGCATGAAACCAAGCTTTAGGCAAAACCCTTCCTTAGTCTCTGGCTATAGTGTTTTTGTTTTCCCCACTATTTAAAGGGGTCTGAAGGTGCCTTGACTAAAAATGAGGTTAAACACAAGACTAGTCTTCAAGGGTCATATGCTTTCAAAAGGATATTTTGCAACATGGATGTTTTTATATGACCCTACAGAAAGCTTGTGGAGAAGCTGTATCACAACTACTTCCAGAATGTCATCCACTAAAAAGGTGGTAATTTTCCTAGAGACCAAAGAAAAGTTAAGCTCTAATTCAAACATCACAACCAAGTTGCTAGGGATTTTAATAAAAAGGCCCTTTTGTGCAAAAAGATAAAAAGAAGAATTTTTAAAAACAGAAGTGATTGTAATATAATCAGGTAAAAGGTATTCCTATAACACTGCAAGTCTCCAACAAATCTTATTTTTTTACTAAAAATGGTAAGTATAGCATTTTGCCTTTTGGGACAACTCACAGAAATGACCAAATAAAAGAATAAAAGACTTAAAATGACATATATCATACCTAAAAAAAGAGTAAATATTCAAGATATACTAAAATCAAGCCTCAAGGTTGATTTTCACATTTTACTTTTGCTTATTTATTGGCAGTAATCATTAAAAAAAAATTACTAAAAATGCATTTCATTTGAACACTTAAGTACTAACGCTGATATCACACAAGGAATGTGAGAATACTGTATTCCCAAACCTTAATATTTATAAGCAAGATAAATGAGTAGTATTTCCTGGCATGATGAGTACTAACAAGCCATTTTCTAAGAAAACTGTAGTAAATCGGTTCACTGAGGGTAGGTTAAATCAGAAAATACCTTATTTCCCATGTTAACAGTTGTGCACTTTCCAGGCAAATTAAGTGAATTATTGTAGGATGATCTTAAAAACATTCAAGATTCTGGGCCTCCCTGGTGGCGCAGTGGGTTAAGCAATGCACTATGAAGCAAACCACAGCCACTGCAGCACAAATTCGATCCCTGCTGCTGGCCAGGGAGGGGACCCACCTAGCGCAGCAGACCTCTCTTGCCTTGCCTGCTGCTGCCCTCAGCAGTGCATTTTGGTGAGTCTGCCTGTTCTGCTCCCCACTCTGTCTGGTGAATCCTCTCACTCCCGTGACTCTGGCCTGTACCCCAGCTCTTGTATTCATAAATAAATAAATCTTAAAAAAAAACACACACACATTCAAGATTCTGTAAGACCTGCAACTTAAGCAACAGAATCCTGGCATAATATGGTCTAGCCCACATTTTATTTTGTGATCACTGAAGTTACTACAGGTGGGTTTTCAACTTGATAGCTGAATTATGAAAATTGAGAGAGAAAAAGGAAAAACTGAGGATGGGTGCAACAGAATGAACAAAGAATCACTACTACTGTATTTCTAACCCTGCTGGAGCTGGTTGAACAGCAACTGCACACAGATCATCCGCCAAATAGTGTGCTTTAATACAAGTATTTGTTGCAACCAACAATGTGCTATTACAGAGGCCAAAGGAATAAACTATACAATCTGCTTTCACATCATGGATTTCAAATCAAGACATGGGTTTTGTGCTTATGTTGGCAAGTAACCCTATCAGTCTCTCCTATAACCTCTATTCAAATCCCTTCTGAATGGATTTTGTACACAAAAACAAGGTGTTTCTTGGAACAAAGAATGTGAGCTGCCACTCCAGCATACAGAAAGCCATACTGATTCCCTGGGCATTTTCTAAAGCCCTCAGCATATACCTAGGTGATTAAGAGTCACCAGCTTTTGGGAAAGGGGTTTAGAAAAAGGGAAAAAGAGAAACATGTTCAAATTCCAATATTCCGTGCTTTACATAGCAATAAAAATGTTCGTTGAACTAAGGAAGAAATCTCTTTGTTTCCAAGTACTGATTTAATCTAAACTTCATTTATCAAAGTGAACCGTGAAAAGTTTATACATTTCAACTTCTTGCCACCACTGGCCCTATTCTACCTTCAGAAATCTGTCATATGCACAACTTTGTAACTAGAAATCCTGGTCTCAGGCCGAGTCCTGCCAGTCTCAAACACCGTGACAGGTGCTGCTGAGGAACACAGGAATTAAAGTGGTCAGAGTGTGAGCATGACAGGCCATACAATGCCCTCTGGTGTTTGTTAATCTGTTTAGAAACCTCCCACTCTTCATCTGTACTGACTCCAAAATTCTACGGCTTAAATTATATCCACACTACCTGTAAGCATCTTTGGGTTTCTGCACTGGTGCTTTAAGTTCAATAAAAAGAAGTGACAATCCTATGACTATTTTAAGTCAGAGGAGACTGGAAGGCCAAGGAATGGTGTCAGAATAGAGGGGGACCACTTGTGGTCATCATTAAAAAACAACAACAACAACAAATGAGCACAGAGGAGGGCAGCTACAATTGGGGTCTCTTAGTCACACAAAGAGGGCAGCGCCTCGGAGACCCATCTATGTTTATGACCCTGTTTTGCTCCCAAAGCTGTTGGGGCGTCATTTCCCCAAACACCTTACCAAAAGCATTCAGTTGACATTAGAACAAAGAGTTTGAAGCAGTTCTTTAAAAATCATTTGATTTTTTGAGTCATTTTAGCACGGTCCAGCTTCTTTGACATTGTGTATCCCCTTCATAATCATCTGCTACTTTAAAAAAAATCAGCGGGGATTTTTACTGTGAACAATAGAGTGATTGTAGAATTTGTATAATTTCTCTCATTTCTGTATGAAGTCAAGCACTAACTGTATCTTACTTAGCACTGGCAGTAAATGAAACTTAGTATTTTTTTCTTTGTTTTAACCTACTGCAGTGAATTCTGCAAGTATGTATCACAAGTTTATATTATTAAAACTATCTCCCTAAAAAGTAAGTTATACTGGACAATTGCTCAACTTGTGAATGCAATTATGTTTTACACACAGTTGTATTTGGGTATTTCCTTCAGCTTGCTCAAGTAAATGCAGAAATAAGCTGAAATAATACAGTTGCGCAAGGACCAATGTAGCATTAGATGCTTCTGCCGATACAGGAATTCCTTAGCCCAAGCCACCACAAGGTTAGTCTTAACACATGCTTGTCCAGGTCTTAAAGATCTTTCTTCTAAATTTGTTAGCAGCACATATTGTAATGAAAACATAATGCATTTAAACAAGGTTTTGAGACCAAGTATTCAACTTTCAAAAGGGTGTGATGCTCTGGAAAAGATGGTATTTTGAATGGCAGGCTCAGCTTTTCTAAAGAGTTAATCTAAACTTCAATATGTAACTCTTTTTCTCAAATGGCATATTTTAGATACTATCAGTGAGCTCTCAGGAATCCTATTTAAAATAAAATCCTCATCTTCCTCAAATTTTAAAAAAAGAACAACGAATTAAAGCCTCAAAATGTAAGAAAATAAGTTTAAAAACATAGAAATAACCCTTTTGTCCCCAAGAATTTATTTGTCTTGGGTTTCTGATTAAAAAAAAAACAATACTATTCTCAGTTTTTAACTATTATTATATTCTACAATGGAAAAAAAAAACCACCACTTTCCTAATTTGGCATACTTCAAAGCTAATTTTCGTGGGTCCTTCTACAATTGTTTTCTTAAAAGCAATGTTTTAAAGCTTATTGGTTTAAATAAGTTAAATGAATTTTAAAAAGTTTATTGGTTTAATGGTCTAAAACTTATTTTCTCTCAGACATCTCCTAAAGTCATTTTAAGAGCTTGATTTATGGACTGTGACACTGAAGGAGGTTTCAGAATAAATTCTGAAACCAGAAAGATAATGTACTTTACAGTTTAGAGGATGGAGTGCCCAATTTCAACTCAAATCAAATTCAGTCCTGAAGATTTCCTGATATTAACGCTGAAGCTTTTCCATTAAAGAGATGATCAATTTAAATTCGGTTTACAATTATGTGCTCAGAAGGCCATCTCAGTACTAGTTGGTGATTTATTTTAAAGCCAGTTATTAACAGATTTGTGCCTCTTTCCCTGACACTCAAATTAGGTCATCCTCCTTACCTATCTCTTCTCTCTTTACAAATGTAGACAGGCTCTACTAGAAGGACCTGGAATAAATGTTCTCTATGTATACTATGCTTTAAGTAGTATAAGATTTATACTTTTTAAAAAAATTAAAGTTACATTTGAATTCAATGATATGTTATGAATCCACATCAATGGACTTATGAGAGGAAAAGGTTAAAATGTACCAGTATCTTAGGAGAAAGGTGTTTGAGGAAACAAAATGGGAAAACCCTCTTCTTTCAGGAAATGCTACTGCTTTAAACTTGACGTAGACTAGGTATAACCTGAAAAAGTACAAATTACACACATCCCCACACTTTCAAAATAGGCCAAAGAATTATTTATTAACATAGGACTTACAGATCACAAAAGAGAGTGGTACAGAAGAGCTGAAAAAGAAGTCATCAGAATAAGCATGCAGATCAGTATTTGCAGAGGAATATACCAAAGCAAGGTCAAAAAGGCACAGTCACACAGAAAATGTCTAAATTGAAGAAAAAAAAAAAAAGACATCAGAAAAGCAGCCCCCCCCCCCCAAAAAAAAGGCGTTGATAAAATACAAAGATTTTTCAATGTCAAAGAAGAACTACTTTACAGGTAGAGTAGGTAGCTGGCTAGAGAAGTCTTGCTAACTCTTTGGAGAGTGTCACAAATGAGGGTAAGCACTTGCTGCCAACAAAACCAGATGATCTCGAGGACTGCACAACAGGATGCTTCAGCGCAGAGATTAATTTAGTGGGGGAACAAAAGCAGCCTCGTTGAAGTTAATGCAGCAGGTGCTCAAAGAGTTAAATATAATAATGTGCAGAGGAGTTAGGCAATGTTGTTATTATCTACCTTCCATACAAAGAATTATAGCAAGAGTTAAAAGAGACAGTATCCCCTTCAGAGTTAAGTTAGGGTTTCCACATAGGATTAGGGCATAGAGATGGCAATCTACTGGTTTTACTCATGCTTCATCAGTCCACTTATGTCTCCAATAAGAAGCACCTTTAACCCTCAGACTGAGAGCAAGAGATACTGTGTCAACACCAGGACAAGTAAAACCAATTGTGTTGAAGAAGTTCCTGCCATCTACCCTTGCAATACATTTGTTCAAAGGCAATCAGCTCACTGGTCAGGCGTGAACCCCTTTTGACAACCGCTCTAAAGGGATACTGCTCCTTTCTGACAGAAGGTTTACAGATCAAAAGGAGGAAAACAATCTACTTTTAAGAGTATCCTCACACTGACGAGACTTGCCTTGAACATTACAGGTGCTAAGCTGGGAATGTTCCAAACATACATAAAAAGAACATGAGCACAGGAGTATATTAACAGGTCAGTCAGAACAAGCAGAGTCAAAAAACCAACCTCCACTCCCCAAATAAAATAAAAAATTAAAAGACATCTCAAACCTGGATTAGACTCATCTCATAAAGACATCGAGCTTGGCACTGTGAAAGAATATAGATTCACTTTCAGAAAAATAGCTTCTAATTAACTTCAGAGTCCAAAAGTCTAGAATACATGAGACTTTTTCAATCAAAATCAAGATGTTCAGAAAACGGAGCACTATGCAAACCAACTGCTGTGACTCAAACAGCTCACACACAAAAGGACTAAAATCACTCTACCACAAAATCAGCAGCCAAAAAAAAAGGGTAGAAAAACATCTGAGGAAAAGCACAAAAAAAGACAGGGAAGTATCGGGGTCGCAGAAGCCTCTGGACACCCACTGAGCTGGGACGGGGCCTTCTCAGGCTGCCATGTCTGCTGGCGTGTTCCGCTCAGCACCCTGTTTAAGAATACTTGCAACACTGCAACAGCCGAAGGATGGGTGCGATTCTGTTTTTGGACTTGTCAACCTGATATGTGCAGAAGGCTTAATACTTTTCAATTTCTGCCTGATCTGTAAACTTGGAAGTGTCTTATGTGTCCCTCTCTTGTTAGAAAACAACAAACGCTTCGATGCATAATACATTTTCTAGAATACAGTAATACTGAGATATTTCTCGTTGTTAAAGGCCACAAAATAGGTTTGTCTTTCTATATACGTATTAACAAAACAACAAAAAATAAAAACTAGGACACTTTGGGAATCTACTTTTTATGACAGGAATTGGACTTAGAAAATAAACTGCTCCACGTAAATCCAAACAAAATTTAAACAGGGCTCCTTTATGAGATGTTTTCAAACATTTTATGAGAAAGTTAGTAGTTACCCTATTCTACCAACTACAGATTTGCTACAATACTTCTGGTAATAGAGTTAAGACTGAAACTGTACCTGGACTCCACTAACAACTCACACCCTCCTCCTTGCCAGACCTTGGCTGACAGGACACTTATACAGAAGTTCCTTTCCTTCTTCTCTAAGAAGGACAAGGAAAATGACAGAATAACTGGCTGGACATTTTCATTTTCTTGGCCTAACAAAGCCAGTCTCTGTAAACTGAAGACAATACTAGATTGGCAGCTGCCAAATATACCCAAGAGGAGGAAAAAGGAGAAGGCAACACTGTGCTCCGCTCCCAGGGATGAGGAACGTTACGGATACTGCAAAAGTCTATGCAATTTCTGTCAATGTAGGGTTCGTTTAGCAGTGGATTTTATGTGCCTCTAACACCAACTTGGTGTTAAGAGTCCAAAAGTAAAAATAGTTTAGCTACCAATTTAAGTTCCATTGTATTCGTGGTAACCATATATCCAGGTATCCATAGAATCGAATTGAACACCCAGGGTTATTAAGGGGACTGGCAATGAAGAGGTTAATATATCAGAAATTCATAAAGGTTAAGGGCCCAGGACTTACTCTGCTGTAAATCAACACCCACAGAACCATCTTTGAAATCTATATCACCATCACCAGAGCAATCTCACCAATTCCTCACCTGCAGCAGGAGGATGCTGGCCACTAACTGTTGGCAAATCCAAAGAGCTATCAGACATGACATGCTTAAGATCTCCTCCCACATCAGCCAATTTCATGTCAAACTGAACAGAGAGTGCATCTTCAGAGTCCTCCTTGCCAACACTGCTGCCACCAATGGAAGGGAGGTCCAAGGACTTCACTGAAGCAGAGTCTTCTTTGGTGTGTCTAAAAGCCACTGCTTTCTCTCCCAAGGATTTGTCAGAGTTCACGGAAGAAAACTTATTGGAGTGGAAGTCAGCAAAATCATCATCACTTTTTCCTGAAGGGGTGCTATCTTTCAGTTCTTCAACACCTAGTCCAGATCCTTCCAGAGAAAGCTGTTTGAAGACATCGTATTTGGTAGACATGGCAATGGAGTTTTGTCCACTCTTCAGTGTGCTGCCTGAGCTACCGGTTAGAGGAACAGGACTTGCCTCCTCTTTAAGGGCATCGTATTTGTCATCTGCCTTTTGCTCACATGAAATAGAGCTATTACTGAAAGCTATAAAATCTGCAAAGTCATCCTGCTCACTACCAGATGCTGGACTAGAATATTCCCCAAAAAGGTTGAATTCTCCAAAATCATCAGCCAAACTAGAGGTTTTAATGGACGCTGATGCTGTTGTAGTTGTAGCAGACCCTGTCAGTTGTGGTCGTGTGGACACAGGTTTCGATGTACTAAATGTGGTTGAAACAGACAATGGTTTCTCACTGCTGCAATTAACTGAGGAAAACATATCTAGATCTGCTAAGTTCAGGGGATTTTTCACTTGTGCTTGCTGTTTCTGCTGTACAGTTCCTGAGGGAAAGGCTGCTGGAAAAGTTTTGTCCCTTGTCGGTAGCTCTACTGGTGATACGCTGTCAGCGGTTTTAAAATCAGTGAAACCATCATCTGTTCCTGCAGATCTGAATTCTGCAAAGTTTTCTCCTGAGAGGAAAAAAACACAAATGAATAGGAACGTTGCACTGAAAACCACATAATACAGTTCTAAGCATATTAAAATTACAAGGATAATCTTACGAACTTTTCCCTCAACTTGCCTGACATCAATTAACACTGTTTAAACCCCTTTGGAAAATATTTGCTTCCACATTAAAAAAGCTAGTGATATGGGGAAATAAATAAAAATTAAACTGAGAGCACCTAACAGCACCATTTGCATTTGCTCACTTTAGTGTGGTGTGTCCCTGAAAGTGCCAGGTCCTTTAGGCAACCAAAAGAGTAAGAGGGGGCTGAAGGCTGCTGAAGAGAGGCATTTTAAAATAGTGACCCTTTAAAGATAAAAGGTGTTACATGGTGGTCAGTTAGACAAGTACCAACAAAGCATTATGAAGATAAACTTACAATGTACAACACCACGTAAGCAAGCATTTTAAGAGTATCGTTAGATACCACGTGGCCTTACTAAGTATTATTTGCAAAATATATGGCTGAGGGCACATTTTAAAGCAGCTTCTCTCCATATTCTCAAACAAACCAAGTTGAATCTCACAGAGAAAGTCTGAGTACTTGGGTTTTTCTTGAAATCAGCCATCGCACTATACCAATGAGCACCTGGGTTTTTATTTATTAAAATTCAAAGATATTTGAGTAAGAACTACTACTTAAAGTTTCAAAGGATATGATTTAGACTTCAATTTATAATGTGCTGGCCCTCCCTGGTGGCGCAGTGGGTTAAGCAACACACTATGAAGCAGACCGCAGCCACTGCAGCACAAGTTCGATCCCTGCTGCCGGCCAGGGAGGGGACCCACGTGGCGCAGCAGACCTCTCCTGCCTTGCCCGCTGCTCCCCTCAGCAGTGTGTTTCGGTTGATCTGCCTGTGCTGTTCCCCACTCTGTCTGGTGGATTCTCTCACCTCCTGCACCTCTGGCCTGTACCCCAGCTCTTGTATGCATAAATAAATAAATCTTTGAAAAAAAAAATCTGGCCCTATGATTCCTAATAGTGTTTTTATTCTTTATTATTATAGTAACGTTACTATCATTTGTAAGTTAGGATACAGATCAGTTTTCTAATGGTGTCTGAAGGTCTTTTGTAAAATACCATAAAAAGGTCTTACAGATCAGAAACAACTGTTGGCAAGGATGTGGAGAAAAAGGAGCCCTCGTGTATACTGTTGGTAGGAATGTAGACTGGTCCAGCTAGTATGAAGGTTTCTCAAAATATTAAAAATAGATCTACCATATGATCCAGTAATTCCACTCCTAAGGAGCTACCTGAAGAATGCAAAAATACTAATTTGAAGGGATATATTCACTCCTATGTTTACTGCTGCACTATTTACAACAGCCAAGTTATGGAAACAACCTAAAGTACCCAAGGATAGAGGAGTGGGTTAGAAAAATGTGGTGTGCATACATATGTAGAGGTATATACACACTCAGAGGAACGCTACTTAGCATGATGAACTCTTGACATTTGGAACTGGAGGGGACAAAGGCAAAATAAATCAAGGAAAAAGAAAAATACTGGATGGTTTCATCTGTATGTGGGGTACAGAGAAACAAAACAAAGGGTCATTAAAACCAAACCAATAACAAACCCTAGCACTCTGACTGTGGAATTCAGGCTACAAGAGGTGCAGAGGGGCATAACGGGCTATGGGAGAGCGCGACAAGTGCATAGGTGTGAGTGTGGAGTGAAGACATACATCTGAGGAGGTGAGATTCCATGCCTCTGAATCATAATATAATACTGTAAATCAGTGAAAAGAAATTGTTTTTAATTTGTTCCAGACAATGGGGTAAGTGTAGAGCCAGACTCTTGACTCATGGTGTTGGAGACTAAAATATAGATTATATTAATTATGAAAATTAATTGTTTTATATGTTACACTGATATTAAGATATATGTGCTAATTTTCTTAGTCCTCATTGCCCCTCATTTAAATAGAAACAGAAAGGGAGTGGACACAATAAAATTTAGAATTGTTGGAAAGTTTCAATTATTCATTACTTTAATTAATACCTAATAAGCATAATATAAAATTCATTTCCTTTGACTATGTTCTACTAGATTTATACTAATGCACAAGAATATGACCCAAAAATGCAGGAATTAAAGTAAAATTAAAACTGAAAATAAGTCTTCCCCATAATCCAGGAGCCTATGGTCAGTAATGAGTAAGAGAGATAAAATAGCAAACCCAACATTATGAAAATACAAGTGCCACTTATAGATATTCAGCAATTAAAATACAAGCTTTAATTTCCTTGTCCACTTTTTTAAATTCTAATTTTTCCTAAAAATGAATTCTAAATTTATACAAACTATAAAAATACATTTAAAGCCAAAATCCAATTCTTAAAATTGGCATTAAAACACAGGCTTTAAACACAGTGTGCTTATATAAAGATACATATTTGATATATCAAGTGAAAAAGCACAGAAAACAACCGACACTGATTTTTAACTCCTGATCTGAGATATTTAACCAATTCACCAATATAGGGCAATCTATTAATGTTACTAGGGAAGTTTTAGAAGAGAAGATCAGCATTCAAGAGTCCTTGTATTTAATGTTTTTCAAGACATACCACCAATAAAACTAAAGTCAATTTCACAAACTGACAAGAGAAGCAGGTAAGTTTCCACCCGAGAATTTTAGGCAAGTGTCTCAATGACTATATCTGTATTATTTCTGTAAACAGGAAAGGTAGCAAGCAGCCAATTTTATCACAAACCAAATCTTTGATGAGCTGCTTTGAAAATCTGTGAAATTGACATTTCGCTTTTTTATTTTAAAAAATAAATCACCACAGCAAACTAAACTTACTGATGGTTTGTAAGCTTTTCCATTAGAAATGTAAGCTGGGTGAAAGGGTTAAAGAGAAATAAAAATGGGTGGGTTTTTCAAGTTGAAAAACAAAGAGAATTATCTGGCGAGTAGATTCACTGTAGTCACTGGAAGCCTGTATACTGCAAGATACGTTAAGCGTATTATTTCACAGGTAGCTTTTAGGTTAACTTCTGAATCCTCACAAGACGCCCTCTCCAATAAGTGCTTTTTTGATTTCACTACTCATGGGTTTTATTTGAAACTATTATGAAACCTCTTTGGTCCTTAGCTTATCACAGACATCCTGATCCCTGCCTGTCCTGTTCTCCTTACTAATTTGTATAATTAGTATCTTATAAAATGACACGCCATTCTTTTACATCCTGTTTGTCTTTTTCACAAAATAGTGTTTCTCCCCAGGGTGTGGTCACTGTTGTCTCCCATGACCAAAGGCCCCATAGCTCACCACAATCCCTTGTGCTATCCTGCTGCCTCCTCCCTCCAGGACACCTCAGATCTGTGGTCTAAGTGACCATTTTTTAAGACCTTCATTTCTAAAGAGATCAGTTTCTGATCAAACAAACAGTGTTACTGCGCTACACAGAATATTCTCATCTAATAAATGGTTTCAACTGTGGCGATAGGAAAAAAAAAAGAAATTATTATTAAACTCTGTTGTTTAGTCACCTAAGAAACCTACAGCTCAGAATATAATGCTGTAAGAGTCTTCATAAACTCTAAGGTATTTACATACTTTTTGATGAATTAGGGCTATGTATTTTTAATAAGAATAGACTATATTCTCCTAAAATAAGCAAACCTGGTATTTCTATTTGGAAGGTCCTAGAGTTAAATAAAGATAGGAATGAAAGCAAGTAAACAAAAATTGACATCCAATTTGGGATTCTGTTAATAAAGTATTGTAAAAGCAGGACCAAGATATTACTGACATTTTTGTGGCACCGTTGTTTTCCCCAGGAATAATGTGCACAGCAGATGATCACTAGTATCACATTACACACAGAACCCTGAGAGCAAACCATTCTCTCTACTCCAAACTTGTCTCCAAACTTGATAAAAGCATTGCCAGAAATGACAAATTTCAGAAATGACAACTTAGGCCAAAAGTTCCTCTAGCGTTTATCCTGTACTCCTAATGCCTAACACTCGCACTAAGGAAGAACTAGTTATTAAACCCTAAAGGCTTTTTTAGAATCACAGAGCTGTAAGGCATGGAATATTACTAGAGGAGGTCGGTTTCCTTTTTTAGAGGTGGACAAACAGTGTACTTTCTATTTTAGCGTTTCTATAACTTTCCAACTCCTGGGGCAGAAGGGTGGGAACAAATGATTGTTGACAATGTTCCAAAGTCAGGCATACAGTACACAAAGGCAGAATGTGGCACTGTTCCCAGAAAGACAACCGAATTAGAGTATACAAATTTTATAGGATGCACAGCTAAACACTGAAGGACATAATTTCACTTGTGGATCATCTGAACTTTGCATCATGTTTACAGAGGGATTTAACCACAGATGAAACTTTCAGTCTTTATATATATTGCTCTTAAATTATTTTATATTCCCTTCAACTCTATTTAGGCCCTTCTACCAGAGATGGGATATATATGCACAAGATGTATGAATATAAACCTCTCTATCTTATTAGATTATAACAAATATTGAAAATCTTGGGAAGTGAACGACTGGTTGCTGCATTTGCATGGTTCACAGAGTACTGTACTGCCAGTGCCAACAGTTCAAGCTGGTATCTTGTGGTACACGAAAATAACAGAGCCCTCCATACAAGAATCCCATTTGATTTGAAGGCTTCCAGTGAGAGGGGATGTAACTTATTTACAGAGGAAACTGCACTTATTTGGGGTTTGCCCTAAATAGAAAATAATTCCCACAATAGCTTAACTATATTTGCCTCCTTGTAATTTCTACAGCCAATAAGCTAATTAATTTCTTTTAAAAGTTGAGGTGTGTCACTGAAAGAATCATGAAAAATCTGTTTAATTAAAAATTAAAATAGTTTATCCATTTAAGAAATCAAAAACTTACCTAAAGATTTACTCTCTGATGTCTGTTCAAGTTCTCTGAAAGCACTATATTTATCACCAGGCTCTATGATGAAAAGATATATTTAATTAAAGTGAGGGACCTTGAGATCACAACTCAAGGAAGATAGATGCGTTTGACCAAACATACATAATGGCGGTAAAAGCATTTTACACATTCCCATGAAAAGTCACTGATAAAAATAAAGATCTACATGATGAATTTACAAACTTTTTACCTCCAAC
This sequence comes from Galemys pyrenaicus, assembly GCA_019455555.1. Lineage (NCBI taxonomy): Eukaryota > Metazoa > Chordata > Mammalia > Eulipotyphla > Talpidae > Galemys > Galemys pyrenaicus. The sequence goes on from JAGFMF010011576.1 coordinate 2,119,200, forward strand.
TGGAACAGTGTTTTCAGAGGATTTGTCAGCTGCAATTCCTTTAAATACGGCATATTTATCCACTGAAGTTGATGCTTTCGTTCCAGGAAGTGGCATCAATAAAGATGGGGCACTGAGAGGGAAAAAGAAATATTCCTTAATGACCAGAACACTGAATGCTTCCTTTTCATCCGTGGAAACTTAGAATAAAATGGCAAACAAGCAGCAAGTGAAAATTCATGGCTGTCTGCTTTTAAAAAGCTAGGAAATATATAGAAACCACAAACACAGTCCTTTCTCTTGGAAAATAAATAAATAAAAGGCCCCACAAGCAATAATTCTTGATTATTTGAAGAGGGGTCAGATCCACACTGATCATCTAGTCATCTCTTTAAGCCTCAGTAACAACTGGAATGCCACTGGAAATAGACTATGGAATGAGGATTTTATGTATATATTTTTACATTGTTGTATGAACTGCAATTTTAACCTAAGGTCCACAAAACTGCAAAAGTGAACTGCTTCAAATATATACACCCAATATCTCCCAGTTAAATTATGTTAGCTTTACTATAAATTATTCTCTAAAATGGGTTCAGAATGCTGAGGTAGAACAGATAAGATAAAAATCTATTTATGAAATGTTCAAGCTAAAAAGTAAATTATTCTTTTGATCATATTGCACTGCTTACTGGCAGAAGTTCACACGTCTGATAAGCAACAGTACAGTTAATACAATTTGCATTTTTACAAGGATCACATCAGCAGCTCCAGAAGCTGTCTTTGTAGCAAAACAACAATCACTTCAAAATTAGATAAAGATACTTTTGCCTGTGGACATATTTCTCACTGGATGGCAAATAATGTAATGAGTAGTATCTGTGTGGGTAATTCTTGGACAGCTTAAACACATACTATAAAAGCATTGCTTTCTCCCCAGCCTTATCAGACCCAGGCAGTTCCCAGGAAGAACAGCCTTTACATATGAATAACTACATTCCACTACCAGCCAGTGCCATTCAATATCCCACACACAAGATGTATAAATGGATTTCTATAAAGTTCTTTGCCCTGGAGCAAAAACCTGTCCACAGCCATTTAAATCTTCTTATCAGTGGCCTACAAGCAAGGTAAAACTCCCAGCTTTTACACAGGTATGCTAATGAAGGTCCACAGTGCTTTATGACTTAGTGCTATCAAATATTATAATTTCACCTCACTAACAAACAGCTCCAAAAATTTGATCGTGATAAATAGGTCACTGTCTATACATTATAGGTAGATTTTTTCAAGTTCCCTAAGTAATTAAAGTACAACTCATTTTACAGAATGTTACACTGGTACACAGTAATAAGGTAATTAATGCCCTAAGGGGAAAAACACCAAGTTGAATGATTTTTCACAACCCACCAACTTTATTGGCAAAATCTACTAAATGCAGCACTTAATTATTATAATTTTAGAATTAGTTTTACAGGATTGAGAAAAATGGAGGCTCTTCAGGTAATGAAACACTGCTGACAGAAATCAACAAAATAAAATTCTATTCAAAGAAAGCTGACTCAGGCCACAATTTTACACAAATTACAGATGAATAATTCATTCCATCTCTTTCTGGGCAATTATTAAAAAATACTGTAATCACCAGAAAGATGTTTATGTCAGTTACATACAGTAGTTATTATCTGTTCCAAACATGAAAACAGTTATTTCTACTCTGTAATACTAATGAAAGGTATTCAAGGGAGAGAGGCATATTGGTTTAAAACTTAAGAATATTCATTCTATGGATTTTGGTCACCCAAAAAAGTTTTTCTTTTTCTCTACTGAACCTGTACAGGGTCGTCCCCAGGAAAGGGGGAAGTTCCAGAATCCCGGTTCCGCCCTAAGTGGGTGAAGCTGAGCAGGGAAAGAAGATTCTGCAGAGAGAAGGACAGAAGGAAGGGAGAAAGAAGGAAGCAGGATAGAGAGCAGCAAGGAGACCTGGAGGAGGCACGTGGAGCAAAGCAATGTGAAGAAACTGCGCTTGCTTTTTGGATTTGGACTGGTTGGAACAGATGTGGGTGAGAGACCCGTGGGGAGGTTAACAATGGCAGCTTTCATCTTGGTTTTGATTTTGCTCTTTTCCTCCCAGATTTGTCTGACCCTTTCTGACCCTTTTCTATAGGTCTCCACTGAAAGGTCCTTTAGACCTGTGGCAGGCTTTTGGGTCTTGCTTTGCGCCAATTCTATTTGGCTAGACTTTTACCCTCAAGGAGATGGGTAACTTTAAATGCTTAACTTTGTAACTATGTTCTTTGTCCTTTCTGTATTGTACCCTAATTGTATTAAAGTTCCTTTCCATTAAAGGTTTTATATGTTTGTCTTAATGCAGCGATGGCAGAACCCATTCAAAGAGGGCAGGTTTGGGGGCTCTAAGGTGCTCCTCTCCCTGCCCTGTAACAAACGCATCTGTGTTTTATAATCACTCCTTATGGCTGGGGTAGATGGTTTTTACCCTGTTAAACACACATTTAAAAAGCAAAATAACTTAGCCAAACCCTACACCCTTGCCCTTTAACCTTCTCTGACTACTCTATTGTTAGTGCTCCAGGTCTGCTTGGTTTAGCACTCTGGGCTCCCAGAGCCTGGCACATGGCTTTCTGAGTGGGTAAATGAACGATGGTGTTGCTCTCCAGGCCCCTTTCATGCTGCCCCAGCAGCAGGTTTATGTGCTATTTCTCCTTGGATTTTGACATCAGTTTAACATTAACACCGAGTCCAACCAGTTACTCAGACAAACTTTTCAGTGTCCGTAACTCTAAACCCAGGGTACCTCTCATCTTACAATAGGATTACCATGGCAGCTAAATTTATCACACCAAACAGCAAGTATCACATCATGCTATCTAAAATGTTTTATAGATTATGTCACAAATCCTAAGGCATCTTATCCTAACTAAGGTCATTTTTTTTTACAGATTAACAATACTCCCCACCCCAGCCAATTTTTACTAAGTTACTTGCCTTTTCATTTTCTTTGCCTTCTCATGTTCTGCTTAAAATTACAGCCCAGAGTGGCCTCATCTAAGCTGAGCTATTCATATCCTGATTTAACAAATATCCTTTTAAAATAAATCTACAGTCTGGAATATGATGATCATAAACTAGGGGATTCATTTATGCACACACACACAAGGTATCAATTAATTCTAGGAGAGTTTTATAAGAGAAACAAATACCCAGAAAAAACTAAGTTTCTTTAGAACAGGAACTACTTTTCGCTTCTGCATGTCTAGTGCCTACCCCCAATGCTAAACAACTGTTTCTGAGTGAGTCAATGAACAATGAGGATGGATTTTAGACATGAGCAAAATGTTTTCAGGTACAGAAAATGTGAAGCAGTCATATCAGAACTGAAAAAGAAAAATCTGCAAAGTATGGCTGTCCATGAAAGTAAAGTTATTATGTGGAGATAATACAAACTGTAGAGATATTATTATGTGGAGATATTATGTGGATAATACTATGTGGCGATAACACAAAGTTGTTAAAAGCTCCTGTATCTCATGTCTGGCTACCACCTTAAAACTTCCTATGCTTAAATTACAATTCCAGGGCCTCTCTGGTGGCGCAGTGGGTTAAGCAACACACTATGAAGCAAACCGCAGCCACTACAGCACGAGTTCGATCCCTGCTGCCGGCCAGGGAGGGGACCCATGTGGTGCAGCAGACCTCTCCTGCCTTGCCCGCTGCTCCCCTCAGCAGTGTGTTTCAGTCAGTCTGCCTGTTCTGCTCCCCGCTCTGGTGAATCCTCTCACTGCCCTGGATTCTGGCCTGTACCCCAGTTCTTTGTGTATAAATAAATCTTTTAAAAAAATACTTATTTAAAAAAAATTACAATTCTGTCTACCAAGAGTTTTTTCCCTAGAAGAATGAACAACCTATGTGATAAATTTAACATTTAACAATTCACATTACAATACAGGCATACCTTATTGTGCTTTGCTTTACTGCACTTCAGATACTCTGATTTTTATAAGTTGAAAGTTTAGGGCAATCCTGTGTTAAGTACGTCGACCAGCACTATTTTTCCAATAGCAGGGGCTCACTTTGTAACTCTGTGTCACATTTAAGATATGCACATTTTTTGGACATGCTATAATACATTTAATAGACTGTATTTCATATGCAATGGAAACCAAAAATTGGTGTGACTAATACTTTATTTTAATGGTCTGGAACTGAACCCATAGTTTCTCCAAAGTATGCCTGTATCTTCTTCCAACAAACTTACATTAATTACACCTCAAGGGCTAAGCACTACATCTATAGACATGAAAGATTGTCTTCAAGTATTTAACAGCCTCATCAGGGAATTAGTGAGGTTAGCCAGCAATTATTAAGACACAAGTATCCATAATATTCTTATAGTTGAGAGGAGAGACCCTAAACTCATCTTGGAAGTGAGGACTGATATAGCAGGTTTAGTAACAATTTCCTATATTAAATTGATTTTTGAAATGGTACTAGAACTAAGTATATAAGTTCGGATTGAAGAAAACAAATTAAAAGATCACAAACTTGAAAAAGCATAATCAGTTTAGAGTTGTTTCTGTATGTCATAGTATAAGAAGGGAAAAAATGGAAGGAATTGAGAGAGTAGGCAGGAAAGAGCTACATCACATATGGGGTATTTCCAGGTCAAGCAGAGATGACAGAGTGGATAGTATAAAGGAGGGAGAAGAGAGTCCAAGCTAAAAAAAAAAAAAAGCTGATTTGAGACTACATATACTGCCATTTGCCAAGGAAGGGAATGATTTAATCACTTCTATTTTAGTTTTACATAGGAAAACAATTTAATTTCATGCAGGTAATCTGAGATGCTTTGGGTCATTCAGAGAGGAATGTTTAGATAGCAGAACATATACATTTTGTTCAAAGGAAAAGATTTGAAAAAGAAAAGTGTCTGTCTGGTCAATAAAGCATACTGGTGTAGAGGGCATAAGAATCTCAATACTTTACAGTCACTTCCATCATATTTTTCTTCTATGAGTTATTATGTATCACAAGACTACATTTATTGAATCATTCTTAAAGTCAGAAGAATCTCGTCGCCTATATGTTAAGAAACAATAACAATAAATTGGTTATCATGTAAGTGATGAATAAAATTGCATTAACAGAAAAACAGGAGCAATGGAGTATGTATTCTGTCAAAAAGTGCCAGAAATAAAACCAAAAAAATTTATGTTGCTTATTCAAAGTCTGGTGTGTTCTGCTCTGTGGAGGAGTATCTGAATACTTAAGGAAAAAACGAGGTAGAAAGGTGCTGACGACATATCAAATCAGTTACTGTACCTATAAGTTAAGCTAACACATAAAATGCTAGAGAAGTGTTTATACATATCAATACATCTGAAAGTCTAATTATAAATCTGAAAGCCTAAAAGCTACTGATCTCAAATGAGACATGAATAATCACAGTGACGTTTCTGAATTACGATTTTGGTGGGAAGTCAACGGTGCATTATATTACAAAAATATCAAATTACCTGTGTCTGCCAAAAAGGTTTAACAGTGGAAGACCTGGCTCTATTACTAGAACACGAAGTCATCACTACACAGGTGCACGCAGCTAAAATAAGTCAGATTTAGCACAGACCAAAAAAAAAAAAAAGGCAAGCAGGTGTGGACCAAGAAGAAATGGCAGAAGATGGGCAAAAGGAGAGAACCTCAAAGAGGAAAAGTATGAATAATGAGGGAATAATCAAAGAAAGCTTGTAATAAGGAGTCTTAACTCTATTACTATATACAGGCTTCTCATTGTGGACACCTCATTCTCAGTTATCACAGACAGTGTTAACGATAATCAGCTTTTTTCTACCTGTTTCCTTGTTGGGAATTATTTGTTTTTGAAGAAGGCAACTCTTGGAAATCACTGAATGAGTCATCAAGTGATCCTGATTTAGAAGCATCTTGAAAATCCTGGAAGTCATCTTCTTCTGGTTTTACAACCTAGATTTATAGAGGACACTTATATAGGAAGCATCAAGCTAGTAAAACAATAAATAACAAATCTCCAACTGTCGACCTTAAAAACTGCCTTTTAAATCTCCAATCTCCTCACTTAGGTAAAGCTGAAAAAATGTAGAATACCAGCCCTTCGATATAATCCTTAAGGCAGAACCTGTTTTGTGTTTTAAGGTACTCTCTTTTACACATGGTAAAAGACTGGCATAAAGAGATAATATATGCAATTTTTAAGTAGCTGAATCATATACATTATGAAAACCTGCCATTTTAAAAAACATTTTACAAACATTTGGCAAGTACAAAATGACACAAACTTGTTATACTCATTACAAACATGTATAAGTAAACAGTGAATAATGACCCCCCCCAATCTCATGCTCTTTAAGTATTACCAATTCATTTATTCATAAAAAATGAGCTTCTACAACTTGTTCTACATTGAAAAAATGTAATTTTGTAACATGGAACTCTTTTCCATGAATTACATGTAGAGCTGTCTCATTCGTTTTAATAATCAGATAGTTTACCGATGTACAGATAAACCATAATTTACTTAACCTTTCTGATGGACATTTACTTATCTACTAATTTTTTACTCTAATAAACAAGGCCAAAACAAATATTCTTTTATATCTTTATTAACTGGAGTTATATTTCTGTACAGATTCCTAGTAATTTACTGCTCTCCACGACTATTCCAAACATGCCTTCCAAAAAAGTTGTATTAATAAACTTACAGTCTATTTTATTTTCATTGACAGTTAAATATTATGCACTTAACACTTTACTAATCTGAGAAGTGAAAAAAATTTTTTTTCCAATTTAGCAGTTTCCTCAAAACGCACAAATTTAGCTTTATTAAGCTTGATGTTTAAAATGTGCATGCTATAAAGAACTGTAAATTTTTACCTCTAATTCAAATATCTTAAGGTTTAAAAATATCTTAATGTTTTTTAAATAATGTAAAATTAAATTTGCATTTAATACTACTTAATCAATTCCAGTGTCCATCATAATCCAGCAATCTTCTCTATGCATCCCTGGAAAAAATGTTGCCTAGATTCACTTTCACAGTTTATTTAGAATCTGCAATGTGCACGACTTCTCCATTTACCTGATTTGCAGGGTAAGTTGGCATAAAGCCACTGGAAGCCTGGGCTGCAGCTCCCCCAACTGGTCCAACATGGTTAATGCCCATAACTGACTGTCCGAGGTTGAGGGGCAAGGAACCTGCAGGGCCTTGAGGCATTCCAGTTGGCTGACTCACAGCAGAAGGCAAAGTCATAGGAAAGCCACTGAGAGTTGGAACAGGAGCTGCTGGGAACTGGTTTAAAGCATCAGGACCCAAGGCAGGAACACCCCTCTAGAAAGAACAGGCAGGTACAGGAAATATTTTAGGGGACTGTAAAACAAATGCAATCTAAATTGACATAGAGACTTGATTGTAAAATCTGTAGCCTTGGTATTTTTTTCATTCACTCTTCCAAAACTCATGAACTTGATACAAACAAGTAAGCTACAAGGTTAACGCAAACCTAATGCCTAACAAAGAAATGGCTAACACCTATCAGTACCACCATTTTTAGTTTTGCTTAAATCACTAAAAGCAAATCCTTTATTTTTTAATAAAAGGAAAACAACTATCAGAGAATACGTTATATCAAAGTAATTTTAAACAAGGACTTCAAAGGACAGAAAAAAACCAATTTTTTATCTATTACTAACTTTCAGGTTCAGAAAGGATACAATTAAGCCATAGAATGTTAATTTATTTTTAAAAATCTTCAAATACAGGATTATTTTGCTAATGTCTATCATATAAAGGGTATCTTTTGAAGTGCTGTGTCTCAATAAGAACAATTATTAATAGTATAATTACTGAATTAAATAATAAAACATTTGTACATGGAGTTCTAGGTTGTAGTAAAAAAGGATTCCTACTCCTTTAATTTACACTGAAAAGTTATTTTAGTTAACTTAAAAAGCACTGTCTACCTGTGTTACTGCTATCATGGCGAGAACAGTGTAAAGCTCTTCTTTAGTAAGCTTGCCTGGTGTAGTTCGATTAGCTAAGGCCCATATTTGTCCAAGAGTTTCCCTGGGAAGTCCAGATGACATCAGAATGGGATAAAGTTTAGCAGTATCTATTCCAGTTGGAGTCATTGTGGTTTCTAAAATTTTCTTATAGGCATCTATTACAGGAAAGACCAGATGACAAACATTAACATAAATGATTGAGCTTTTTGTTGTTACTGTTTATAAGAACAATTTTAAATCAAGGTGCCTTTGTACAACTGGAACCACATCAGGGTTTGAACTGCCATAGAGGTTATCAAGTGGAAATACCCAACAGACAATCAGAAGAGAGGCTGAAACTTTGTTTTAAAGATGGATATTTGGGGCCTCCCTGGTGGCGCAGTGGGTTAGGCAACGCACTATGAAGCAAACCGCAGCAACTGCAGCACGAGTTCGATCCCTGCTGCTGGCCAGGGAGGGGACCCACATGTTGCGGCAGACCTCTCCTGCTGTGCCCGCTGCTCCCCTCAGCAGTGTGTTTCATTCAGTCTGTCTGTTCTGCTCCCCGCTCTGTCTCTGGTGAATTCTCTCACCGCCCTGGACTCTGGCCTATACCCCAGCTCTTGTATGTATAAATAAATAAATCTTTTAAAAAAAAAAAAAAGATGGATATTTGGGTTAAGGGTAAAACAATCCCAAAATTCAATAGAAGACAGTAACAACAACTAGTGCTTTTTTTAAAAAAAAAAATTACATCTAGAATTTAAATGTAGATTACAGGTTTGTAGGCCAGCCATACAAATATATACTCAGGCTAGGAAACTGTGTGTGCACAAATATTAGGAAGGAGGAGGGAGAAAGAAATACAAGCTGGCAGAAAATAGATATAAGGTGACCTAATTTTATTTATTTGGCTTATAGACAGTCAGAAAGAGGAAAAGATGCAAACTGTCTAATGGCATTTGGAAGAGACTTATTATTTTCAGAGTAACTGAAGAACCACATCGGAAATTAGCTTTTTATTTTGTGATGCTACCAAGTAGATGCTACTGGTTTGATCCAAAAAATAGTTGGGCTACAGGAATTCTACGTAAGTTTTAATCGAGTGTGCAAATAACTTTAGTTTTTGATTAACCTAGAAAACTAAAGGTCCTATGAAAGATACCTGTAGTTTTCAAGGGGTTGGCAAAATCCCATAAATTAAACACATTACATTTTATTAAGATTGATTAGCACATGCTATTGCAATTATGCATATCAATGGTGGCTTAAACAGATCATATCCTTGAGTCAACTGAATACTGCCACACAATGTGCATCTTAGTAATAACGTGCATAAAAAAACATAAACATTACCTTCCAAATGTAAAAACGTCACTTAGACTTTTACATCATATAGTAATGACATGACAAAGAAGTTATAAAGTATTTATAAAAATATAATTTTTAAGTTTAGAAAATTATATTAAATGTATTAGTATTATTCTTGATAAGCACTTAGTAATAATCTATGAAATATCCACGATGCCTTCTAAAACATGACCAATTTTTTAGAAGTAAAGTACATGAAGTCAATAAACCACTAAAACAAAACATTTATCCTGGCCTCCCTGTGATTTAGGGGTTAAGTCTCCATGTCACCACCAGGAAGGACCTCTCTCAGCAAAGCAGCCTGAGTTTGATCCCAGCCCAGAGGTGACCCATATGGCGCAGCAGACCTCTCCTGTCTCACCCGCTGCTCCCCTCAGCAGTGTGTTTCAGTACATCTGCCTGTTCATCTCCACTGTCTCTGGTGAATCCTCTCAGCCCTTGCACCTCAGGCCTCCACCCCAGTTCTATGCAAAAATAAATAAAAATCTTAAAATAAAGGGATAATTATTTTTAAAAATAGCTCTCCTGCATTTGGTTATTTCATATATGAAGCAATCCTACGAAATGCGGGAGTATTTTCTATACACTTTGAGGAAAAAAAAGTCATAGTTCCTTCTACATATTTTGAAATCACAACAGTAAATATTTAGTTATATTTACAACATTTAAAGCAAAATATCCAGATGGGAATCCTGAATAAAGACGCTTTTTTACCTGGAACCAAACTCTCATTGTAAATCCAAGGAGGCATTCTGGGTTGAACAGGATCCTGTGGGGGAAATACACCCACACCTGGAAGACAAGGACATTACCTGATGTATATAAGGATCCATACAGACATCATAGTGAATCACTATAAAGAGCATTGAAGAAGATGATAAAAAAAGTCACCAATACTACTAGGATATTTGGTTTCTAGGTAACTCATACAATTACCATGTATTAAAGAGCAGACTTAAAAAAAAAAAAAAATCTGTACCAAGTCAAAATTCTGAATTGTATGTGGCTTGCACCATTTCACATGTAGTATGAATTAAAGGAAAAAGTAAGCTAAGAGGCTAGATGGTGGTTTAAAAATTACATATGTAAAAAACCTTAGTTTCCCAAACTTTATTTGCAGCTTTTAATGTTTCTTTAAAATACCCGATTTTCTTTTTTCACCTCAGTATGTCAGTGCTGCCTTAGACACACAGGATTTCTGGCTTTTATTTTTGTATAGTTAAATATCCTCCAAAAGTTTGCCTTTTTAGGTACCCACATTCTAATTTATCTCTGCAAGCTGAGTTTATAAAAATTTGGATCCTTTAGGCAGTGATGTTATGATTACCTTCAGAGAAACAAAGCTATAGTCTCATTGGTGACTTTTCCAGTTAATTTTTAACTTTTCAACCTTTACAGAAGAACAGAAAGAGGGGAAATATATTTATAAAATATGAGGAAAAGAAATTTTAAATCAAGAATGATTTTGATTAAAAAGCTGGTTATCAAATAATTATTTAAAAAGGAGTAAGTGTACTGAAAGAATACAGAGCAAAATCTTAAAGGTTAATTGGAGAAAATATTAAAAATATTTTTAGAGAAATTTTGATTAGCAAAATCAAGCAGCATTCATTTTAAGATTAATTCTTAAGGTGTTAGCAATTGAGCAATAATTGGTTAAGTGAACTTTTTGCTTAATATTTCATGAGCTCACCACTCTCTTCAATGGACAGGTTTTGATCTGAAGTCTTTTCTGCCTCTGCAGTAGTGGCACCATTTACACGTCCATCTACAGCACCCCCGTTAATGGCTGTTAAACTGGGATGGTTCTTACTGGAACCTGGGTCTAGGCCTTTGTGCCCAACTTCAGAAGCATTTAATTTAATTTGTTCCTGCCCAGATGTGCTTATATCACAAGATACTATGAGCTTCTCTTCCAAGGAAGGGCCTAAACAAACAGTATGAAGGATTATTTGTATGTAACTTTGTAATCTTTTCAACCACTCATTCCCACTATTTAAAAGGAAGAAAGACCTTGCCACATATAAATCCTGATAATTCAATCACTAAGTGCTTATATAGGACTTAAACATTATCTACTTTAATTCCAAGAATTCTATGAGCCAGGAGGTAGAATAGTGTAGTAGAAAAAGCACACCTTAGAAATCTGGCCAACTAAACAACTCCTAGGGGAGACCTCTGACCAGCAACATCATCTTTGGGTCTGTTTCTGCAGGGAACGTTTTTGGAAAAGTTTGGACTTTTTATGTGTCTGATAAGATCCTTCTCATCTTATTCTTCTCAAGACAGTGTGTAACTGCAACTCCTCCATTATTTCAAAGGTGATAATATTTAAGTACAGAAATGTTTGAAGACTTGAGGGAGGATAAACTGATAATAAGTGGAGAATCTGGACTTCTAACTCCATGGCTCTCTAACTAAACCAGTTAGAGCCTAAAGCAGCCTGGCTCATTCCCTAAGGAAATGATATCTGTGATTCTCCCAAATGAGCAAAATCATTAAATATTAGTTGTTTTTAAAGTTCTAATTTATATTTATATAAATAGGTTTATATTATTTCTAACAAGGAGCAAAAACTTTTACATCATTCTTCTGGAATTTATTTTGGTGAATTTCAACAGTACTCATTCACTCAGGTCCATGTTTCTTTGCCAACCTATTATTTTACTTCCATAAGCGAAATAAAATATCCAAGATTATCATAAGAATACTTTAACATTCTAGGAGCTATCTGCATCCTGTACAAAGTGTATGAAGCTAAAGTAGTAGAGAAATAAGGAATTTTCCCAGGGATACCATGTAAGGCGAAAGGCACTGGAAGCTGACCTTGAGGGAGAGGCTGTGCTCCAGCCTTCTGTGTATGCAACTGGCCAAGTGGGATGGTGGCATGGAAAGACTGAAAAGGCTGGGAAGTGGAAGAAGGCCCACATGTGGGAACTTCAACAGGTCCCTGCATAAAGTCACTGAATTCTTCTTCACCAAGAAAGGCAGGTGATGGGGAGACAGTTTTAGTAGAATGAGATGAAGTGGGGTAATCTGCAAAATGGAAAATGGCAATGAAACACAGAGAAATGAAAATCAACAAGGAAAAAGAAATTAAGATGTAGTACAATTCCAAAAGAACATACTGAAACGTGAGTAGTGGAGGCGAACAAGAAATAATATGTAACAACAGTCAATGGAATTATACAAAGAACGCAAAAACACTCTGGTGTCTAGTCATAATTTGTCTTTAAAAAAAAAAATTTTTTTTTACAGTTGGTTCAAAAGCGGGAAAAAAAAGTAGAAATCCAAATTTCTTTCCTTCTCTTACTAGGTCAGTATTAATTTTTTTTGGAGACCACCAGTAATTTACATCAAAGTGGTGATTACTTTTAAAATCCAAATAATCCATTTTCCTGGTTAGTATTCTCTCAAGTCAATATATAGAAGATATAAGAAAACTCACCTATATGCTGCTGAATACATTTTGTACAGAGAAATGATTGTTTCATTATGTAAGAAAAAAATGCATGACACACACTTGGAATTTTTTATATATTATGCCTCATCTATACATGTTACATCAATCACATTTCAGTAAAGTTACCATATGAAATACGAAAATTACAAGAGATCATTAAACACATTACCAAGGTGGTATTTTCTTGTGCAATGCATCAAAATCGAAATGCCATAAAGGACTAAATCAAGTAACAGTCAACTTAAAATAAACTTGAATGAGGGGTTCTAAAGTGTATAAATATCATTTTTGTAATACACCTTCTCTACAGGGTCAATATTTAATGCAGGACTCATTAATAATACTAGTGTTGTTGCTTCTTTGCAGTAATAAGTATTTGAATTGCTTTAATATTTAAGTCTAATGTAACAAGAACAGTCTTTATTTTAAAACAGGGTTTCAGGTATTGGTGGGAGCAGCTAGGTGACAGGAGAAGTCTTCACAGGAACCAGTTACTGGTTAAGCCTGATCAAGATGACAACAGCCCAAAGCACCAGACATCAAGGCAGAGCCCTTGGAGCAAAAGCCAATGGGGAGCCTTTCAGGGATTGGTGAAGTCGGTATGACCAAAGGGACTTTGACAAGACCTCTGTGGTCTTTGGCTAGTTTCTGGTACAAAAGAAAGATGAGGACCTCTTCTGCAAATGGCTGAAGGACTCATTTAATATCACACCAAGCAGTCCCTAGACTTCTTCTGGTGCCTTCAAGAATGGTGAGACGCCTTCTTGGGATGCCCACTGGGGGCTCCCCAATTCCCAGCTCTAGAACGGAGTCTCCAAAATTTGCAACTGGGTGGGAACTCCTGTGTCCTTTACAAAGGACCAGACTGCTGCTGTCCTACTTACTCCCACGTACTCAAGGGTCTTTTGGGAGTTTTCGCCCCTCACTGTTTTAACTTTTTTGAATTCTCACTCCTACATGCTTCTCCCTTCTTCTGCTCCTGCCAGTTTCATGTCAATCACTACTGCCAGCTATTCTGCGCAGACTCCTGGGCCCTTCCCTCACCTCACCCTCAACTTTGATCTGTTTATGCCATGCTGCTCTTTTTTATGGCAGAGTAGTCACTGTCCTTGTAAAGCTTATTAAATCAAAGTCAGTGGCCTTCAAAAAATAGAAATAAAAAAAAATGAAATAAGTACCACATACTAATCTTTGGATACATGAAATAAAACCTGGAAGCATTGAAAGTTCGATGAAATACACAAGTGAATATGCAAAATTAATGGTATAATTTTATTTAAATATGAAAAAAGTGGTTCTATATTGAATTCCAACCCTCTCAATAATGGTCTCTCAGAGTATGGATTTAAGTTTGGATTCTCAGACTAGAACTGGAAGAATAGAGTAGTAACAGAAAACTGAGAACTACAGGAATGATTTTTAAATTGACCCTATTTATTAGCAATAAGGCTGCAAAGGCTATACTAACTTTTTTTGTATGACTAAAATTATGTTAATTCAACGTGGTATAAAATTTGGTTTTAAAACCCTTGCAGCTATATATATATACACACATATATATTTATGATTAATCCAGTCTAAAAATTATATGAAAATACACATTGTATTTTAATATATGTGTGTGTATGAAATTAAAAGAGATCTTTGGTGGTAAAAAGCTTGGAAACTCTTTTTACATATTTTAGACCTAGAGTTTAGACCCTAACTGGAGAGGTTCTGGAAATCCTTGGGCTTACTTCAGCAAAGTATTTTTCAGCAAAGTATTTTTTGGATAAACATGAAGTGGTTAACTAGAAACAACTAACTGCATACATGCTGAGAGAGTATTTGAACATCAAAACACCAATTATGTAACAGTCAGCTTGTTGAATCACACCTGTGTCCAATGGCTATTGAATATAACAGGATACATAATATGACAAAAACCATTTCTCTCTAGCTTCTCCTTTTTCTAAGATCCATGCTGGGTTCAGTATTCACTTCCAAAGACTATTCTTAAATTACTTCAGTTTATAATTTTCACTTTTAGGTAAGTTTTTTCTTTCTGAAGTTAAAACTTGGGGCACAATTTTAGAATGACACCTGAGTATACAGTCTAACAGGTAAAACAGAATGGAGTCGAAGCTCTCCCAGAAAGTCAAGAACAGGACACTGTGCCAATCATAGGTTGCTCTCTCCTGACATTTTCCCTATGAAGAGTACTGTAATGCAAGAGTTAAGATAAAATTTATCAATGTAATATGTACCAGCAGAAAATAAAATTTTCTTGGTTGGCCAAAAGACATAAAAACTGTTTACCTAGTAATGGCATGTTATTCTTGGAATTAGCTGAAAATAAAATATCAAAAAATTTAAAAAGCTTGTATTAGTAGCTAAGACAAGAATCACTTCAACTGCAACCTGTTCAAAACAACAAAAATCAAAAATATCCCTTTATGGTGCATTAAGTAGACACTTTGTTCCTTATTTAATGATAAATGATAACAAAACTACAAAGAAATATATCCTAAAAATTAAAATTTCATAAGGAGCATAATAAAGCTCATGACTTTAAAAAAGCATTACCTTAAGAATTCATTCATAAGTTTGACCATATTGATAAAAAGTGAACGAGCTTTTAAGCAATAAAAATCAAATAGTAAATTCCCTTCTTACATTTTGAGTAAATAGATTTTACTAATGTTAACATAGTCATTTATACAGAAGTTTATAAGTGAAGTATCATAAAAACATTTATTAGAACATGAAGGGGTTTTGTCCCACAAATCTCTAGTAGCTGTCCAAACCAGAGCGCTTAACTCACTATAAATTTTAAATACCCAAATCAGTACTTAGGTTGAAGAAAGAACTCACTGTTCACACACACAAAGTGGTCAATTAAACAGACAGGGACTCTGCCACATTCGACAAAAGAAAAAGTTTTAATTTAGACTACCTGGTTTCTTAGGGAGTGATGTTGGAGTGGGGTGCATCTTAGCATCTCTGGAAAATCCATCTAAGTTTCCTTTTATGGCTTCCAAAGCATCATCTCTACTCTTCTCTCCTGTCTAAGAAACAATAAATGTATATATATTTCTCTACTATTTTTCGATGTCCAATATTTTTACCACCTGCTCTGGTAATGAATTCTCTGAGTCAGAAAACTTTGTGTATAAAGCAAAGGTATGACATTCTACAGCATAAAAATAAAAATAGAGAAAGGCCCATTTATAAATATTTTAGGATACAGCTGTTAGAGATTACGTATCCTGTATTAATGTTTCCCAAGAAAAGATTATAATCATTACAACTGTAGTGAAAAGGTTGAAAGAAAATGGCTGATAACCTATTCCCTTTAACAACAGAACACCTCTATAAGAAAAGAAAAATCCTTTATTTTAGGACTTAGACATACGAAAATGAAAGCAGCTAACCACAGCCTTAGCTTGGGCTGGTGCCTCAGTGACAAAACCCACTGAACATGTGAGAAGAAGTGCCAGTAGCATGTGTGCATTGTGGGGAGGGTGGCAGACTACATTACCTTGGGTTTCACACTACTCAACAGCCTGAGCTTTTGCTTCTGCTCTTCAAACTGGCGTCGTTTTCTTTCTTCTTCTAAGAGCTTCTGCTGCTGTTCAAATCGTTTCCTGAAGGAAAAACAGTCTAGTAAAGAACCAGTTTCAGGAACTATCAACTACGTTACAGTGACTTTCTACTAACGGTTTCAGCCATATTCTCTAGCATTTTTAGAACTAAAAACTTCCACTACTATATTTCATTTCCTTATGACAATTCTGTTTCTCCACAATATTAATTTCAACATGATTTAGGTAAAATAAGAGGAACTGAACTAGGGAATTAATTGCTAAAGGCCCCCTCTGGCTTTAAACTTGTATTTTAAAGCGTTTTAAAGGCAATGTGGGCCTCCCTGGTGGCGCAGTGGGTTAAGCAACGCACTATGAAGCAAACCAAGCAAACCGCAGCCACTGCAGCACTAGTTCGATCCCTGCTGCCGGCCAGGAAGGGGACCCACATGGTGCGGCAGACCTCTCCTGCTGTGCCCGCTGCTCCCCTCAGCAGTGTACTTCCATTGATCTGCCTGTTCTGCTCCCTGTTCTGTGGTGAATCCTCTCACCCCCACACCTCTGGCCTGTACCCCAGTGCTTGTATGCATAAATAAATAATTCTTTAAAATAAATAAAGGCAACGTGACTGTTTTGGCTTGAACTCTCCATAGGAGAGTACGTGACAACTTTTTAAATGACTACTGTCATGTGTCTATATTATCCTTGTGCCCTGGAAGTCTCTTACTGCTGTTCTTCAGCAAACTGCTTCTGCATGTCTGGAGTGTACTGCGGGCCTGCAGGACGCATTCCGAGGAATGGTGCTTGTCCTAGGTAAGGCATTCCTGCGGCTGGCATTGGTCCCATCGGTATCCCTGCCTGGGGAAAACAGAAAAAGGCTTAAAAAAATAATTTCTCCTTGACTTATTATCAGGAAAAACCGTAACTTCAGTAAAGCCCTTCTAAATAATGTTTATGAATGAACTATATACGTGTTCTTGAATGAAAGATTTTAAAGGACAAGCTAAAAATGGAAAGCTTCCTTGCCCCTTTTATTTCTTTCACCTTCTTAGAGACTGAGGTGTGTGTCTAAAGCCTCTCATCCGTGTACAAAAGCATGCTCAAGTGAGCTAATCCACATTTTTTGAGAAGAGGTAGCCTATCATACACATGAGAACACATATGAGAACACTAATATAAAAAAAAATTATATAACCTATTTTCATAGCAGCATTATTTACAATAAGCAAGCCTTGGAATCAACTGAAATGCCCCAGTGATAGATGACTGGATTAAAGATATTGTGGAATACATGCTCAATGAAGTATTACTCAGCTACTAAAAAAGATGAAATAGTGCCTTTTGGGAAAAAGTGAACAAATACTGAGGTGAGAAAGCAAAAGATACTTGCTAAGTGATTTCAAGCATTTGCAGAATACAAATAACCGAAGAAAAACAAACTGACAAAATAATTCTTAGTCTCTGAAAAACACAGTGGTTACCAGAGGGGTGGGGGGAGGGAAAGGTGGTAAGTAGAGGGTGAGTGAATCATGTACACATCTGGAGGTATGAAATTGTACTCCCAAAATTATATCGTTATGTGATTGGCAAGCCAATAAAATTTGAGGAAAAAAAGAATGAATTACTAATACATGCTACAACCTGGATGAATCTCAAGGGAATTATGCTGACAGAAAAGCCAATTCGGAAAGGCTGATTGAAATAGGGAACAATCTTGAGAGATAAAGTTATAAAAATGGGAACATAGTAGCTATAGCCAAGGGTTAAGGGAAAAGGGAGATTAACATGGCAATAAAATGGCAACATGAAGGGTCCTTGAGGTGATAGAAATAAATCTGTCCTATCAGTGTTAATATCCTGGTTGTAATATACACTATTGTCTGCAAATTGTCACCACTGGGGGAACTGGGTAAAAATCTCTCTGCATTATTTCTCTCAACTGCGTGTAAATAAACATTTACCATAGAAAGCTTAACTAAAAATGCTTTGATAAAACTATGCACTTATCATATATTGTTCATCATGTATTCAATTCTTGCCTATATACTTGAAATATTTCAGAATAAAAACTGTTAATATTATAGGTCTTGAGTGTTTTCTTTTTAGTTTTGTGGAGTGGAAAGCTATGTGATAACCTTATTTTTATCATTGGGTTTTATCTGAAAATGTACCCTTCAAATAAATAAATCATGATACTACAAATTTCATTCACCAATTCTAAAAAAACACAATATAACAATATTTGTTTTGATCTATATTTCCTGTCTGTGACCATGACTAATGAAACAGGGACATGTGTTCTGCACAGCACTAGGAAAATTCTCTTTAATTCTCCTCAACTCTCAGATTCCTCTTTATGTCTTGCTTTAAATGTTACTAGTTGTTTGATCTAATCCTTTTATAATTTAAAACTTAATGAAAATTTGGAAGAATATTAAAATATATATATAGGGGACTCCCTGGTGGTGCAGTGGGTTAAGCAATGCACTATGAAGCAAAACGCAGCCACTGATGCACCAGTTCAATCCCTGCCTCTGGCCAGAGAGGGGACCCACATGGCGTAGCAGACCTCTCCTGCCTTGCCTGCTGCTCCCCTCAGCAGTGTATTAGTTATTCTGCCTGTTCTGTTCCCCTCCTCTGGCCTGTACCCCAGTTCTTGTATGCATAAATAAATAAATCTTTAAAAACAAAACAAAACCAAAATATTAACATTTTGCCTTATTCGCTCTTTGTCTCTGTGCATACTTTTTTTTAATATTTATTTTTATTTATTTATGCATATAAGAAACTGGGGTATAGGTCAGAGGTGCAAGAGGATTCACCCGAGACAGTGGGGAGATGACCAGGCCGATAGACTGAAATACACTGCTGAGGGGAGCAGAGGGTGAGGCAGGAGAGGTCTGCTGTGCCATGTGGGTCACCTCCCTGGCTGGGGATCGAATTCATGTTGCAGTGGCTGGCAATAGCTTGGTAGTGCTGAGACTTTAAACCCTGCACCACCAGGGAGGCCCCACTTTATTTTTCTTTTGTTGAATCATTTGCAGGTAAATTGTATACATTTCCTTTCTTTAAACTGAGAGAAAGTAAACAGGACATTTATAAATTTCTACAAGTAATTAAATATTAAAACTTTGGACTGTTTCGATTCAGTCTTTTTTTGGTTACACCTTGCATTTTAACAAAATAATATTTTCTATTTACTTTAATAACAAAGATTCCCTTTAGAATGTTAAAAACCTAATTAAAAATGTTAATAATACACAGCAAAAATCATGACAGTTACACTCAAATAACTGCCATTTGGAGACTACACTTGATCTTAGCCACAGGCCGAGAAGTAATATAACTCCATTTGGAAAACAGAGTTTAGCTCTGACATAAGATAGTTTTGGGGTAAGCCTCTGCTCTGAAAAGCATTGATAACCTTGAATAGAGCACGGACTCCCAAATATTACCTACCTTCTAGAGTTTCTATATAATAATGATGATACAATGTGCACTATGAACATAGCACACGTAAAGAACTAATGGTGGTTATTATTACTATGGTTATTATTATTATTCAGGAAAGTATATTCTGGCTAGCGTGGGAGCTGAGCCAATGAAAACATGGAAACATTAAGAGTCAGGTGAGTATTAAAGACAGAACACAAAATAATGTCATGTCTCTTGAAAGACTTCCTGGATTTTAACTTTAATATAAAAAGTATTTGTCACTTCCTGCTTGCTAAGTGCTTTAGATAATTTTTTTTCATTCAACCATTTCTACAAATACACAGTCAAGGCATTATTTCATCCTATTCTACAGGTAAGAGACAAAGGTGGGATTTGAACTTAGGTCTATGTGACACCAAAATCCTTGCTTTGGTCTTTCCTACTTCTGTGGCTGATCTTCTTCAGTCTCCTCTACTGAAAACTCATTTTCTTGGATTTAAAGGTTGAAATCTAAAGGCTCTATCCTGTTCTATTTTTCCCATCTGTAGTATTCCTGGATATTCTACTTTATCCCTAAGGCATGTGGATGATTCCCAAGTCACTAATTTTCAACCTATAGTGAAAAACTGTGAGTTCCATGTCACCTTATTACATAATCTCTGGACACCTCCACTTCAATATTTCATGGGTTTTGTCAAAGTCAACAATAAGTACCATCAATATCCTCCAGTGTTTCTTTTATTAATAAATACCACTAGTTAGTAGTTCACACCGAAAACAATATGTAAGCACCTTCAATTTGATACTACCTTCTCCTTTGTTTCCAACATACAATCACTCAGTAAGTCCTATTGATTTTACTTCCTAAATAGAAAGTTTATCTCCCACCCCTTCCTATCACCTTGATTTAAGCCAACATCTCACCAGCCTTTAAATGATGTGCCTTACAACGACTGTTGCTTTCCTCTCTCCTTCTATTCATTCTCCAATCAGCAGTCAGATCTTTTTGAATTACAAACCTGATTGTGTCATCTCACATCTTAAAATTATTCAAAGGCTCCCTAATGCTTTAGGAAAGAATTTAAATGTATAATATGTACAATATGGTTAAGTATAGACATACTAAAGACTTAAGTTCAAATCCTGCCTTATTATACCCTGTGAACATCCTCACAAGCCTTAGCTTCCCCATTAGAACAGCAGAAATACCATCTCCTTAAAAAGTTGCTATGGGGATTAAATAATTCCATAATATAAAGAAGTCTTTGAGCCTTCTAAACAATGAATTGCATAACAGTGCTAATTCTTCTAACAGTTCTAGTTCATAACATCAGGTCCCTGAATTTTCCAAAACATTCTAACATTCTTTTTTTTTTTTCTAAAAGTTTTTTTTTATAACACTTTTTTCATTATTTAATTAATTATATTTGACATCATTTGTATTCCCCAGGGAGTAGCCACCACCATTCCACCCGTGCACCCTCCCCTCAGTCCCTTGTGCTCTTTCTGCCCTCATCCCCGTCTTTGCCCTCCCCCCACCCCCATGGTCTCTTTGGTTTATCTTGGCTATTTGGTCTTGTTTTTTGTTTGCTTTTGGTTATAACTGCCCCATTCCTTGAGCTTATTTTTCTTTGTTTTGTTGTTGTTATTGCACTTTCATATTCCTCCTAATAGTGAAGCCATCCGATATTTTTCTCTTGCCTTCTGACTTGTTTCGCTGAGTATAATTCCTTCTAGTTCCATCCATGTTTCTATAAATGTCCCTAGTTTCTCATTTTTGATTGCTGAATAATTTTCCATTGTGTATATGTACCACATCTTCTTGATCCAATCATCTACTTTTGGGCATTTGGGTTGTTTCCAGGTCTTACCAATTACAAATAGTGCTGAACATAGGAATACAGGTACTCTTTTGGATCGGTGTTTTTGTGTCCTAGGAATGGGATTGCTGGATCATATGGTAGTTCCATTTCTAGTAGACTGAGGAATCTCCATACAGTCTTCCATAATGGTTGGATTAGCTTGCATTCCCACCAGCAGTATACTAGGGTTTCTTTTCCTCCACATCCTCACCAGCATTTGTTGTTGTTTTTTTTTTTTTTTTTGATGTGTGCCATTCTTACCGGTGTAAGGTGGTATCTCATTGTGGTCTTGATTTGCATTTCCCTGATTATGAGGGATGTTGAGCATTTTCTCATGTGCCTATTGGCCATGTGTATGTCCTCTCTGGAGAAGTGTCTTTTAATTCTTCTACCCATTTTTTGATTGGGTTTTTTACTTTATTTTTCTTGAGTCTTATGAGTTCTTTGTATATCTTTGTGTGATCACCCTTGTCTGTTGTGTGGAGCACAAAGATTTTTTCTCATTCAGTGGGGTTTCTTTTTGTTCTGTTTAATGTTTCCTTTGCTGTACAGAAGCTTTTTATCTTGATGTAGTACCATCTGTTTATCTTCTCTTTCATTTTTATTGCTTTGGGGACCGCCACCTCAAAGGTGCTGTTGAGATGTATATCCTGCAGTGTTTTACCTATGTTTTCCTCTATACATTTTATAGTTTCGGGTCTTACATTTAGGTCTTTTATCCATTTTGAGTTGATTTTCGTACATGGTATCAGATAGTGGTCCAATTTCATTTTTTTACATATGGTGGACCAGTTTTGCCAGCACCATTTGTTGAATAAGCTATCTTTGTCCCATTGCATGTTCTTTGCTCCTCTGTCGAAGATCAGTTGTCCATAGTTGTGTGGTTTTACTTCTGTGCTTTCTATCAAAACATTCTAAAATTCTTAAGCCAGTACTCAAAGTCACTAGATTTTCCTTAATGAATTACCTTCCTATTTTTTTCATACTTATCAACATAGTATCATTATATTTTGAAGCAAGTCAACTAAGATGCATACTATACTTCTTCAAAAAAAATAACCTGGGGCCTCTCTGGTGGTGCAGGGGATAAAGTCTTGGCACTATCAAGCTATCACCAGCCACTGTAGCATGAGTTTGATCCCTGGCGAGGAAGCTAACTCACATGGCCCAGCAGCAGTCTCACCTGCTGCTCCCCTCAGCAGTGTATTTCAGGAGATTGCCTGCTGTGCTTCCCACTCTGTTTCTAGTCAATCCTCTCATCCCCTGCACTTCTGGCCTACACCCCAGTTCTTGTATGCATAAATAAAAAAAATATTAAAATAGAGACATATAACAACAAACATTAACTTTGCAAATTATTGGCTAAAGAGGCAAGTACCTGCATAGCAATAGGTCCTTGGGACATTTGAGAGCTGTAATTCATTCCCATCATGCCTTGCATATTAGGCTGCATGACAGAGACCATAGGAAATCCTTGTTGCTGCATTGGCAGCAGCCCTGCTAAAAAGAAAGATAGCATTAAAGTCAACATGTTTTAATGTTCATTTTCTTAAAAATCAATCTATACCTAAATGACTTGGTATCTGAGTAGCATAACAGAATGGAGAAAGCACAGGTGTGAGAGACAAAATTGAATATGAATTCCAACTCTTGTCATCTTAGCTGGGTAATATCGGACAAGTCACAAAACTTCACCTGTAAAGGTAACAGAACCTGTCCTACAGAATTCTTGTTCACACTTTAAAATATTAACAACATGGCTGATTTATGCTCTTTGGTCCCAGCAACCTTTGCCTCCAATACCAAATAAGGCTGACCAGCATGAACAATGGGATTCAAGAGAAAGGACAGTGTTTATTTTCCAAGGGTACTTAGAAACAAGTGCCTCTTGGGGCCTCCCTGGTGGCGCAGTGGGTTAAGCAACGCACTATGAAGCAAACCTCAGCCACTTCAGCACAAGTTCGATCCCTGCTGCAGGCCAGGGGGGTGACCCACATGGCACAGCAAACCTCTCCTGCTGTGCCCGCTGCTCCCCTCAACAGTGTGTTTCAGTTAACCTGCCTGTTCTGTTCCCCATCCTGTCTCTGGTGAATCCTCTCACTCCCTGCACCTCTGGCCTGCACCCCAGTTCTTGGATGCATAAATAAATAAATCTTTAAAAAAGAAAAAACAAGAAACAAGTGCCTCTTCCTCCCTGTTCTCTCAGATCTCTTGGAAAAGCCCTGCCTTGAGAATACTCAAGCAGTCTTGTGGAGAATTCATGTGGCAAGGAACAGAGGCCTCTCGCCAAACTGCAACACAAATCTGCCATCTATATGAGTGAGCCATTGGAAACAGATCTTTCAGTCCCATCAAACCTCCAGATGACTGCAGCCCAGCTGACATTTTGACTGCAATCTCTGGCTCCGAGCCAAAATCACTCAGCAAAGTCACTCTCATATTCTTGACTTCCCCCACCCTCCAAACACACACAGAGTGTGAAATATTAAAATGTTTTGGAGTGGTTTTTATGCAGCAGCAGATAACTACTACAATAGTGGCTAAGAGAAGGAACTCTAGGTAATAAATGGATATGCCAAATAATACCTTTGTGGCTTTGAGCAACTTGTACTTCAGTTTAAGTACAACTGTTTAAAACCTAATATACTCAAAGAGTATATTCCACTTCTTTTCCTTATGAGAAGTTAAAACATTTATCACAAAAGTCATCAGCATGCAAAGTATGTAAAGCAATGGCACAGAAACTATCATTAAAGTATGATTTAGACTAGCATCTCCCAAACTTGTTCAGTGAAATTTTCCAAAAGCAGAGATAAAGATATAGCTCTTTGGGAATTTAATAAAAACTATTTTAGGCATAGTTCAAGATTCTTTGTATATATAAATGACTAAAGCAAAACTACATAGCCTGAACACAAATTTTGTTCTAATTTTGCATTTTAACACTTTACATCTGTGTTGGTTTTACTATAAGGT
The DNA here is from genome assembly GCA_019455555.1 of Galemys pyrenaicus. NCBI lineage: Eukaryota > Metazoa > Chordata > Mammalia > Eulipotyphla > Talpidae > Galemys > Galemys pyrenaicus. The sequence goes on from JAGFMF010011576.1 coordinate 2,143,880, forward strand.
GTTTTTAATCAAGTTTGTTTTGATTAAATGGTAGCTCATACCACGTCTATCTATCTTGTGATTTCTGTGAACCTTCGAGGTTACTTATACATAACTGAATTTTAGAAACATAGACATCCACATCTGTAGCTAACATTTATCAGCAGCAAGCTACTCATTTATTCATTCAATCATTTTATTCAGGTATCTGAGGGTCTATTCCAAGTCAGGGACACAGCAGTGAACAAAACCAGGTCTGTGTTCTCATGGAGTTTACACTGTAATTGGAGGAAGTAAATAAAGTAAGCATATATTACGTGGTGAGTAAAAAAAAAATGGGGAAGGGAGAGCCAGGGAAAGGTGATGTTATTTCATAGTCAGAAAAAGTTTCCTCACTTGACTGGCATCTCAACAAGGACTTGAAATGAGGGAGCAATTTGGAAGGAGCATTCCAGACAGAAGAACACAGTATAAAGGTACTGAGGTGTCGTGGAGAATTAGAATACACAAATTGACTCTAACCATAGTAAAATGTTTTTCCCCTTACCTCTTTACACTTAAAGTTTACTCACTTTAACTAACTTTAGTTACTGAATGAGTAACTCAGGTATTTGGCCACTCCTGCTGTCAGTTTCTTCAATATGCTTTCAGCAATCATTTATGCCTCACTTACAGTCTTAAAATGATGAAAAAGTCCACTTTAACATACTTTGTGAAAACCAACAAAAATTACTCAAATTCCAGATGAAAGAAGTATCAGACAACCTTTTTGGCTCTTTTTGTCCTGTTTGTTCATTCCATATGTACATTTTTTACTTGACAGTTTATCAAGAGGCAAAATGAGCCACATAATGAACACATAACTCGGTAATGCCTTCCTAAAGAACAAGAGATCTCAAACCATCTGATCTAAATCTTGGACACACCTAATTAAGGATAGCTTAAATAATGTATAAACGTGAGCACAATGAAAAGAATACAACTGACCCTTGGAAAATTTTAACTGAAACTGGACCTCCATCACTGATTATAGATGGAGACAGAGTCACTGTGAGCCACTGTCCACCTGCTACTGAGCTGCTCTTTTATCTTCATCTCCATTGGTGACCTGGGAGTGTCTGTTTCTCTAGCACATCTGCCATAACCATCAACACTGACTGTGAGACGGGCAAGTTTTCAGAAGCAGCGTGCCATGTGGAAGGGAGAGGCATGTCAGAGTGGGAAAAGTGAGTACAAAGAGCCAAGACAAGAGTGAACACAGCCTGCCTTCTATGTCGTGGCCAGTGGCACAAGGTCCAGATTATTTTCCCTGCATTACTATTTCCTTGAAGACACGGTTAGAATTGATATTGGTGGGCCCTTATCTGAAACCAAGAAAGGAGGGATATACCTAGTGGAGAAATTTGATAGACTAAAACTGAGACTGATTTTATAAATAAAAAAACTGAGACCGAATTTATAAATAAATAAAACTGAGAAAGATTTTAAACTGAATCAGAATACGTAATCTGTATTGTATACATGATGAGAATAAGAGAAAATTCATACAGAGAAAACACAGTAGCACAAAATGAACCTAGTATGTTCTATCAGCATGCCCAGTGCTGGAAATACTGGTAAGTGTAAGGCAGGCATGTTCCCTGACTTAGATAGCTAACAATCTAGCAGGAGGAGAAAGAATCTATATAGGTGAAAGATGTCATTCAGTGAATTACAGTTTATTTCATTTTTGTCACTTGTTCTTTAACACTCCTGTCCTGAAAACCGGCTTCATTTCTGGGGATAAATAATCTGCAAGCATTTAAACAAGGTATTTAAATATGCATGGGAGAACTGAATGGTGATCTTATTAGTCCTCAAATTACACAACTGAGAAATTTTGAGAATATTGGCTCAAAACTACAGGAAAATTTGACTCTATCTGGCAGCCATGGAACTTCCAATTTATCCACTTAATCTCTAAGTTCAGACACCTAACTGAAAATAAAAGTGCAAAACTTAAGCTTTCACATACCTTGAGGGGGTCTGATTCCACCTGCAACAGGAAACATGAAGCTGAAAACAAAACAAAAACATATTGGGATCATCCTACGTACAAAGATTTCAAGTAAAACATGAATGTTTTTGGTGAATCAAGAAATGCCCAACACCAACAGTGACTGAAGGTGCAGAGAAGGCATGACAGTCAACATGTTAGTGCGAGGGAGGTCTCAGAACTAAAGACAGAAGACCTAGACACCAGTCTTGGGAAGGCTTCCTTGCACTCTAGTTTCCTTATGCACAAAATGAGGGTGAGATTAGATTCAGTTGCACGAACATTTATTAAATACACACTACATGAAAGAACTGAATTAGTTTACAATCTCTTTGAAGACATGGATGCAAACAAATAACCTTAACACAGGGTACAATGTGCTGTGAGAGGTCCAAAGCACTAACAGAGAGAAGAAAAAGATTAACTGGATGGGTTCTTTCTTAGGAAGCTTAGTTGTATTTATCTTTTGAGCTGAATTTTCAAGAAAGACACACAATATAACTCAAGCGAAAGCTCTGAGGACAGAGCTGTGTGTTCACAGAAATGATTTAAGGTTTAACATAAATGATTAGAAAAGTAAGGATACTGTAGAGGGCTGTTAAAATGGTTAATTTCATTTGGAATATTAAATGACATTGTGAGAGGGTTTTTACTAATGGTGGTAACATATTTATAATATAAAATTTTAACATTTTAAAGTATAAAGTTCAATGGCATCAAGTACATTCACAATGCTGTACAACCTCTGCAATTACCCATTTCCAGAACTTTTCCCATCATCCCCAATACTCATTAAACAGTAACTTGCCATTACTTCTCCCCAACCACTAAGCAATTCCTGGTAACCACTATTCTATTTTTGTCTCTATGAATTTGTTGATTCTAGGTACCCACATATTAAGTGAAATCCTAATAATTGACCTTTTGTATCTAATTTATTTCTCTTAAGCATACTGTTTTCAAGATTCATCCATATGTAACATAAATTAGAATTTCATGACTTTTTATGGCTGAATAATACACCATTGTATTTACATACCACCTTTTATTTATCTATTTGTCTGTTGATGGACCTGGCTTACTTCTACCTCTTGACTTGTAAATAATGCTGCTATAAACAATGGTATAGACATATCTGAGTGGAATTGCTGGGTCATCTAGTAATCCCATGTTTACTTTTTGAGAAATCACCCAACTGTTTTTCAAAGCCATTACACCATTTTACATTCCCACTGGCAATACACAAGGGTCCTAATTTCTCCACATCCTTCCCAACACTTTTTGTTTTCTGGGTTTTTTCCTAATGATAGTTATCCCAGTGGGTGTGAAGTGGTATCTTATTGTAGTTTGCATTTACATTTTCCTAATGTGAAGTGAAATGATCAGAAATGGGTTTCTAAAGTAATAGGGGACGGCAGAGAAAACTTGAAATAAAAAGAACTAGCTAAGAAACTATCATAATAATCTCAAGAGATGAAAGGGCCATAACCAAAGTAGTGGGATTAGAAAAGAAGTGGTAAATAAATGAAAGATACTTAAAAGGAAAACTCCAACAGGGCCTGGCAACTGCTAGATGGGAGGACTAATAGTGAAAAAGCACGTATGAAGATGATAGTGCAATTCTGAGCCTGAGCAACTGCAAGAATGGAGATGCTGCTTACTGAAAAGGAAACCAATATGAGTAGGCTTGGGGAGAAAGGTGGTAGTAGCATTTTGTCCACAAGAAGCACTCTAGCAGATAACTTAAGCTCAGGAGGAAGACAGATTTATCTAGCAAGGTTTTTCTAAATCTAGGTTAAAAACAAATAAAAAACTAAGCTCTGGCTGTAGGTAATACAGCTAAAGCAACGTGCATAGACAGTGAGAAGACAACGAAGACAACCGGGGAGAAGTCTTACAGTAAACTGAGTAGGGACTGATCACTGATAACCAAGAATTGGTTATAACTGACAGTTCCTGAGGATGGATCACATTTCAGGAAGAAAAAGCAGTTATAGTATCTAATGCTATAGAAAAATTGATCAAAATGAGGATTAATAAGTAAAGAGTATTGTGCTTTAAAATGGTGATCTTTGAGTGAACAGTTTCAACAGAGGAAGAGTAAAGGGCCTATAAAGAGTATTTAAGACACAAAAGATATATTCGGTGATTAATAAAACAAGATTTTTGAAGGAGTCTGCTTTGAAAAGGAAGAGGGTCTTCTTCTGCTGAGACTGGAAGGAAAGAAAAGGTCAAATTAAGGAAGAAAAAGAGTGGCAAAGTCTTAATATGTGAGTCCAGATCTGAAGGGGAGCTAGAGAGTCTGGTTATATCATTTATAGACTTGTAGAGATCTGAACCACCAGCAACTACTGCTGCTGGCAAGCAGGCCTGCACCCAGGGAGGGCTGAACGATGAACAGCTTTTGTGAGCTGGAAACTACATGTATTAGTTTAATTATGTGTGAACTGAAAAAAATAAAGTTTAAATTGTAGGCTGAAATTTCTTAGTACTCCTTTCTTTAAAAGGTTACTCACATACTAAGATTTGTAAAGTAGAGGCAAGGCATTTAATTAATCAATCTGTAGAGCCTTTTCACAGGTGTAAAGATTACAATTACTATATGACATAGTGGGTAAGTAAAACCTGGAAATTTGAGTTGCATTTTCTTTTTCCAGCCCAGTTACTATAAGATTACTATGAAGTTCAAAACTGTGTCATTTACCAGCCTGTGTAGTTTCTCCTATGTCAAGTGACAACACAGAACCAAAAGTTAACTGAGGTCCATTTTAGACAACAAAACAGACAGAGCAGATGTATAAAGATTATTTAAAAAACTAAATTGACACACATGACTTACTCCAGTAATAATTTATCAAATACTCAGTTACCTGTGTATATCATTCATTAGATTCTTTGTAATGTCTAGGTGACTAACAAGACATTGTTAGACTTAAGAGACTGGCTAGACAAGTAGCTAAAAGGCCTGGCCAAAAAAAAAAAAAAAAGAAAGACGAAAGATTATTTTTGCTCAGTCTGTGTCCTACTGGAATATTATCTTTTGTAAGATTTGTCTTTTTTTTCCTACTCTTTCATAAACTTCCTTAAGGGCTTTACATCTTCCTCTGCTTCTAGCACATACTAACACACACACACAGACACACATTGAACAATCTGCAAATATTTGTGGATTCAAGCTACCCTAGAAGGCAATAAAAGTTTGGCAAAAAACTGCAGTAAAGTGACCAACAATTTAATTTCAAAGGTAAAATCACTCTCACAGATGCACACTGTGAGCTCTGCTTACCACATGCCTATTTAGTTCATCCTTCCCTTTCAGTTTACCTTTGCTACTAACCTAGATTAGTTTTCATTTCTCAGGCCTGGACTCCTACAAGATTTAATGGATCTCTCTCCCTGCAGACTCTGTGGCTTCTAAAGCACGTTGTGTACACAGGTGATGTGCATCTGCCTTAAAGACTATTTGCTGAGGCCACTCCTGGGGTTAACATTGTGCACTCATTTCTTAAGCTGACTTTCCTTCCTTTATATTCAAGGCTTTCTCCAGGTTTGGCACGACATTCTTTTTATCTCACAAAACTCTTCTCCCCCACTCAGTGCCACAGTTCTCTAGGCCTACCTGCTATTACTCCCCAGTGTTCACTAGGCCTTCCCACCTCTAAGACAATCTCTTGATCCCTTTCTCTTTTTTAAAGCGAGGCACAGCTGAAACATTTCTCCTTTGCCTCCCAGGTAGCTGAAGCCACAAATATTGCAGGACTTTGTGTGTTACTATGTGCTAGAAGCAGAGGAAAATGAAAAACCCTTAAGAAGTTTATAAACGAGCAGGAAAAAACAAAGCACACAAATGATAATATCCCAGAATACAGGCTGATCAAAATCTTTCATCTTTTTTTCTGCCATACTGGTTCTTAAAAATAAAATTATACGTCTCATCTCTTGAGGAATCAATCATTCTAATTTCACAATTCAGGCCATACTTATAAAAAAAAATGAGCTCATGGTGCAATAGTATTAAAATACTAAGGAAAATGATCCACTCAATTGTCTGCAGCTGTGATCCTAAACCCCAAAAAGAAAACAAAACAAAACTGAGCCTCGAATACAAAATTCTTTTAAAATTTAATTTTCCTAGGAATTAGTATCTTGATTAATCATATACTTGGTGAAATTAGTATCACTCAAGAACATTTATGAAACCATCATTACACACAGAAAAGATATAGGAGAGGGCCTCCCCTGGTGGCGCAGTGGGTTAAGCAACGCACTACAAACCAAATCGCAGCCACTGCAGCACGAGTTCGATCCCTGCTGCCGGCCAGGGGGGGGTACCCACATGGTGTGGCAGACCTCTCCTGCTGTGCCCGCTGCTCCCCTCAGCACTGTACTTCTGTTGATCTGCCTGTTCTGCTCCCCGCTCTCTGTGGTGAATCCTCTCACCCCCCTACACCTCTGGCCTGTACCCCAGTGCTTGTATGCATAAATAAATAAATCTTTAAAAAAAAAAAAAGAAAAGATATAGGAGAGATTACATATTTTTCTTTTCCAGCCAGAAACTGACTTATCAAATATTCATGGAAAAGTGTAAAATATCAGCAATTAGAAAACAAAAACCAGAAGTTTTAAACCCAAAGTCAGGGTTCTCTTGCCCCTCCCTGGTACCATATACCCGGGAGTCTTTATTCTTTATCCTTTTTTTCCTAAACAAACTTTTCAAGACCAAAAATAAATAAATAAATAAACCCACAAAGATATGTAGAGGAAATAAAAAATGGGGTTGCACACAGGTGGTCATTAAACAGCCAGTGCTTTTTCCTTAATATATAAAGCACCTGCGGCTGATAACTTCAAAGACTTTACATTCCTGGCGTGTTCATAACTCCAAAATTAAAACACTGCATATCAAAAACCTAACACCTGGCTTTCTAAAAATAATTTAGGATGTTGAAGATAAAAAAAGCTAATTTTATCTCCAAATGTGTATGCATTATGTGTTGTCCACAAAATCAGACTAGGTCATTATAGAAATGGGTAAAGACGCGCTGGAACAAAACATTTCCTGAAATGAGCTTGTCAAGTTGCAAATGTTTATATCCTTTATCGTTTCAGGTATGAGAACCACAGGCAATTGTTAGCTGAAATATATCAGAGCGCTAAGTTACCAAGTCTGAAAGCTTGGTTGTAATGACTGCGTAACTGAGAATTTTTGATTTTCAATAGAGAGACAAACCTTCAGAGTTACATCTACAAGAGTTCCTATTGATCAACTCAAAGGTCTTCGGATTTTTCCTGCGGTTTCTCAAGTGTTTAGGAAATAAGAAAAGTCTGGGCACTCCAAAAGAGGAAAAGACAGACAATACAATACATCTCTCCTGGAACCAGTTGCCCAGCTCTGCTACCAGGTTTTTCAGAGCTTTGCTTACAATATTCCTGGTCAAGCCCGAAAAGCCCCGGGGAGGGGAAGTCTCCCGTGGCTTCAGAGCCAGCCAGGACTAGAAGCGAAGCGTCGGGGTCCCTCCTTCCCGCCGAGCCGACCCTCACCTTCTCCCGGAGCAAAGATGCGTGCTCGCTCGCCTCACGGCTCCAGCAGCCAGTGCCCCCACGCCAGGACCGCAGGAGTCTGGCGCCCGGCTCCACCCTCCCCCTCCGGCCAAGTCCCCAGGGAATGACCATCTTCCATAACCCAGTTCCAAAGAGAAAGGGGTTGCAGCGGGAGAAAAGCGCCATAATCGCCAAATACCCCAGCCGCTGCCGGAGTCAGTCCAGCGTCGGGGGACTACAGGACCCACCCGGCCCGAGCCCGGCCCGCAACTCACCTGCCTCCTCCGGCGGCCCCCGCGCTTGCTCCCGCGGCCCCGCCGCCGGCGGCTCCCGCTCCCGGTCGCAGCGCCATCTTGCTCTGGGCCTGCAGCTGCTGCCGCCCCTTACAAGCAGCTGTCAGCTGAAGACAGCCACTTCCGGGGCAAACGCCAGGCCCCACCTAGCCGCGGACAGAAACGGAGCAGGGAGGTGCGCTCACGTGACCCCCGCGCTTGGGGGAGGAGCGGCTCCGATCACGTGACGCGGCCGCCGCCGTGGGTCCTCCAGGTGCAATTGTTCTGAGGCCTGGGCCGGGCTTCCGGGAAGCTGATTCGTTTCCTGGCCAGGCCCTCTAGAGTACCCAGCTGGCGGTGAGTGGCAAGACTTTGTCTTGCCTTTGTTTGAAAAACGATTGATGGTTAACAGGTACGTTTTAAAGCCCGAGGGTACATGGTTATGATTGTACCCTCATGTATGTATGGATCCCGGGAGCTTCATTGTTAGCTTCACAGTACTGGTTAGTGATCAGCTCTCGCTGATCTCCACCACTCACCCTCACCCGCACAACTCCATAGCTTCCTTTGGATACCCATCCTGTAAGGTGAAGACATTTACATTTTCATTTAGTACATCCCAGTGCACATAAACCTAATCCATTTATAAAATCTCCAAAGTGCACTACCGTTATGTTTGGTTCTGTCGTGGCCACCTCAATCGTCTGTACTACACCTGCAAGAAATGGCAAAACACTGGTGTTTGGAAAGCAGTTCATGACTCTGAATCTATATGGGTATGTTTTCTGTGCTTTGTTCCCTAATTCAGTTACTGTGAGTAAAATATATATGTAGAATATAAACTTTTTCAAGCCCTCGAGTTTGACTATTAGCTATTACTGGGTTAATTATAACTACTTTTATGTCTCATTCCTACCTCAGGGCTTTCACAGGGACAATTTGTAGTAGTTACCTTCTGTTGGGCACAGAGCACTGGCCAGGAACTTTTTTTCCAAATTCTCAGTGTCCCTAATAGTTCATCTTGGCATTTTACAAATAAGAAAGCCAAGATTAAAAGAAGTTAATGTAATTTGCTTGGGTTATACAGTTGCAGAGCAGCAGGTCCAAAATCCAACCTAGTTATTTGACTCCAACATCCTTACTCATTTCACTTTGGCCAGCTATCATAGGTCTTCTTTTTTTTTAATCTACCAATTTTATTTTTCTACTTCTTTATGTGAAATTTTAAGTTTGTGAGGCAAATAGCGCCAACTGATATAAAGGTGCTAAATTACAATTAATCCACTGACAAACCAAGTTACTTGTTTATGTGGCCACTTTTCTATTTAAGTACGGGTGGCTACACAGAAGAAAACACTGAAGAGGAAATAAAGCCAAATGAAGGGAGTAGATCAAGAATTCGTAGATATATTTCTCCCTGGAATACCCTGAACTCTTTGGCCTATAGATTCCCCCATCGGAAGACTCAGCTCAGATCTCTGGTTTGCGTTAGCTGCCCTCCTGTGATGCTTCAGCATCAAGATCTTATGCCTAACATAGCACTTGCCACACTATTTGTTCTTTATTACCATAACTACATTGTAAGAGCAAGGACCGTCATCAAACCTTGTATTCCTAACCAAATATATGCCTGTTGAAGGAGTATTTGTTGTGAATTTGTGACCTGTTAGGCACAGTGCTAGAACTTCTAAGCTTAAGAGATACTTGGTATTACTCCCAGTTTCATAATGAAAAAACTGAAGCTCTGGTAATTAAAGAACTTATTCAAAGCCATACAGATGTCACCTACCTCCAGAATATAAGTCATTGGTCTGTTTACAAAAGCAAAAAAGTCGTGTTAAGTATTTTTTGCACCTTGTTGCATTTACATAAATTCTGAAGAATTTTTGTTCCATCTAAAATATTTAAGTTGAAGTATGCATGCCCTGACTCTGGACTAAAAGCCTGAGATTAAAGGAAATAACTAAGGTTAATTAAAATGCTACTGAGAAAAGGTTGCATTATAATACTGTATTGCTACTGATAACTACAGTTCATGTCAGGTGCCATCCTAAGTACCTTAAATGTATGGAGTCAATTTTTTTATTCTATTCTGTAATACTAACAACTGAGAAAAATCTAACAGCAAATTGTCTCCACTACCATATAGTTCTTTACCTTTGGCAGTAACCTTCTTACTAAATGGGTGAAGGGCTATAAAGCCTCAGGAAAGATAAGCTGTAAAAGAATGAAACCAGAGGTATATCAATTAACAGGAACATTCTTCCTTATCATGATAAAATGTGTATTGTTTTTCAAGCAAAGTCTTCTTGAATGGAAAAAGACAGGGAAGAATATGGCTAAATGGTGGAAAAAGAAAGGGAAAGACTGACCATAACCTTGTAGATGCAGTATTATGATACATAAGGTATGAGCTTACCAATGAGGGATAGGATGTTTATTACGCCAAAGAATTAAAAATCTTAAGAAACTTAAACCAGTCACAGGAGACAAATCTCTTTGTTGTGGCTTATAGCACAAAAGGCTATAAACAAACTAAGAACCATTAGAATTAAGAGAGCAGTAGGTCTCTTCTTGACTGAGAGCTTGTGCTGCTGTTCCTTGTCCATCTTCTCCCCAAAAAAGTGGGGGTGGGAAAGGAAATCCAGTTTCAAGGCTTTACTTTGAAATTTGGTTCTAGGTTGCCTCACCATAGCATACCTACATTACACTTGAAGGAAAAGTCCTTAAGAGTTCACCACATTTGGGTGTTGCTATTTTTAGGATAAGTTTTTGTTCTTCTGTAAGAAGTATCATGCTGGATTTAAACAACAGAAATGTCAGTAAGTGTTATTTCCACTGTATCATCATGTAAAAGTCGCCTACAATTTGATATTTGACATGTTGCATTGATAGTTTAGGATCATTTGTCACTAGTCCAGTGTTCTTATAGTTGACTTCAAATGATTGGTATAGGTGATTATAATACTTGAAGTTTTCCATGAAAACAATAGTCATACTGGAATCATAAAATTGTATTTCTTAGACAGTCTTTTAAAATATCTGTTTTAATTTTTGTCTTCAAGAGTTACTTTCTTCTTGCTGTTCTGATCAGTGACGTTTTTCCTGTGACAAAGAAAATAAGGACAGTTGAATAGAAATTCAAATCTTCATTCTGGGCCCTCCCTTGTGGCACAGGGGTTAAGTCTCCATGCTATCACACTATCACTGCAGTGGCCTGAGTCTGATCCCCAGTCAGAAAGCTGACCCACATGGCACAGCAGATCTTGTCTGCTGCTCTCCTCAGCATATATTTCAATAGATCCACCTATTCTGCTCCCCACTCTGTCTCTGGTGAATCCTCTCACCCCCCTGCACCTCTGGCCTACACCCCAGCTCTTGTATGCATAAATAAATAAAAAATAAATCTTAAAAAAACCCAAAAACATATACATACTTTCCATAACTACAGGTTTAATAAATATTACTGAAACCTACTGTATAATCACATATATGCAGTACTAGAAACACAAAAATTATTAGACACGATCTCTGTCCTTTAGAAAACTATAATCACCTAAGTAAGAAAAAAAAAACATAACAAAGACACAACATAGTATAAAGGAGTTTCATATTGATTAAGTGCTACATACTGTTATAAATGCTTTATAGAAAGTGTCACTTGGGTAATCTTCCTAATTTATAAAGAAGATTCTACTATCCTTTAATTACATTCTATATTGGATTACAGACCTATCAATTCTACTTAGAAAATTCGTAAGGAAAAATAATGCCTACTATAACAATATGACAGTCAAGCAGTGACTTTTCTAACCATATACTTACCTTTTACCCTTAGCTTTTTCTAAGAAATATTTTGGTGTTGTACTAATGCTCTCCCTTTCCAATGGCTTCTTAATCATCTTTTTCTTTTGTTTGCTAAAAATGACAAAAGAGAAAGAACTTTCACTTAATTTAAAAGAATTCAAACTAGTTTGATTCTTGATCACAATATTCATTTTTTAATCTATGTTTTGGTTCCAGTGACATTGTATCCACTTTAATGTAACAGATTACCTGATAGCATTTAGAGAGGTAACCCAAACAAATGATATTGAATCCGTTTTTCCAAAAGGAGTATAATTAAAATATTTCCTATGTCAACTATATATCCTGTGCCAACAAGCATTAGATTTTGATTTTAGCTAATTAATTCTTTTTTGGTTTTTATTGTTTATCAGTTTTATAAACTAAAATCTAAGAATTTCACTAACAATTAACACTTAAAACTCTGAATGCTTACAATTTCAAGGGTGAAGAAAATGCAAGGAAAGCATATACACAAATATTTAAAAGGAAAATATATATTAAGATGTTCTAAAGGTAATAGTTGTATTAGAACTATAATATGTAAGAATGTAAAAGCAAGAATGTCTAAGCAAAGAGAAAAACTTCAGGTAAATTCAATATTGTACCTTAGTAGTTTTTGAAAACCTTTTATATATTCTGGTACTGGACATCCGGCCTGCTGTATAACATTGGCAACGCTGGAAAAAGGTACCCGTAAACATAAATTTGTATATTGTCAAGCTGACATGTATGTACTTAAATACAACACAATGTAAGAGAAACTAAAATCGTTCAAATAAGAATGTAATCCAGTAAAGTGCTGTGCTACATTCTCAATTATCATTAGATACAATCACATTGGATTATTAAATCTGCTACATCTGCTACACTAGCATCTGTGCACTGATGAAGAGTCATTTTATTCATAAGAATTAGCAGTTATTTCTATTCGACATTAATGAGTAACTAAAAAGTTACTGAACCAATCTTGGGTATGTTACTGGTAATTTTTCCTAGCAGATTCAAGCTTAAATAAATATTTTAAGCTTATTACTATGGGATTTGCATGGTCTTAAACTTTTTAATCCTCACAACATTATCCCTGTTTTCATATATGGAAAAGGTAACATTTACACTGATCTGAGGGTCATCATACTCGTATGTTTCAGTTAGTGAGGACACATATAGGAATATAAGCATTTGGAACATGCTTCCCTACATGTGTGAAGTCACTCAAGGTGAAACCAAGGCTGACAAAGCCATGGCTCAAAAGGTCAAAATCTTTATCAAAACTGATAAACAGATACAAGAACAAACTACCTTCAGTCATAACTCAATTTCATCTGTTAGAAATATGAAGCACTGTCAGTTATCTTAAGCCTAAAAAGCTAAAAGCCTATTGTAGACAGTCAAAATGCAGAAAACTCAAGCTTCTGAATGAAAAGCTATGATGATAGGTTAAATTAAGACTCTAAAAATATCAGAGATTACTTAAGGGCTACAAGTGAGTTAACAGTGGAGTGTATTACTAATAATTTTTCCTAGGATTAAATATACAATTCTATCTGTCCTAAAAATAACAGGAAGGATGCACCAGGGTAAGAGAGAAATTTGAGTGAACCGAAGAGACTTTAAAGTATTCACTGATCGAGCAACTTACTCCTACACTGTGAATAATACTGACTACCGGCTATTGGGAGACTCTCACGAGTCTGAAATAAAGTAATAAACATACCATTATGAGTATTTCCAGATTCTAGTAAGAAAAGGCAAAAACAAGGCCCCCTGATCATTTTCCCTGTTCTCAAGGTTAAAATTTGGCTAATACTATAACAGAATTTGGGGCACAACCATTTTATGTTAATTATGTCTACCTGTAAGAATAAAAAAGCAATTTTTGCCAACTTAAAATCTATTTTTTGTAATTTACCTTCTTAATAATGGCTTATCATCCTCAGTGAAAAATGTAACAGCTTTTCCTTTATGCCCTGCTCTTCCAGTTCTACCTAAGAGAAATCAGATTATAACAAACAATATTCACATGTAAAGTCACTGAATTTTTCACAGCACTAAAACCTGAGTATCTTTGAAAGAAACAGTTAGAGGTGCTATTATAGATGAGTGGGAACCTAGTGGGAAGGCAGAGAGGAGAGACAACTTACCTATCCTGTGGATATATTCCACTGAGCTGGTTGGAAAATCATAGTTGATCACCAAGTTAACGCCTTTAAAATCAATCCCTCTGGCTAGTAATGCTGTGCAAATAAGAACCCAGATTTTTCCTGCTCTGAAGCTGTGGACTGTATTATCTCTCTGGTTAAAAGAAACATAAATGTTTTAGTATCACTTTAAGAATGGAAAACAAGTGTTTCATAAATTTAATACTAGTATTTTTCAATCTAGGAGTTATCATTTTGAAATGCTACATTTGACCTTACCTGTTGCTGTGTTCTGTCTGCATGAATAACATCCACATTAATACCTTCATATATAAGCTCACGAAAAAGTTCTTTAGCTCTTTCAATGGACTGAACAAAAACAAGAACAGGTGGAGTGAAACCCTGAAAGAAAGAAGGCAAAAATATCAGCACACATAACCTATAACCAAGAATACAATCACAACTTACATGATTTTAGTTCATTACAAACCCAATTCAAATTAGAGCTTTCCATTGCCAACTTTCTTAGACCATGGGCTCTCAATCTGCTTCCATCTTCCTTACGAACCATTCTCTCCTCAACTTGAACTGTTATTTCCATTTTGCTAATCCTAGTAATCTAATTAATCCCACCTCCTTTTCCTTTCTCTAGTGATAGATGTTCACTCCTTACAACTATCACCTTACGGTTTCTGTGCCTCAGTATTTTTTTTAGTCTAAGATGCAATAATTATCTTTTTAATTGTTTATCCTAATTGTCAGTCCATGGCTCTCAGTTCTCTCAATATAATCTTAATCATATTAAATAAAATTTCAGTTATTAGCTACCAGTCCTAAGCAAATGTATATACATCAAAATGCCCTGCTACCAAACTAGCTTTCTGTATTATCAGCTGTCCACATTATGACTTAATCTTTTTATTTTGATTCATATACACTTTTAGAATCTAATGTAAGTGACAAAACTAACAGCAACTACACACATAAAAAATCTAACATAATTTCAGAGGGTTCACGGACCTCTCAAAATTCATATATAACCACAAATTCCTGATGTATAATCTCCATGTGAGTACTTGTGAAAAATTTTAAATTTCTTGGTGCAAAATAATACCCTTAAGACTATAAACAAACATAAAAAGCATTTATTATGTGCCAGGAACTATTATAAACACTATATAGGAACTCATTAATACTAAAACAATTTTGAGATATTATTCCCAACTTACAGGTGAGGAAACTGTGAAATCAGGAAATTAATTTGCCTAAAATTCAACTTCCAATCCAGACAGTTAGCTCCAGCATCCATGTTCTTAACCTCTTCTGTAGTCACAAAGTACTTGCAACACCTTTCCTTTTCAATCTCCCACTACTAATGCTTTACTACTAAGACTGTCACCGTATTTTTCTTCTTATCACCTCTGACCAATCTAGTTCAAGTCTGTTAAGTGGTTTCCTTACGTTCAGTCTCTTTCCATTACAATCCATCTTATATAGTGTTTAACAAATTACCATTTAATGTGGCTACATTCTCCAAAAATGTCGAGTGGTTTCTCTCAAATGGACATCATGATCTTAATTCTTACCATGAATTCATGACAAACAGTGTTTTCTCCCATCTCTTAAGACTTTACTCCACTGCTCTTCTAGTCATCATTATTCCTCCTCTCTTAGTCCACAAATCCTTCAGTGTATTAGTTGCATGTGATCTATATGGCTTTCCCTAATTCAGCTCACCCTGACAGTACCATTATGACTGAACTGGGTGCTTCAGAAAAAAATGCTATAGCCCTTTATCACAAACTGTCTTACATAAGTGTACTGATTTCATCCTCTAAAAAAGACTAAATCCCAGAAGGAGGATTTAGGATTTGTATTTATTTTATTAGTTCCTGCCCTGAAATTTTTTTAACCATGACTTCTACTCAGTTCTTACTGAAGGGATATAAACAGAAAACACTACTCAGTGTCCTACATATTCTACAATGTGCTAGTTCTATCAGAAACCTAGAGAGCTATAAGGGCATGAGGAGCAAAGGACTATACGTATATTTATGAAAAAGGATGCTTTCAGGGTATCAGGTAGGTCGTTTCCTGAACTGGGAATCAAAAACTTACCAGATTCTAAGAGGTAAGCCTCTCCACTTGAAAAGACAGTAGGCTCAGTGTGCTTAACATTTACCACTGAGATATTATTAAATATGATGCAGGAATAGTGCTCAGTCTCTCATCAGTGATAAAAAGTTCGGTGAAGTTTATCAAAAGTCAAGAATACAGTCCAAATATACCTTTTTAACAAGCTCTCTCATGGCCAGAAGTTTTCCAGTCTCAGACCCAACAAAGAGAAGTTCTTGTTCTACAGTCTCGACAGCAGAATTTCTGAAAAGACAACATACTTTGTCATATGCAAGAGCTACTTTTTATTGTCCTCCTATTCTAACAATTAATTTTCCATTGTTAATATAAGAATTACTAATATTTAACTTGAAGAAAGTTAAATGTTTTCAATTATCAAGAAAATTTGAAAAATACATAAAAAAACAAACTGCCCCAAACTCTATTTTAGAATAAACTTTGACATTCTGTTGTATTCAACTCACTTATTTTCATGTCTATAAAAAATTTTGAAACTAAAATTGCTAGATTAAATAATGAAAGTATTTTTAAAGTTGTTATTACATATGGCTGAACTTTTTTAATGATCAGCAAAGGTTGATATAGATGCGGAAGTAAGGGGTGAGGTATCTTAATGCTTTATTTATTTTTATTTTAAAGAGCAGGTTTATTAGAGAAAGGAACAGAAGAGTAAAGGACACTTGCATAGGCACAAGTAGGCAGGAAGAGCTGCCCCGAAGGGACAGGTTTGCTAAGAGGCCTGCATGGCTGCTGGTGGGCAGCCTTGAGGAGCGCTGCCTCCACCGAGGGAAGTCAGTGAAGAGAAGCCCCAGTGTGGTACAGGTCATAGGCAGGTAGGAAGGCTGCTGCCCTGAAAAGAAGGAAGTTGAAGAGAAGCACCTGCATAGTCACTGGTGGGCAGAAGGATGGCTTCCTGGCTTCATTAATATTCTGTAAGATGCTGTAATGTATTATACGGTGTCATTCATTCTGTTGTCTCTCTTTACAATTATATGCTTGGTGAATTTGTTCTATTTCCTTTTTATACACAGGAAATTTTAAATTTAAAGTAGGTAGGGTATTGTTAACTTTTTTAGTTAACATGGTATTATAAAC
Source organism: Galemys pyrenaicus (assembly GCA_019455555.1). Classification (NCBI taxonomy): domain Eukaryota; kingdom Metazoa; phylum Chordata; class Mammalia; order Eulipotyphla; family Talpidae; genus Galemys; species Galemys pyrenaicus. Next base: position 2,160,925 of record JAGFMF010011576.1, read on the forward strand.
ACTTTTCCATGTAGCTGTAGTCTTCATACTTATTTCATGAGTTGCAAAATATTCTATCAATTAACAATATTGTAATTTCCTAAAACTCTTCTATTATTGAAGATTCATTTACCAGAGAATGCTTCATAAATGTTTTTTTTTTTAAAGGAATTATAAATCAAGTGACTCAGTAACATTAGTTTCTTCCTGTGATCCTACTTAGGATCTAAGAAACTAAAGCCTTTGGGTGGTCACAGAACTTATGTCATGCTTTGTGGGTGGGAAAATTAACTAAAAGCATGATGACAGGAATATTAAAGTGCACAGTGAATATCTCTCTCTGGATTATTCTAATCACTTTAAAGGATATATTTCTTTCATTAAAATATTCTCCAGTATTAATGTTAGGTCAAACAACCTAATTACACACACACACACACACGTGGAAAAAAAAATTTGTATAAAATGAAAAACCGGGGATAATGTGTAAGAACAATTACCTTGCTCCAATAGACACAGTAATGACATTGTCCAGATTAAGTTTGCACCACTGCTCAACATCATATGCAAAAGTTGCACTGAACATAGCTCTTCTGACTTTGTGGGATGTGCAGGCTAGGAAAATGGAAGCCAGCTGCTCTCTGAACCCAGTTTTGCCATCTTCAAACAGTTTGTCTGATTCATCAACTACCAGCCATTCAACACTAAGAAAAAACAAAACAATTTGTGGGTATTGACTGAAATGGAAGATCCAAAACACTTCATGAAACTGCAGGGACACAAAGTTGTTAAACTTTGATGCTACTTCTCAGAACTGCTTATACCAGAAAAAATAAGCAGGAAAAAGGTAAAACAAGATAAACATAAATGTACTATTCCATTAACTTCAAAGATATGAGATTCGGGCCTCCCTGGTGGCGCAGTGGGTTGAGCAACGCACTATGAAGCAAACCGCAGCCACTGCAGCATGAGTTCGATCCCTGCCTCTGGCCAGGGAGGGGACCCACATGGTGCAGCAGACCCCTCCTGCCTCACCCGCTGCTCTCCTCAGCAGTGTGTTTCAGTCAGTCTGCCTGTTCTGCTCCCCACTCTGGTGAATCCTCTCACCTCCCTGTACGGCCTGTACGCCAGTTCTTGTGTGCATAAATAAATTAAAAAAAAAAAGATTTAAAAAAAAACAACAAAAAAACACAAAGATACCAGATTCCATTAGCAATAGCAGAGCTTCACATTAACCTTAAAAATGCCATCAAAATTGCTGAAAGGTGGGCCTCCCTGGTGGCACAAGGGGTTAAGCACCACACTGTGATGCATCTGCAGCCACTGCAGCACAAGTTTGATCCCTGGCCAGGGAGGTGACCCACATGGTACAGTAGACTTCTCCTGCCTCACCTGCTGCTCCCCCCAGTACTGTATTTCAGTCAATCTGTCTGTTCTGCTCCCCATTCTGTCTTTGGTGCATCCTCTTACCCCCCACAACTCTGGCCTGTAGCCCAGTTCTTGTATGCATAAATAAAATCTTGAAAAAAAAAATTGTTGAAGGGCCTCCCTGGTGGCACAATGGGTTAAGCAATGCTCTATGAAGCAAACCACAGCCACAACAGCACGAGTTCAATCCCTGCAGCCAGCCAGGGAGGGGACCCACATGGTGCGGCAGACCTCTCCTGCCTCGCCCACTGCTCCCCTCAGCAGTGTGTTTCAGTCAGTCTGCCTGTTCTGCTCCCCGCTCTGTCTCTGGTGATTCCTCTCACCGCCCTGGACTCTGACCTGTATCCCAGCTCTTGTATGTATAAATAAATAAATCTTTGAAAAAAAAAATTGCTGAAAGGTGCCTAAAAGTCTAGAGGTATTCTGTACTACCTTACTAGCAGAATCTGTAACTTTCTCCCAGACCACAGTTGCTTTTCTGTGACTTTAGCATGTAATACTGACTGAGGGTAATGAGAGAGTAGGATCCAAAGGGCAATAATACAAGCAACTGAGTTAAAATTATAATTAACTAAAATGAGAAACACATATGAAAGATACTAAAATAACATTTGTACCTTGTTAAGTCTATTCCCGGAGGATCTTGCTTTAGTAAGTAGATCAATCGATTCGGAGTAGTCACAAGAATATCTATAAGAAAAAGAAACGGTATAAATAGCAAAAGTCAGATCCATCCCTCTTAAACTAGAGAATTAATCCTCCTGCATTTTATCTAATAAGCTGAAGTTGGGAAAGGAGAATATGGTTATAATCACAACTCCCAACAATAAAAAGTTTTTCTTTATTAAGCTATTACTCATTTTTCTTATGCTACCATAGCACAAACCTCTATATCCTTAGTCTCCTCTTATTATAGTTAATTTATCTTCTTAATGTCTAAGAGGTAAGAAAATTATAATCCAAGTTTGATTTCAAACATGTTTTTCAGAAAAAAATCCTTTCTTTAAATGAAGTTTTACTCAGAGCTTAAGATATAAGACAGATAAAAAAGCAGGTTCTCATACAAAAAGAAAGAATGATGTAAAACATATATAAAATAAAATCATTAAAAAAAAAGCAGGTTCTCTGGCTGATATAAAGTTAAGGATGCAAGCTATTCTTAACTGCAGAGTATTTCACACTAGATTAAAAATCAGTAGTATAAAGTAAAGGTTCTCAACCTCAGCACTGCTGACATTTTGGTCCAGATCCCTCTTGGTTGTTGGGGACTGTATGGTGCACTCTAGGATACTGAACAGCATCTCTGGCCTTTATTCATTATAGTTTAGTAGCAACCTCCTCCCCCACAAACACTTTCAAATGCCTGGGATGAAGGATGAGGTGGGGTATGGGACAAAACTGCTCAGATTGAGAACCACTGGCATAGACTGTGTTTATGTACTACTGACTGGGTAGGAGTGGGGAGGGGAATCTTCTTTACCTTCTCTGAAAAATTAAACTATATGCATAACTACACTTAGAGAACCTTTAAGTGATAATTAAGATATCTGTAATTTCCAGATCCCTTACATGCTCTGTATTTCAAGCATGAATCCCTTACCAAACTTCTTAGATGATTTAGGTCCAAATTTCTTGGCTGCCACTGCTGCTTTGTGGATCATGTGTATCCTGAATCCTGTTCCCTCAGAGATTTTTACTAATTCTCGGTGAATCTAAAATGGAAAATAAAAATATTAGCTACACTTGGATAAGATGCAGTATCTTCTATATTATTAACAAAGTTACTCTATTACTACAAATATCTGATTATACAGATTAACCTGGAATTTTAGCATTTTGGAACTTCAATGCCCATTAAGATTCAGTAAACTAGTTCTAAGAGATAAAACCAAAAGTTTTCCAATCTATTTATTATTGTCCTTTTACTAATTTTATTTCTTAATGTAACTGTATTCATTCATTTAGTAAACTTTTTTTTTACATGACATCATAATGGTACATTCGGGCGTGCTATTGCTTCTTCTAGAATACTATCGCAAAACTTTCATATTTGGCATGTGTTCCTTATTAAGTATATTGGGAGTTTGTGGAGCAGATTACAGTAAAGCTGTACTTTCTTAAAAACTGGCATTTCTTTCTTTCTAGATGAGAAAAATTAATCTTAGAGGCTATATATATTACAGTAGCTTTTCAACTTTAAGGGTCTAAGAGCATTCACTAAAGAAGTATAAAGTGTTAAAAAAAAAAAAAACATTTTATGACAGTATAGAAAGGCTTAAAGACCTGTCCATATGCAGTGAGACACAAAGCAAAGTACTCTGTTTAGACTTTCTGACCACGACAAAAGACACAGGCCTTATGCTTTCAGAAACTTTTTTATCACCTTCACAAAAGAAAGGTAATTGAAGCAAATGCCAAGCACATCCTTTTCCAAAGCTCTAAGTCCTACCTGATTAGCAAGTTCTCGTGTTGGTGATATAATCAGGGCTCTGAAGCCTTTATTTGTTGGTTGTTTCAGCTGCATTAAAATAGGAATGCTAAAAGCCAAAGTCTTTCCAGATCCAGTAGGAGCAGAAGCCAGGAGTTCCCGACCCTAAAACAGAATATATTAAGTATAAGGAAAAGAACATAGAATTTTCACTACTAGCTACAGTGATTAAAACAAGACATTTGAGAGGGACTTTAAAAGGGAAGGATTTCAAGGGGATTGTCAGGTAGAAAGGAAGATTTCAAAGAAAGAAGTAAAAGAATGAACAAATAGGGCTCTTCATACTCACATGGAGCATAACTGGAATGGCTTGCATTTGGATTGGGGTAGGTATCTGGAAGCCTGCATCTAGAATATTTTGAAGCAGTTTAGAATTTATTTTATATTCCTGGTCAAGTTGCTGAAATGTAGCAATTGGATCAGGAAGATCAGTTCCTTGGATGTGAATTTTATGTTTATTCCGGAGGAAGTTTATCTGAAAAGTGAAATATAAAGAGCTCACCATGGAGATGACAGAGATGTTGTGAAACAGCTGTAACAGTTAAGATAAGCTTTAGAGCATAGGAAACTTTTTAAATTCCAAGCCCTAACAGGTACAGATATTGGGTATACTTCATGACCTTTCACAGACAAAATACTATTAGAACAATGAAAGCTATCTATCTTTCTTCACACTAATGTGTCAATATCATGCATAAGGTACATTCATATTCATGTGTTACTGCCTAAGTTATAATCTTATATAAAATTTTAGAAGGCAGGCCTTACATCCACCATTTTTGGGATGATTTATTAAAACTAAGTACCAAAAGCAGTCAACTGGTACTGGTTTGTGTCCCCATTCTGTGATCCAGAGACAGCCAACTTCTTACCTCTGGGTTACTGAAGTGAGCTGAACATGCCTCTCCAGGCACAATACGGAAATTGTAGAGCAGAAATCACACTGGAATATTTGTTGCTACCTCTATTCTACTCCTCCTAGTCCCACATTATAGAAAGTTTTCTTAGGAATTCTAACTCTTGGCCCCTCCCTGGTGGCACAATGGGTTAAGCAACACACTCTGAAGAGAACTGCAGCCACTACAGCATGAGTTCCACCCCAGCTGCCGCCCAGAGAGGGGACCCACGTGGCGCAGCAGACCTCTCCTGCCTCGCCTGCTGCTCCCCTCAGCAGTGTGTTTCAATTAATATGCTTGTTCTGGTCCCCACTCTCTCTCTGGTGGATCCTCTCACCCCCACACCTCTGGCCTGTACCCTAGTTCTTGTATGCATAAATAAATAAATCTTAAAAAAAAAAAAAGAATTCTAACTCTCAAATCCTTGTCAGAAAAAATTCTTAAAAACAAGTGAGCTCAACACCAGGAAAAGGGGGTCACTTTTATGTTTATGGAAAGGGGATAAGAAATTTTAAAACCTCTGTTCTAATACATTATCAATACTGAACAGTCTAAGAATAATGTACATATTGTCAAGAATTTTAAAATTCAAAATTTTTAGCCACAGTACAAGTAACTATTTTGCTTCCAGTTTTCATTACAGTAAAATTTAAATAATCATCTACCTTCACTAAACCATATTTACTTTTACCAACCGAATAACTGAAGGACAGTGAAAAAGTCACCAGAGGTCAGGAAATCAACTGAGGGCTGAGCCATTTTTCTAACCTTTTCCTTTCTGAGATGCTCCAACTTTCCTGAAGTTAGTTTATTTTCTTTTTTAACTTTTTTATCTTCAATTTTGGCTTCCACAGATGATATCCATTGTATAGTAGAACCTTCTTCTTGAGAAATAATTTCTAAAATATGTTTTAAGAGATTAAAAGACTTTAAGTGTGACATTCTCAGGTATAGCGAACAGGTCTTATCGACACTAAACGAAAGAAAATACAGTAGCTTAGGCAACTAGATTTTATTTTTTTCATTTTTATTCATATATTTTAACATCATATTTCATTTTTGTACAGTTTGATTTCTCCTCTCAGGTGTTGTCCCCATAAAATTCCCACCACTAAAATCCCCATGAACTGTCACTGTAGATTCGTGTACTCTTCCCTCCTATTTTGAGATCGATCTCTCTCTCTCTCTCTCTCTCTCTCTCTCTTTCTCTCCCCTGATGAATGTCTCCAATTTTTGTTCCAAGTGATACCATCCGATTCTTTTTCTCTCCTCTGGCTATTTCACTGAGCATAATCCCAGCCAGCTCCACCCATGTTGCTAATGGCATGTTTATCTTTTTGATTTATGCAACTAGATTTTAAAAAAGCAATAGAAGTTATAAAAGTTGGAAAATGAGAGGCAAATTTTGAGTTAGTAAATTCAGAGCTCTGAAGCTCATTCTTTCCTTTTCATGTTTCAACTATGTAAAATGTAGATGACTATACACTTCAAAACAAAGAGGAATTAACTGAAAACTACTGAGACAGAAGTTTCAACAAGGCAGCCATCTCTTCTATATCCAAATCAACTAGAAATGAAACTTGATGGGAAAAAAAAGATGTTACTTACAAGAGGAATGCACACAATACTTAAGGACTACTCAATATTCGAGATAATTAATTCTCAGTAAGTCTATAAATAACACTAGTTCATAAGAAGTAATGAGAGGACTGTTTTGGTAACTGGACTGACTATAAAATTTATAGGGGAAAACAAATATGTCAGAATAACCTAAAAATCTGTAAGATTAATGAACAAAACTACTATTACTGGAATTTTTTTTCCACTGAGGCATAACTGACATACAATAAATCACATAGAAAGAATACAATCTGAGGAGCTTTGATATTGTATACACCTGTGAAGACAATCACCATATTTAAAATTATTTCCGTCACTTTCCCAAAACTTCCTTGTGGACTTTTGTAATGCATCACTCCATTCCTAGGCAACCACTGATCTGCTTTCTGCCATAGATTAGTTTTGGATTTTTTTTGGTGTGTGTATGAATTTTATATAAAATGTACCTATTAGCCTGGCTTCTTTTACTTAAGATAGTTAGATTCTGAGATTTCATTCTTACTGTACTCTGTATAAATAGTTCTTTTTAGTAGTAGCATTCCATTGTATGGATATACATTTTATTTTTCTGTCACCTTTTAAAGGACATCTCACTCATTTCCAGTTTTTGGTTATTACAAATAAAGCCACTATGAATACTTAACTAAAGTCTTTGCGAGAACATAGATTTTCCTTTCTCTTGAGTAAATTCCAGGAGTGGAATAGGTGGGTCAGATAGTAAGTGCAAGTTAACTTTTTTCAAAAGTCCCCAAGTCTTTTTCAAGGTGTCTGTACCATTTTATAGTGTATGAGAACTTATTTCTGTGCCTTCATAATCTTAGTGTGGTTAATCTTTTAAATTTTAGTCATTCTAATGAGTAGTGTTGTGGTTTTAACTTGCCTGGTTACTAATGATATGAAATAGCTATTGTATGCATATTACTGCTGTGTATATGTGTGTGTATGTTTTTTCGGGTTTTTTTTTGGTAAAGTATCTACCAGTTCCTTGTCTGAGTACGTGTTGCCAAATAGTTTCTCTGTCTGTAGCTTACTCTTTTATTTTCTTAATGCTATTTTTCAAAGAGCTAAAAGTTTTAATTTTAATTAACTCCAGTATGTCCATTTTGTCTTTTATAGTTTGCACTTTTTGTGTTCTTTTTAAGAAACCTTAGATTTCCTCAAAGTTGCAAAGATATTCTCCCTGTGTTTTCTTCTATAAGTTTTAGATTTTACATTTCAGTCTTTCAGTCATATTAAGTTAATTTTTATGGAGTTAAGGGATGATTTTCATTTTTTTACTAATGGACTTAGCACAATTTGTTGAAATATCCATTTGGCACCTTTGATGAAAAATTAATTGATCATATATGTATGGGTTTAAGGCATACTCTATTCTGTTTTTAAAAGATCAAACTATGTTGATTACTACAGTTTTGTAATAAATCTTCAAATCAGACAGTATAAATCCTTCAACTTTGTTCATCTTTTGAAAAATTGCTTTGGTTACATAAACTTCTTTGTCAATTTCTTTTAAAAAAAAGCCTGCTGGAATTTAGGCAGAAAATATTCAGTTGTCTAACTCTGTAAACATATGTCACATCACTCTATCAGATTTTATAATTCAACATATATTATAAAGCCAGAGTAATTAAAATAAGCTGGTCTTGGTATAGGATACATAAATAGAAAACAATGAAATAGAACTGAACTGAGATATAGGTCCAAATATATACATATGAAAATACAAATGAGCTTTTAAAATTATGTTTTTTTATGAGACACTTGACATGAATGACACGTCATTATTAATCCACAAAATCTTGAATTTTCCTACTAAAAGTAGGTATGTATATACATTTTTATTGTTAAATTGTTATATACAGTACATATCGGTGGTTTTCTGGTTGCCTAACATTTGAATCATTTCCCTAAATTGGTAGCCTATCTTTTTTATTAATCTTGGAAGATTTTATCAAACTTCCCTGCAGCCAGGGAAACAACTTATTACATCACTATAACAGCAAAAGTGTGGAAACAAAGTAAATGTCCATGACACAGGAACCTGTCTAATCAAATACGGAACATCCTTGAAGTGTACGATGGATACTGAAAGATTTAATGAATAAAGCAGTGGACTTCCCACCAATAGAATGTTTTTGGTAGATTATGCCACCATCTCTAAGTTTAAAATAAGTATACCTGTTAACTCTGCAATTTACTTCTAAGAATTTATCAGATACATCTACATATATATATATATATACAAAGATAAATAGAATGACATTACTGAAACACTGTAATAGCAAAAGTGTGGAAATAAACTAAATTCCTATCACATGGGAATCTGTTAAATCAACTATTACGATTTTGGAATGTACAATGGGTTACTATGCTACTCCAAAATAAACAAGGCCCATGCACTTGCTGCTGATTCCTAATCATCTCCAAGGTACACTGTGTTTTTAAAATGGGTGGTGGGGGGGAGTGGGAGGCTACGAACAGAACAGCATAGCATATAAGTTTATTATCATTCATCTTTTTAAGGGTGGTAAAAATACATGTGAATAGACTACCTCTACAAAAATGTTTAAATTAATAGCAATAGCCTTTGAAGAAACAGGGTACTAGAGATAAAAGAGTGGGAAGAGAATTTACTTTTTACCATCGTTCAACTTTTAAATGCTTTGTGCATTTACTTTCATTTAAAAAAGGTAAATGATTAGAAATGTAAACAGATACAATTAAAAAGAAGACAAATACTCCTGTAGCACAGAAGAAAAAAACACATCATCAAAAACAGGCAAGAGACCAGACAATTTACAAAATTTGAAAAATACCCACTAGAGCACACTGAGAAAGGCTCAACATCACCAATTAACAAAATAATATAAACAAAAGCTACTTTCATTTATTAGGTCATCAAAAAAATTAGTATCAATAATTTTCAGTACTGATGAGGGTGTGGGAAGTACTTTTCCAATGTCTGTTCAAAGAATATACGTTTTCTCATGCAGTGATTCCACTTTCAGAGTACAAATTACAGAAATAACAGCACTGTAGCTAAAGACATGTAAAGTATCCAGTAGCAGTCTCTGTAACAGCAAATACCTGGAAATGACCTGACTGCTATCATTTGATAAGTGACTGATATTTTCTCACATATAATCTTGTTTATATTATTTTGTAACTGAAAAACTTCATAAAGAGAAAAAACAGAAATCAAGCACTAACCTGAAGTCATCTTTTTCCTCTTTTTCTTGTTCTGTTCTCTCTTCCCTTCAGCTGGGCACTCTTCTTTTTTCTCTTCATGGTGGAACTCCTCATTAGTTCCAGATGCTCCAGTCTCACCTGGGATAGAGTTCTTGGTTCCAAAAAAGTCCAGGCCCTGAAGTACCTCTGAAGAATCATAGACATGCTTCCTTTTTCCTACCTAAAACCCCAAAATTTTTAGATTAAATCTACTGACAGGCAGGCATTGCTTTCACCAAGCAGTATTGATGGTAACAACAAAGGCACATTCTTACCCTCTCCCATATATTTGTTGACTTAACCAGGGTATCTGAGCAAATGGAATCCAAGAATAGACCCTTTTTCATCTCAGAAAACATACAACAACAACAAAACTAAACACTTGGGTATGCTTATCAGTTTAACCCAATGCTATCAGGCAGATTTCTAAGCATGTTTATTATCTATCAAATGACTTCATCTTTCAACAACTCTATCAGGCAAACAGCAGTATTACAGAATAGAAACTCGACGCGAATTAAATAACTTCACCAAGTTCTTAAAACCAGTAACTGGCTGACCCAGGTTTTGGACCTGAATAATCTGGCTCCACAGTTCAAATTCTTAAATACACTAACTGCCAGTGAGAGAAAGAAGAAACACACAGAATCCCTAGTCCCGATAGTAGGGTTACATTCAAGATTTTCCACAACTGTGCCCCAACTAATTTCTCCTACTTTATCATTCACTCACATCTTCCTACAAAAGGCAATCCTCCCCCAATTTCTAAATCGCTCTCCTCATTGGTCACCTAACACGCGGTAGGTTGCAGAAAAAAGCTTACAGAGCTACAAGCATGCCACGCCAAACCTGGGAATACCTATAGTGAAAGAATCTTCTCTATATTTCTGTTTTCAAAATTCCTTTATCCCAGTTTCGGGAGGCGGAAAGCAAAGCTACTTTTGAAAGGATTCCAACTGTGCGTTGAATACACTAAAAAAACAATAGAAGGGGAGCGTTTCCAGGTCACGTCCAACAAAGTCTACAAGAGGATGGGAAAGAGTTCTTTCAGGGGGAACCAGAACCGATAGATCTGCACGTCTCACGAACATCAAAGGTGGGAAGATGCCCCACAGCCAGGCCTCGGTGTCTCCGAATGCCACCTCCCCCAGCAGCCAATCCACTCTCGGATGCCCGCTCCTTCTGGGTTACTCGGGCTTCTACCCCCACGTACAGTACCTGGAACCGGGCTGCGTCCGCTGAGAATCGTCTCACGTCGAATTTGGCTCCCGCGCCGAGCCGGCGAAACAGATCGTGCGCATCCATTTTTACCCAAAAAGCGTTGCGGTTCCTTCACGCCTGCGCAGAAAGTTTAGGCTACGGAAGCCTGAGGCGAGACCGTGAGCGGAAGTGACGTAAGACGGTGGAGCCTGGAGGCTGTGAGCCAGTAGAAGGACTCCTCTTTCTGTAATCTGTCACTCACTGTGCTCTGTAAAAAAGTACTTGTGAAGATTCTGATGTTTTTATATTTTTAGGACTTATTTGCATACTCAGGACTACTTAATTGAACGGCACCACAAGATTGTTCTGCTCAATAAACTTACATTTTAGTAGGACACGGAAGACCTTAACAAATAACATTGTTAACAAAGTAACGGTAGCAAAAAGTGCTACAAAACAACCTTAACAATGTAATTGATGGAGAAAGAGGGGTAAAAAGACCTTTTTTAGGTCTAATAGTCAGATTCATTCAGATGAAGTTATTTTCGAGCTAAAAGGAGGCAGTCTCTAAGTTGTGGGCATGGCTCTATGAATAATACTGTGCGTTATAGTAATAATTCAAATTTCTTCCCTTCTTTCAGAGGGAAGAATTTTATTGAATGTTAAATATGTGCCGTATGGGTTTTTTTTTTGTAAGCTTGCAGCTAGAGTTTAAATCATGTTTAAGCATGTAGTTGCAATTTAAATAGCTCTGATTTTAAATCCAGCCTCCCCATCTATTAGCTGTGATCTGGTTATATTAACCTCTTTTAGAACAAATTTCTTCAAAATGAGGCCCATGATACCTACTTTAGGGTTTGTCTGATTAATGATTAAATGAGACTGATTAATGCCCCATTGAATTGTCTTATATTAAAATGATTAAATTGTCTGATTGAGGCTTACAGTCAGTGGAATATACCAGAAAGAGTATGGATTTGGGGTGTTGGAAAGATACTTGAATTTGATTATATCAGCTAATAATTTGATGATCTTGGATGGGTTATTTTCTTAGTCCTCATTAGTAAAAATGAGTATAGGATTATAATATCTACTTTGAAGGCTGAGTAATATAATTAGTCATTATATGAAGCTCAAAATGCTTGAGATATGGCAGGAATATAATCCTAATACATGGTCCTTGAATAACCATTTCATTCAGTATCATTTTGTTATAATTTTGATGGAAAAAAAAATGCCAGTCAGAGCCACTGTCTATGTAGAGTTCATGCATTTTCCCTATATCTGCTTGGGTTTTCTCTTGGTACTCTGGCTTCCAGTCACTTCCCAAAGATGTGTGCTTAGGGTCATTGGCATGTGTAAATTGCCCCTGAGTCAGCGTGTGTGTGCCTTTGCTATATAATGGAATGGATTCCTGCGCAGGGCTGTCACCCACCTTGCTGCCTGATCTGCTGGGATAAGTCACCTGACTGTGCACTAAAATTCCCTGAAGAACTTGAAAAACAAAACAAAAGGAAAATAGGGCTCACCGCTCAGAAATTCTAATTCAATTGTTCCTAAGTGGCTCCCGGAGTTTTAATTTTTGAAAGTTTCTCCAGTGATTTTAATTGCAGTTGGAATTAAGTACCACTGTCAGAATTGTCTTTTTTTCTTTCTTTTTTTAGTTTATTTTTTATTGTTGAGTTAACATATTGGTTTACAATACTATATATGCTTTAGGGGAATAGGGTCACACCGCCTCAGATGTACATTACCACACCACGTGCACCACCAACGCACCCATATACCCTTACCATACCATTGGGCCCTCTCCCTCTTTTGTTCCTATCCCAGCCCTCTTCCCTCAAGTAGACTCAATTCTGTGTCATTATATTTTTCTTTTCCCTTGGAGTATCCTCTCTCTTTTTCCTCCCTAGAAAACTCCTTATATTATTTAAAACTCCATCAATATGCCCTCTCCTCTGTGACGTTTACCCCAAAACTTCCTTGCATGATACATCCATCTTCTTTCCTTGAGTTCTTATGCCACTTTACAAATATCTCTATATTAGCTCTATTCTTGTTACAGTTGAGTATGTTTCCATATCAGTTCCATATCAGACTGAAATTTTGATGGCTTGGCATGGGTCTCATTTATCTTCATATTATGTTTGTCTATCATAGAGTTTCTTTCATAAGTGGTCAGTATCTCTTATTGGATTAGTGAAATAAAATAAAGTAGGCAAAGATACTGATACTTCCAGCCTTATAGATTTAGGAAAAGACCTATGTCTTTGCTTGGTGCTTTACAATCAATTTTGACTGATTGAATAAATGAAGTCAAATGGAAACAGTTGGACTTACACCATTTTCTACCTTTACAATGTCCAACTGACTCACTAAGGGACCATTTCCTCTTGGGAAAAATACAAAACAAAACAACTTGAAAGTATCGTCACTGCAAGGGGTGAGGAAATTGAACCACGGTTTTGTATAACTGGAATTTCTCCAAAAGCCAGTATGGTCTGACTGGTAGACACACATGGTTTCTCAAGCATGGCGAGTAAGAACACAAAGTCTGTCCAACACTGCAGTGGGAGCTTGTTGGGATAACTTGTTATGAACAGAGTGATCGCTCCATGCCCTAAAATCTTTTTTGTCTCTACTTCCTGATTATCATTCAACAAATTTTGTTTTTACATTGTGCTTGGCAGGGTCTAGTGTTTAGGGATGCAAAGACTGATTCAACATACTTTTTGCTCTCAAGTAGCTTAAAGTCTGCTAAAGATAGAAAGTTCTTTTGACAGAACAATAATTCTCTAGGCAGTATAGTGTAAGTTAAAGGATTAGTCATTCTGTGGTGGCAAGAAAAAGTGGGCTTTGTTGAAAGTTAGAAAGGTTTATAGGGGCCTCCATGGTGGCGCAATGGATTAAGCATCACACTATGAAGCAGACTGCAGCCACTGCAGCACGAGTTCGAGCCCTGCCACTGGCCAGGGAGGTGACCCATATGGTGTGGTAGACCTTTCCTGCCTCGCCCACTGCTCCCCTCAGCAGTGTGTTTCAGTCAATCTGCCTGTTCCCCACTCTGTCTCTGGTGAATCTTCTCACTGCCCAAACTCTGACCTGTACCCCAGTTCTTGTATGCATAAATAAATAAATATTTGAAAAAAAAGAGAAAGGTTTATAGAAGAGAAAAAACTTGCACAGCCTTAAAGAATAGAATGCTGACAATTAGACTAGGAAAGTAGTCTAAGTAAAAGGAACAGAGTAGCAAATGCAAAGAGGGATGAAAATAGCATGTTGTGTTTGGGGGTCTACTAGTTGTTCAACAAAACTGAAATAAGTGATACAGCAAGTAGTGGCCCTTGGCAGGTAGATAAGGATCAGCTCCCAGATGCTTTCAGAACAAAGAGTTTCATTTTGATCTTGTAGCACTGAGAGTCATTAAAGGATATAAAGTTAGTCCTTTAAACAGTTTTTAATTTTAAAAGATCATTCTAGCAACATGGGAGGAAGGCAAGTCTGGAGTCAAGGAAATCAGAATAGAGCAGTAGTAATCCAGTGAGGTAAAAGGCAATAACAAAAGAGGAGAAAGGAAATCTAAATGGCATTGAACTGATAAAACTTCCTTAATGATTGGATGTTGGAAGACAGGTAGCAGAAGAAACCTAAGATAACTCCCAGATCTCAAACTTGGGTGAGTGGGAGAGAGTGGGTGAGTGTGGAGATCACAGAGATGGGGAATAGTGGAGGGCTAGGTTTGTATGAGGCTAACATAAGCAGTTTAATTTGCAATAGGGTGAGTCTGACATTTCTGTGGATGCCTGGGTGGAGTCTCTGATGGGCATTTGAAAAGAGAAATCATTGTTTCTTTACAAAGGAAGCTACAAACTTCTGGACTAAAGCTTCAAGGACTTGATTAAAATATAATTTGAGGAGCAGGTGCTTAGCAACTCAGCAGTCATTCACATGTAGACAAAAGTCTCACTTTCTCTGAGGCTAAGTTTTCAGTTTCAATTCACCAGTACTCTAGTATTTAGAAGTCCAAATTACGTACTTAAGGAATCCGAATTCTGATCCTTGGTACGTTTTTTTTTTTTTTGCCAGCAAACTGCAGTCACTGCAGGACGAGTTCGATCCATGCCACTGGCCAGGGAGGGGACCCACGAGGCGCAGCAGACCTCTCCTGCCTCACCCGCTGCTGCCCTCAGCAGTGTGTT
The DNA here is from genome assembly GCA_019455555.1 of Galemys pyrenaicus. Lineage (NCBI taxonomy): Eukaryota > Metazoa > Chordata > Mammalia > Eulipotyphla > Talpidae > Galemys > Galemys pyrenaicus. The sequence goes on from JAGFMF010011576.1 coordinate 2,175,966, forward strand.
TCAGATAGTCTGCCTGTTCTGCTCCCCACTCTGTATGGTGAATCCTCTCACCTTCCGTGACTCTGGCCTGTACCCAAGCTCTTGTATGCATAAATAAATAAATCTTAAAAAAAAAAAAGAGTCAAGAGAATGCATTTTTCAGGTATAAAGCAGTGTGAACTTGACTACTCAAATATTCTTGTAATCAGGACAGCATTCAGGACCAAAGCTCACCTCATGGTGGCACTCCAGTCTTGTCAGAATCAAGGGCTCTGGAATCATCTTACTAGCCTTTAAGTGGACAGTCCACACTGAAGGAAAGAGCTGGAATGACCTATAATCCATAGAGCTCATGGTTCAACTTTCTGGGGAGAACATACAGGGGAAGACATGTTTTTCTGTTTTTAAATTGACTCTGACCTAAGATTGGATCAACAGTTGTAGGTACCAATATGGCAGAATACCTCCATCTAAAAAATAAGTTTCAAGGTTCAAAACTAACCAAAATATTATCCTCATTATTGTTCATTAATAGCTACCTACTAGCGTCTACAATGTGCCACATAGATCAATAATTCTGGTTACTTACATATTATACAAGATTATTGAACCCTCACAAACAACCCTATGAAGCTGATATTCTCATTTATCTGAGGAAGAAACTGAGGCTCAAAGACATCAAGGAGCTTGACTCTAGAGTCACAGAAGTAGTAGTAAGGCATGTTCCATTGTGGACCCAACCTGTGATTCCAAACCTTGAGCTCTTGAAGATTGCATGGCTCCATATCACTGAGACCAAGATGAAAGCAGTAATGAATGAAACATAGCTTACTCTGGGTACAGATTGGTTTGGTGTGAGGTACTTTTAAATAAGACCCTATTTAAGGAGACCTAGTAAACCTTTTGCTCCCTTACAAATCTGAAGCCTTTTCATGCAACTCTTCACTATAGATGAGAAAAAGGAAATTTGCATAATCACAAGGCATTTACTATTCACAAAGTAAAAAATAGCAAATCTGCAATGGAGAAATATCAGACACTGATTTAATGAAATAAAGTATAAATGGTAGAGAAAATATGGCAAAATATTAATATTTATGCCACAGAGAGATTCTTTTCATCTTCTAGTAGAAAAGACAAAGGCACAAGGGAGGATTTGTTGACATTATTGGTCAGCAATGGAGCAGAGGACTAATTTCTATCTTTGATCTCCATCTGTGAAAAGTCCTAATCCCACAAAGGTTTCCAAATGAAACATTTATCTTTGAAAGGGGTAGAGAATCATTAGTGAATCTGATACATAGAATTAATCTATATAAAGAAAACCTCCCAAAGGAAAGACCAAATAATAAACCATCAAAAGAATGTTATTATCCTGAGTGTAGACATTAGGGATGGAAGTTAATTGTCCTTACTCTTAGAATGCTTAATTAAGAGTGTCAAATTATATTTATAAAGCATTTAAAAAAAAACACCATACAGACTTCAAAGCTATAAAACTTTTTGTCATCTAGAGGGGTTAAAGTCAGCATCTTGTATATTCTCCACCTAACATAATTATCAATTACTAGCCTGCATATATTTTAAAGGGTCGTTCTTTTAGTGAGGCAGAGATGATATCTGGAGAAGCTTTTTGTTACATGTCAGTGTTTGCATGATTTACAGTATAATTAACTAGCTATGTTGGACCAGCAAACCAGCCCTTTAACTAGATTCATCATGTTTCCAGGGACTTTAGACCATCAACTCTGCTGGGGGAAGCACCTCCTCCTGGTCATATTATATTCCTGGTCATTCCCATTGGCAGAATGTGTTTGATCCTGATACACAATTTTTTGGATCTGAGGGATTTTCCCCCTCTTATTTTTGGACATCATTACTCTTGAAACTAAAATTTAATCTAGTACATAGTACATACAATAAGTCAGTACATACTTAAGAAGTGCAAAATTGAATAGTACTTAGGATGAATTATTTTATTAATTGGCTTATAACCACCAGAACACACCTGTTAAAATATAACTGAAAGACATAAGTCTGGCAACTCAAAAAATTCTTAAAAACACCTATATGAGCAAATAGGTCATGACCACAATCTTTAAGGCTACTTTAAATCTCTACATTATAACCTTATTAGATATCTATAAAATGTCTAATGTGTCACTTTGGGCCCATTTTTATTCCATAAGCCTGAAATTGTCTCAAAATAAAAAGTTAAAAGGAAATGAAAGCATTTGAGGAATTTGCTAAGCTATAGCAAGACAAAGCCTCTAATCAATGTATAGAGAGTTTAATTCTGTCTGCCACTGTAGCAGAACAGCTTATAGAGAACCTTATTTGAGGGGCTTCCCTGGTGGCGCAGTGGGTTAAGCAACGGACTATGAAGCAAACCGCAGCCACTGCAGCACTGGCACAAATTCAAAACCTGCCTCCTGGCAGGGAGGAGACCCACATGGCGCAGCAGACCTCTCCTGCCTCGCCCGCTTCCCTCCTCAGTAGTGTGTTTCAGTCGATCTGCCTATTCTGTTCCCCACTCTGTCTCTGGTGAATCCTCTCACTCCCTGTACCTCTGGCCTGTACCCCAGTTCTTGTGTGCATAAATAAATAAATCTTTGGGGAAAAAAAAGCCATTATTTGAGGAGGAGTGGAGGGTAAAAACCTTATTATTTCCTTGAATAAAATTTTAATAATATTTTGTTTTGGGGAAATGTAAACTTATTGGAAAAGTTTTTTGATAGAAACTTTTAAAAGCTCCCTATGAAGTATGAGAGACAAATTTTGTTTCTAGTTGTATGCACACACACAAACAGAATTGGCAGGAGAATTTAATCCCAGAAGAACAAAAAATGACAGAAATTTAAAAAGTTACGGAAATCAGCTTATTTCTGGTCTTTTCTCCCTCATTACAAATTTAAATAGAAACCAATGATTATGATGATAGTTATAAAGTGTTAATGTTACTGATGCACAGACATACCAAAACTGTTTTTCATATTACATAAAAATAAGTATAAGATTATTGAAGAGAACTGTCTTAGGTAATGACAGTTGGAAGATACTTGTTTATATATTAACTCATCTACTATATAACCCTATGTAGTATATACTATTATTAGACTCGGTTTACAATTGAAAAAAACCAAGGCTCTCAAATGTTCTTGATGAACTGTGCTCTTAATGTCTTAGCAATATTTTTTCATGGTAAAAATAGGGCCTCCCTGGTGGCACAGGAGTTAGTCTCAGTGCTATCAAGCTATTGCCAGCCACTGCGTTGTGGGTTCGATTCTAGGCCAGGGAGATGACCCACATGACTCAGCAGACCTCTTCTGTCTTGCCTGCTGCTTCCCTCAACAGTGTATTTCAGTGCATCCGCCTGTTCTGCTCCCCATTCTGTCTCTGGTGAATCCTTTCACTCCGGGCACCTCTGACCTACACCCCAGTTTTTGTTTGCATAAATAAACAAACAAACAAACAAACAAATAAATAAATAAAAGTACTTGGTATAAATAAAGTACTTGGTAATGGGATATATAAGCCTGTTGGATGCTACACAATTTCTCAAACCTTGAGCTCAGATTGGATATTACCATACAAATTCTATTCCATATGGATGTTTATGCTGTTTTTTCCTTTTCTTGATATCAGCCTGACACTCTACTGACCTGGAGAATCTCTGATAATTCTCACCTCTCTCCAGTTGCAACCTTCAGGGGTGGGGCTGACATTAGTATATTTTAGAGCTTCCAAGTGATCTTAGGAGAAGGCCCAAGAGCAACCATTCTCAAGTGTGGCCCTTGGACCAGCCACACCAACCTCTCCTTGTTGATAGGAATGCAAATTCTCCGGTCCTTCCCCAAGTACACAAAGCAGAAACTGGTAGTCTAACAAATAACTAACAAGATCTTCAGGAGAGCCTGATGCCTGCCCACTTAAAAACCACTCCAGTAAGTCCTCACTTCATGTTCACAGACTTGTGGATCCTGTGACTTTAAGTGAAATGACGAATAATAAAACCACTTTAACCATGGGCTAATTGATATAAACAAGGGTTTAGTTCCTACTGCATATTTCTGGTCACAAAAATATACACAAACATCTAAATAAAAACTCCAAACACCTTTAATATAATAGTCATTTATATTCATTTTATAACCCACTTATTCCAGTATAGGGTCTCAAGTGCCCAGAGTCTGGGTGGGCCCCACCCTGGTTGGGGTGCCCTTCCATCTCAGAGTGGGCATAATACACACACCCAAAATCTCTCAGCAGGGGCAACTAAGATATGCCCATGAACCTTAAGTGCACATCTTTGGGAAGTGGGAGGAATGTAGGGAGGTCGTGGGGAGAATGTGCAAATTCTCCATGTAGACAGAGGTCCCACCTGTTGTTTTTTCTTATCAATGTTAGAGCAAAACAGAGCTGAATAAAAAGCTATTATTCTAAGACCTGGTATACTTTAGGGGGTCTCTTAGCTTCAGTAGTACTAACAGTTAAGTCTGGCTGCTCTTTCTACGGTGGGGAGGGGAAGGCTTCTGCACTATAGGCTGTTTATCAGCATTCCTGACCTGACCGGAAGTATTTGGTTGTTGTCATAGCAACTGCAGAGAAACCCAGCTCTAGAAAGCTAATGACTATCAATTGGATAATGGTTTAATTTTGAAACTTAATCAATCTTATACTAAGAAGTTCTATGATTTCCAACAGAGGTTGAGTATTACTGTTTAAAATAGTCTATGTTGCCTCAGGGCTTGCTGCTCTGGCAGTCTGGGATGCTTTGGGGCACACTTTGAGAACTGTCAGTCTAACAGAATTGCTCATTAATTTTGGGTACAAAATTCTTAGGGAAAAATCAAAATCAGGTGGACATTTTTAATATTACTTTATTAGCGTGAATGGTAACAAGTGGTACAATCAGTAATTTTAAACTCTTATCTTTTAAATGTATATCTTTAAGTTTGTTTTTTCTGATTGTTTAGGGATTTTAATTTTCTGTTTTAACAAAACAGAAACCAAATCATCTAGGGTGAACAATAAAATGTCAACATCATGTAGGTCAAATGTAAAGGCCTACATTTAGGGTGGGAAGCAAGACAGTGCATGATAAATGTTTCAGCTGATAATATATGCAATGAAAATATATCACCAAGTGCATAGGGTAAACTCAGGAATTTTGCAAGTTTAACTGAACCCCTCTTTTTTTTTTTTTGAGTTCCAGATAGCATTTCTTTAAATTTGTTAAGCATTGTGGCAGCGAGAGGAACAGCCTCATCCATGAAATCAAAATCATGAGTCCCATTAAAACTATAGCCTTACTGGGGCCCTCCCTGGTGGCACAGTCTGAACCCCTCTTTTAGAGAAATGCATGACTTCAATTTTTGAATGTTCAAAGCCGGTACATATACAAGGGGCTTGACTATTTTACAATGACTATTATGTGAGATTCCTCAGTGCATTTACAACATGATGTGTTTCATTGAAATGAAGATGTATGGCCAACATTTTTTAACACATTACTTAATAAACTATCTCTGCCATTCACATTGCATTTTGAGTTTCTGTGTTTTGGGAAAATAGGAAGCAAAACACTCATCTTCTGGTTGTATACCATGGGAAAATGAGTCACAAAGAGAGTGTGTTTATTTAGCTTCATGCAGTTGGAAATTAGAAGGCATCGTCTACTCATCTGGGTTATAAAAATTTTTTCATGTGAAAAAAAATGTATGACATGCTTGTATCTAACAGTCATAGTTTTTTCCACAATAAAGTGCTGATCAATAACAATAAATAAAATCAAACGTGCTCATTTCTTTGTATTTGAGTTAGTGTATATGATTTTTACCCAAGTATTTATCTGTCTTACGGAGGTAGTCAAGATATGTTGGCATGTAATGTCCAGTAAATGATGTGATTGAAACAGGCTTGAAGACAGATGGGAGGAAATGCTCACTCCTGCTTTACTCCTGTAGCCCAAATAAAGGGCTTACTTTGACTCCTTTAACTTCAGTTTCTGTTCATACTATGAAGAACCAAGAATGTTTCATTTTACTTAGCCACCAACATGTTATGGCAGATCAACCCAGCAAAGCATTCTCAGGAGAGTATTCAGTAAAACATGCCCAGCACATCATCGCAAAGTTATTCTGCAGCCCAGACTGGAATACTTTGGCCCTATCTTCCTTGGGCTCTCTGTTATTTTAATGATGGAGAAACTCCCAAGCAGCATCTCCCAAAAGCAGTTTGTTTGCCCCCTTCCTCTCCCAGTTGAGGCTGAGTGCCTGGAATTATCTCAGGTAGAAATGAAAGCATTTCCCTGGGTTCTTGGGAAAAGCAGGGAACTTTCATATAATCCTGATGGAAAAGTGGTCTGAATGCCTGATCTATTGTTGTTCAGGTGCCTTAAACAATTGTCTTCAAGGCTGTGAACCATCGTTCACTACCCAAAGGTTCATTTAAATATCATGATGAATTGGCAGCAAAAAGAGGATGGGGAGGAATGTGAAAGGACTTGTATAACAAAGAACCATAAATCATCTCTGGTACAGTGGCCCCCTATCTCTTATCCTGTGGGCTTGTCAGAGGAGCTGCAAGGAGACAGTCAAGAGGGAGCGGGGTCTTTCAGCTGAAGGGCTGCAGCATCCTCCAAGTCAGCAAGGCCATTTACCCCCCACCAAATGCTTCCTGAGGTATCATTCACTTGTTCATTTAGAAAATCTCTCCACAGCAAATGCCTACTATGTGCAATGAGCTATTGGAGAGGTTATTATGGAAGGAAGGGGGAGGAAAAGAAGAATGGAGAACCAAGGTGAGCACACAAGTCACCTGCCACTACTATTTATGTGCGTCTCCTCCATGTTCACCATAAAACCATCCCTTTCCCCCTTGGTGGGAACTACTTTTCTCCTTCCCTATCTATATTCCTCTAAACCTTTCTTCGTGTAGATAAGTGCCTTCCACAGTAGATTTTCTTGTAGAGATTATTTTATTTATGCATACAAGAACTGGGGTGTAGGCCAGAGGCGTGGGAGGTGAGAGGACCTACCAGAGACAGAGCGGGGAGCAGAACAGGCAGATCCACTGCTGAGGGGAGCAGTGGGCGAGACAAGGAGAGGTATGCTGTGCCTTGTGAGTCACTTCCCTGGCCGGGGAAAGAACCCATGCTTCAGTGGTGGGCAAGAGCTTGATAGCGCTAAGATTTAACCCCTGCACCATCACGGAGACCCTCTCCCCACCACACCAATATATTTTTTGCAAGAACTCTCATGGAGTGGGAAATGAAAAGATCATGAACTCTGCGGTTAAAAAAACTAAAATTAGAATCCCAGCTCCAGCACCTGTTAACCCTATACAATCTGGATTAATCTCTTAACCCCTTTAAACCTCAATTTCCTCCTCTGTAAAATGGGGATAAAAATAGTTCCTACTTACTAGAACTTCTGTAGGGATGGAATGAGAGCAGGTATGTTAGCATTTAGAGAAATACCTGGAGGGTAGTAAGCATTCAGGAGTGGTTAGTCATTGCTATTAGGTGCTTGACAGTTGACTGTTTACAGGTAAAGAAATTAAAGCTCATAAAAATTAAATAACTCAGGTACATTATAACTTCAGGAAATATGAAACTACATTTAATCATTCTGGAATCATGTGTACTTCATTCATGTTCCTATTCTATTCTATTTACTATTTATATAACCCTGAGCAAATAATTTTTTTTTAGTTTTCATTTCTTTAAGTAAAATGCAGATGATAATTGATAATATCTATCTCACTCTTTATCATGAGGATTAAATCAATGATGTAGCTAAAGTGCTTGGCATATAGAATATACTCAGAACACAGTACCCTCTATTAATACCAGGCTAGTAGAAGGCCCGAGGCTAAATCCCATGGGTCTGCCTCCCAAGTGCTTGTCCTTTTCCAATAAACACACCACCAGCCCTTTTCCTCTTTGCTCTTCGAGCTGAATTCTAAAGAGTTAGTATGTAACCCACACGCAGAGGGCCTTTTTCAAGTGCAGTGAAATGAATTTGCTAATTGCCCTTTTTGATGATGGTTTTATATTTTTATAGTTGCTCATATAGCCATAATCCTGATGAACTAGCCTTTCTCCTTTTAATCAACAGCATATACATCTATTTTTCAACCTCAGAGAATAGCCAACATCTCAAAGAAACACCTTCTCCCACAAGGGCATTTCAAAACATTTGCCTTTGAAAGAAAGCAGCACCCCATAGAAAGCATTACAGGGACTTACTTCCCTCCAAGGAGGAGTAGGGTCAAAACTTAAGTTTGTAGAATGAAACCCAGGCAGAAAGGAAAAGCCAAAGTTTGCCTTCTTCATCCCAGCAAGTCCTGCTTTGGAATATTGCCCATCCCCAACCCCCAGGAGGGGCAAGAACCCAGCCTAGGGTCAAGGAGTGGTGACCAGGTTAGCAACAAGGGCAACAGAGGGAGGAGACAAAGGAACAGAAAGTGGAAGCTGCTGGCTGAATGCCTGGGCATGTTTCTATGCTGAAAGAGAATGGCGGGACAACGATTCAAACTGAGCGAGAGGAGGGTGGAGGGAGAAGAGGACAGCTAATGGATGGGGTGGCTCAGCAGGGGTCAGAGGTCATGAGGGCACTCAGTGAACTAATTGGCCACTCTGTGCATATTCACTTTCTGCTTCTAGCCTACAGCTGGGCCTTGAGAGGAAGCCCTGGGGTTGAAGCTGGCTTTATTTATTTATGCCCAGAGACTTGAGGCCAACAGTTACAAAGCAACTGAAACTGAAAAGTGAGATGAGAACCCTTTCTCACTCCAGAATACCTGACCAGTACATCCTTCTGCCAAAAAAAAAAAAAAAAAGAAAGCCAATGATTCCATTTCCTTCCTTCACTTCTACAACATACATTTCTTCTTCATCATTATCATCATCATCTCCACATGTTAATTGGATGCCCTAACAAATGTTATGCTGGGCATGTCCCATATGGGAGAGGATTAGAGATAGATACCTTGAACTTGGAACATAAATTATCAGAGTGAGAACTAGGTTTTAGGGATCATCTAGCCTAGCTCTCCAGCTTCCTTCTTAACAAAATGAGGAAAGCAATTTGCTCAAACTCACAATGAAAGTAGAAGAGGGAAAAGAGCTCAGATCTTCTCACTCTTAGTTTGGAGATTTCCCCATTGCTTTCTTTACAGAAACATACTAACTCTGAAACCTGTGCAGACTGGCGGGTTGACAGCTCATCCTCTGGGTCAGACTGCCTGGCTTTGAACATTACTCCTAGCCCTATAACCTTAAAATAGTTACTTAATCTTCCAAAGCATCAGTTTGCTCATCTGTGAAAAAAAGGATTGTTATGTAGATTCAGTGAGATAAGCGCATGTAAAGCAAGTGTGTGTTTAAGTAAATGTTAACTATTCCTAATCTTATTTCTTTAGAGCCCAGAATAGACAGTCCTTATGACGATAAACATGTAATACAATGAACCCCAGTCCCATCTTCCCATCATCTCCATGGTAATCCATTCCAAGTTGGAAATCCTCATTCCCCACTCAGCTAACAGACCTGCAAGGAGAGATGGGAAGTTTGGGAGCCCTCTCTGCACTTTCTATAGACAGAACAGTCCAAATTTGCAGTGACCTGACTTGTGATGGCACCAGGCAAAGGGCTTGGACCAGGGCCAGGCAAAGAGTAAACACTCAGTAAAGCTTGATTATTGTTATTGTTATTGTTAGGAAGGAGTGAGCTATTTATCACTGCAGATGTAAGACTGGTTAGGGACCATCTATCTATCAGTGGGGGTGGTATAGGTACCTGAATGTATATGTTTTGTCAGGAATGTTGTAAGGGAGGTTCATGGATCAGATGGAAGTTGGCCAAGATAGCCTGAGTTCAGTGAATTTTCTAGCTTTTGTGTCATTTACTAGAACCAGTTTGCCTAGTTCTCCCAGAGTTCTGAAGCAGATTACCACTCTGGTACCCCTGCAGATGGTCTTTGGAACAAATCAAAATATGAAAATAAAGGAGACAGAATCAGGCCATCTATGCACATGGCTCTCTAACGCCACAACCTGTTTTCTTCAGGTGTCTTTTTCCTATTTGCTTGCTTCCTTAGGAGTCTAGTGAGCCTGCAAACTTATTCATATTTCAGAGTGGGGCACTCCATCGGCAGTCAGTGATAGAGATGGCATCAACAAAATGTTAGCTCTCATTAAGTGTGGGTGGTCTAGGTACCTGAATGTATATGTTCTCTGAACTGCTCTGTGTATATTTCATAACTAAATGCAATGGGGTTTACGAAAGGACATAAGAAGGTATATGGTATGTATATACATAATGGAATATTATTCAGCTACAAAGAAAAAAATGATGAAATTCTGCCCTTTGCAACAAGATGAATGAACCTAGAAGGTCTTCTGCCAAGTGAAATAAGTCAGATGGAGAAAGACAAAAACCATATGATTCTACTCATATGTGGTAGATGAAGAAACAAAATGCATACACAAAAACAAAACAAAACAAACTCTTTGACTGCAAGAACAGAATCATCGTTCCCCAGAAGGGAAGAGGGCAGGCAGGTGGGTAAACTGGATAAAGGGGTAGATATGTGTTGTATGATAATGGATGAAAACTTGACTTTTAGTGATGAGCATAATGTAGTTTATATATTGAATAGATACTGATAAGTAAGTCTGTACATCTGAAACTCACACGATGCTATAAACTAATGTGACTTTAATGAAAAAAGAGAAAGCTAAATATTAGTTTTCAGAGTGTGAGTTCGTCTGGGATCACCACACAGGTGCGGGGGGCCCATGGACACTTGACGCAAACAAGCATACACCTCACACCCCCATTTGTGTGCTAAGAAGTCCCTGGAAACAGGGAGGCTTTGAGGGGAGCAGCAGGTGCCTGGGGTTGTGGTCTCCATGCCCTACTACCTTGCTGCGGCCAGTCGTTGCCTGTGGGGTAAGGTGGAGCCTGCCTTCTCTGTCTTTCCAGAGAGGTGTCCAGCAGCCTGGAGACACGGTTGCTGTCAGGTCTGGTCTTGGACAGGCTGGGCGGGCTGTCAGGAAGGGCCACTCACAGCTGCTAAGCAGGGTTCTCTGATCTAGTTTGGAGCTAGCTCCTCCAGTAACCATGCCAGGGATGCTTTCTTAGGTCAAAAGGGAAAGCATTGTTGTTGCCCCGTGGCCAGGCAAACAAGCAGCTGGCTTTGAAGTTCCAGGGCAGATTTGCTCAGGCTGGAGTTGGGAGTCTGAAGGAGAGGCCTACAAGCCCCCCCCGCAAGCCTGGCTGTGTTTGTTAACTCTACGGCCCACCCAGCCCAGTGTGTTTGATGTCTCAGGGGAAGCAGGAGGAGGGAGGCACCTTCCAAGTGGCATCTTTTTCAACCTCTGCACAGCCTGTTGTCCAGCCTGGGAGCAAAATGCAGACCAGGCCTGAGTCCTGAAGACCCAGCCACTGGCCTGTGATGGGAGGAAACACCTAGTCCCCTCCCTTTCAGGTGGTCTGTGGGAGTGGGGGTCAGGGCAAATTTCAGAGTGTGCTGCTTCCCTTGTTTATTCAGGGGGCACCAGGTAGGAAAGAACATCAAGTGGAGACCTAAAAAGGGAAAGAGGCAGCCAAAGGCTGTCGGTGGATGGACCTGAGGGTCCCACTTGAGTCTCTCCTTCCCCTCTCCGCTCCCCTGACTGCCTCCTTGCCTCCTACCCAAAGCAGCACAAGGGAGCAGTGCCTTTCCCCAGGGACAGCCCTGCTGTGTTCTCTGTCCGCCCTCCCCCCACTCCCAGCAATAACATGCACTAGGTGAGGAAACAGGGGTGGGAGAAAAACTTCTAGAGAGCAGAAGCCTGGATAAGATGCTCCTACCAGCCTGGTTCACTGGACTTGTCCCAGGATTTCATTATATTCCAAAGCATGTTTGTTACTGCTCAGCAAGGACCACAAAGAGCTTGTTTGCACTAAGACCATGACTAACTCTCTCTCTCCCCCCCCCCCAACCTACCACTCCCCATTGCCTCTCCAATATGCTGCATTGCCACAATCAAACGGGAACATTTCTACTAGATTCTCCGCCCCCGTNCTCCCCCCCCCCCCCAACCTACCACTCCCCATTGCCTCTCCAATATGCTGCATTGCCACAATCAAACGGGAACATTTCTACTAGATTCTCCGCCCCCGTTCTCCAGCTTTCCGGTCTGTCCCTGCCTGCCCTCTCCCCCTGCCTCTGACATGTTGTGATGGACAAAGAGCTTGTTTGCACTAAGACCCTGAAATCTGAAGTTATAAATCCTGCCAGAACGGCCCTATCTCTGCGCTAATGCTTGTGGTGCCACGGAAAGGAGGCTCACCTGGTTGTGACCCAGCCCCTTTTGCTCCCCCGAGTTCCCTGCTCCTCCTCCGCAAACAAGGGACAATGGGCAAATGGGAGCTACCTGTCTCAACAGGTGTGAGCTGGGCCTCACTTTCTTACAGGGTGATGGGGAGGTCACCCTCCAGCCCACCCACTCTGGGCATTCCTGTGACTGTGAAGGCCCCCCCCACCACCCCGTCAAATGTTACCCTCCCTTTGGTCCCCAGGACCTCATCTGTGGGAGGCTGAGTCAATCACAATGGCTTTAGAAGTCCTGGTGTTAGCTGGGGCGTGCCCCAGCTAGGGCGCAGACGCACCTGTGTTGTCCGGGAGGGCCCTGGTGCAGCGTCTGTCATAGTGCGTAGGTGGCTCTGCAGTGGGCATTTTCCATGTTAGTCTTTCCTGCTAAGTTGTGAGTCCTTGGGAGAAGAGACTGTCTCTTCTTATATCTCACTGAAAAAAACACTTATGTGTCTTCTCATGTGTCACTTTGCCCGGCGACTGCACTGACTGTAAGTACTGGGTGGATGACGGAGGCGAGTGCAGTCCTATCATCGCCTGCAAATGTTTGTTGAGGGGGTCTCAGGCACAGGGACTTCACTGAGCAGTAGGAAGATGACCTTGATGCCATGCCCACGCTCAGGGGCTTAGACTGGAATCACCCAGCAGGAGGTCAGGAGAGGGTGCTGGCGCTAGGGATCGCTGGGAACCCGCGTTGCCAACCCAACTTTGTCAAAGAGGAAATTTACTGCATCTACCCCAAGGCCCAGATAGATCCCCACTGATCACAGCTGTCAGTCTATTCCAGAGTCGAGCTGTGGACTCACCAACTCTCTGCGTGTCTGGTTTTTTACCTATGTGATTTCAGTATCCTTGTCTCAAAGATGTAAGAGTAAAAAGTAGTGACTTGACTTGGAAAGAATTTCTCAACCCTTTAGCCCTGGGAACAAAGGAAGGGAAACTTGCCCCATCGGGTCCCAACAAGAGCCACGCCTGTTAGTTGTGCCCCATGCTATTTGTTTTAGGCTCCCCAGGGATTTGAGGTCAAAGCTGCTGCTACCCCAGGAGTGAGGATGATTTAGAAGCATCTGTCTGGAGATCGGCTCATCTCAACACGTTTCTGAAACCTCCTCTGTGCTGAGCACTGTGAGAGCCACTGGGGAGAGAGGAAATAATAATGAGATGTAGGCCCTCCTCTCAGATAGGGGAACCTAGAAGGGCAGCAAGTTGACCTTTTGGGGTGCAAAGTCAGCCCTCCTGATAAAAGAGGCTACTGTTGCACCAGTACCATTGCCTCATGGGGAGGGGGGTGCCTCACTGCCTGGAGTAGGGGTCCAGCAGCAGGTGTGGACAGTGGGGGCACTGTCAATGGGTGGCATCTTCTGTCAGGTCTTCTTAAGCCAGTGAAGAGCCACCAGTGACAGAGAAGACAGAGTTCACATTTCTCATGGTACCTGGGGGTTTAGATCACTGCAAACTAGATGTTTCTTTGAAGCACTATATTTTATCTTTAAAAGGCATGTACATTTAGCATTTTTCTGCCACTATTCAGCAACTTTGCTTCTGTATAAAAATGCAGTTAAAATGACTTATCTCTGAAGAAAATCAGCTGTGCAGGAAGATGAACCACTTTTTCCTGCAGGTTTTTGTACCTCCTGCCTCACTGCCCTAAACTCCAATTTGAGAAACCTGCTTTTTAGGATATCAGACCCACACGCATGTTCTACCTCAAACCGAGCTTCTAACAACCTTGCACAATCCATGCCCTTAATCCCAAAACACTCTTCTGGGGCTATCTTATGCCTACCTGGTCACACACTTCTCCAGTCTGACCACAGGGAAACAGGTCTTCAGCTATGGGGCTTGTCCTGGTGCTGCTAGAGTTACATGGTCAGTAACCCTATTCCTCAAATGTCTAAGGTCAGTGGCTCTAGATCTTTCTGAAATGTCTTCCACAGAGTATGAACAGGATTGGGGCAACAGTAAGCGTGAGATCCTAAAGTGGTTTGAAAACAACAACTAAAGTGGACACTTAATAAACTAATTACCTAATGGGTCCTCGGTCAGAAATTGACCTTGTAGTTGACTTGGTGGACTTCAGTGCCATAGCCCTCCTTACTTTGCCCAATACAACTGCTTTCATCTGTACAAAGAAATGAGGAATCAAGGCTGCCTGCTTAGGCTGATAAGGTAGAAGTTAGGTGATCTGAAGTCTACAGTCTGTTCTAAATTCACTATATCAATGGTTTTCAAATGTTAAAAGAAGTGCACTCCATTCATTTATTCATTCATGCATTTGCCTATTCATTTGACAACATAGAAGGTTAGAGAGGACCTACTCTGTCCCAGGTACTGGATGAAGTACTAGAGATACAGTGGTGAAGAAGAGTGACATGGTTTGGGTCCCCATAGAACTTGCAAGTGAGAAAGAGAATTAAATCAGTGGTTTCCAGGGAGGTGAATGAAACAAGCTCAGCTAGGGCAAGCCCAGGGCCTTCCACTCCCACCTGCTTCTGATCTCGAATGTTCTGCCTAATAGCATAAGCACACAGATAATTAGTAGGTCCTAGACTAAGTCAGGGGTGACTATGAATTGTCTTCAGCTTCTCACAGGAAGGTAAAAAAGCTTAAAATGAAATCTACCTCCAAGTTCCCCCTGCCTACCCAACTGTCCCAAATACACCAAGCCCTAAGTGTGCAAACATACTCAAGAGTATTCATGAATTTATTTAATCTTCATGTTAGAGCAGTGAAGTTAAGTGGCATGGTCCTCCCCACCTTCACAGACACAGAACTTGAGACCTTAGAGGTGAAGTGGCTGTTGAAGTTCACCTGCCCAGGTCAGGAGTGACGTGGAGCTTACAAAGGCTGGGGGCCAGGGAGTGGGCCTCAGTGTGACTCTGGAGTCTACCTGCCAGAGCTGGCCTGAGGATCTCCAGTAACTGACTCATCGGAGAGACCCCCTGCTTCCAGGGGCTCTGGCCTCTCCCCTTGCCTGACCTCCCGTTTTATGGGCAGATCAGAGGCGCTCATGCAGGAAGCCCTGGACTCCAGAACTCAGCGCTCAGCTCTACTAGACAATAGAAATGTGAGCTTTGGAACATGTCCACACAACACACATCCCTGTCCCCTCCTCCCCAGAGGCTGACTGGTGACCCTGGGCTAGTGACCAGATTGCTCTTAAATCTACTGTGGCTTTGGCAACCGCCTGACAAAGGACTGTCACTCTTTCCCACCCTCTGCCTTTGGAGGACTCCGTCCTAAGCCTGTCCTGCCACTGAAAGACAATCTCAACCGAATTCAGAGTAAATAAAACCGCACAGTTGATCGTGTTTAGAGTCACCTTCTTTTGACATTAAGGCCTCCAGAAGAGTCCCTGAAAAGTCTGCTAATTCTACTGCGAGTGAGGAATGTGTTTATTCTTCCAAGGTGCAAAGATCCCCCACTCAAAGTGACGCTGCCACATTGTGTAACCAGGAGCACAGGTTGTTGCTGATGTAAACAAATAGCCAGGGTTAGATTTGCTAGGAGTCTGGCCTCCTTTTCCCAGAGGTGTTTCTTATGAATGGTTGTGCCCAGTGAAGCAATTTCCTGCCTTATAAACTTCTTCCCAGCAAGCCACATCTCCTATCTATCGCTGCCTCGCTCTGGGTCATAAAACAATTCCGTCCAAACCAATCAGGATCTGATCGGGAGTCCTTGGGTAACAGGAAAATTACTCTCCACCTGCAAACGTAATGACACTGAACAAACTGGCGGCTCTGCAGTTTCTGAATGTAAACATCACATGCTTTACCTCACGCCTTACCTCTGCTCGCTGTAGATGCGGGGCCTGGCTCACTCCTCGGAGGCACTGCCTGGCCAGTGACCCATTACCTTGACCTGAGGGCCCTGCGGCCTGGAGAACATATTTCACGCTGTCACTTCGTGATTTACAGAGCCAGGGCAAGAGAAGTTCAGGCACGGGTCTCAGGCACTCAGAAGACGCAAGATTTCACTTCGTATTCAGTGGCCCTTTACCCTGGACTATCTCCCTCACACCCCATCTGGCTGGTGAACTGTCACTCATTCTTCAGGCCACAGTTCAAGCAAGCGCCTTTCAGGGGACTGTCTCTGATTTCCACCCAAACAGAATTTCCTCCACTGGCCTATCATCCTACTTTTTTTTTTTTTAAAGATTTATTTATTTGTGCATACAAGCACTGGGGTACAGGCCAGAGGTGTGGGGGGTGAGAGGATTCACCACAGACAGAGCGGGGAGCAGAACAGGCAAATCAACAGAAGTACACTGCTGAGAGGAGCAGCTGAGAGGTCTGCTGCGCCATGTGGGTCCCCTCCCCGGCCGGCGGCAGGGATCGAACTCATGCTGTAGTGGCTGCAGTTCTCTTCAGAGTGCGTTGCTTAACCCACTGCACCACCAGGGAGGCCCCCATCCTACTTTCTAACGCCTACACACTGCACTGCTGATTTGTCTGTCTCCCCAGCCAGGCTGGAGACTTGGTTAGGGCATCTTGGAGCTCGTGAACCCACCATGGTGTCTGACTCAATGGCAGTGTACTACAATGGGCACCTATTATGTGTTTCTCCTCCACACTCAGAAGCTTTGCTTAATGAAAATGTGCAAAGAATACAGTCAAGGGAATGAAGACTTGAGCTAGACCGGCAAAGAGAGACAGAACCTAGGATTTGTCCTTTAGAAGTCAGCTTTCCGGTCTTCCTCTTGTGGTTGTTAGAAATAGCTGCAGATGGGGTGTGGAGACTGGTTCTAGATAGAAGTAGTTTGCTGCTGCTGCTGCTGGTTTTCCTTTTAAGAGCCAACTTGGAAATCAGATTGGTTCCAAATTGGTCTACCTAACCCCAGTTCTACAGTAGCAACAAGGGCATTAACTAGGCCCTTCCTCTGTTTTTATCTTTCTCCTTATTTCTATTTATAAAAGTAGTCACAGTGACTTGCTCCTTCTTTTGAAGTCTGGGAGGCCCCAGAGACTTGTGGTAGGTATGTATTTTCCAGACATAAAACTGGCAAACTCCATGACACACATACACACATTCATTCGCTCAAAAAACATTTGCTGAGGGCCTCTCTGGTGGTGCAGTGGGTTGAGCAATGCACTAGAAGCAAACGCAGCCACTGTAGCATGAGTTTGATCCCTACTGCTGGCCGGGGAGGGGACCCACATGGCGCAGCAGACCTCTCCTGCCTTGCCCGCTGCTCCCCTCAGCAGTGTGTTTCATTCGATCTGTCTGTTCTGCTCCCTGCTCTGTCTCTGGTGAATCCTCTCACCTCCCGCACCTCTGGCCTGTACCCCAGCTCTTGTATGCATAAATAAATAAAATCTTAAAAAAAAACAAAAACATTTGCTGAGAGCCTCTAATAAGTGCCAGGTATCGGAGGCTGGCAACAAATAGTCCCTGTTCTCCTAGGGCTTATATTCTTGTTAGGGGAAAGTATTCAGCGTTGGCGGGAATCGGGCCACTCATATTGTCTAATGTAGACCCAGAAGGACTGGATGCTAATAACTAACATTTATTTGGCACTTTTACAGTACCAGGCAAAGGGCTTTATTCATCTACCAGCAACTCTAATCCCTATGACAAACCCATTTTCATTAAGGAATTAGATCAGAGAGGTTAAGTAACCTCCCCAAGCTCACACAGCTAGTATATGGTAGAGGCAGGATTTGAAACCAGATTTGCCTGACCCCTCTAGCCAGAGCTCCTGACCACAACTCTGAACGGCAACAGTAAATATTTAATAGTTGAACAAAGGGGTGGATGAATGGTTAACCCTAACTCCAGTAGCAGCGTGTTGTTTCATTTCTGTGATACAAATACGAATAACACATTTCAGTTTTTCATTTACTTATTGATTCAAACTTTCCAAGTGTGGCTCCTGTCCAGGGTAGATTTCATCAAGCTTAAGAAACAAGCATCTTTCTCATTCCCATCCATGTTTCCTGGACAAGACAAGTTGTTTTATCAAATAATGATAAACTGTCTTTGAAAAAGATGTACAAAACAAACGGTTATTTTAAGTTCTTTTCTGGGCTTGTGGCAAAGTCTCATGATCCCAAACGTTTCAGGTCTTAATCCCTAGAAGATGCAAATGTTACCTTAAGAGGAAAAAGAGTCTTTGCAAATGTGATTAAGGAAGATTATAGCAGACAACCTAGTTGGGCCCTAAAATGCTATCACATGCACCCTTATGAATTGGAGGAAGGAGACCCGACACAAAGAGAGAGAAGGCTTAGTGACTGTGGACGTAGGGACTGGAACAGACTTTCCCCAGAGTCTCCAGATCACAGGCAGCTCTGTTCATGCCTCAGTGTGGGCCTCATGACACTGATCGTGAGCTTCCAGCCTCCAGAACTATGAGAATACATTCCTGGTGTTTCAGCCACCAAGTCTGTGATGCTTTGTTTCACTGGTCACAGGAAACAAGTAGTCTCCAGAGGAGGAGGCAGCAATGAAAATACATCTTTACCTACCAGTGTGAGTGATTATGACTATAGATTCATGAGACTTTTTAGTCAGGATGCACCAAATAAGCCTGCTGAATATCATGGGGACATTTTTAATTGCTTTTCTCTCCACGCCTAGCAGAGTGCGCAGCATATAGTAACCACTCAATAAACACGTGTTGGATGAAAGACTGAGTGTCATGTGGCACCTGGGGAGCCCTGAGATCACATCAGGAAGGTACTGATAGGAGCAGACATCCTAGCAACACATTCTGCCGAGATGCTTTCTAAACTGCCACTTTGCAAAACATCAAGATAGATTCTGAGCTCGGGCAGTACAGTTTTTCTTTAACTGCAACATCAGTTTTGATTCCCTACTTTGTTTAGGGCCCAAACCTTGGAGTCATCTCTGCTGTCTCTCTTTCTCACACTCCACACTGAACCTCAGAAAATCCCAGATGCTTCAACTCCTCTACCTTCCAATTGCTTCCACCGTCAGACCGTCTCTCATCTCAGGTTTGGATAGTGGCAATGGCTTCTCAGGCTCTCTTTGCTGTCACTTGGTGCACCCCCAAAACACAGAAGCCAGAGGGATCCTTTCAAGAAGTAAGTCAGAACTTGTCCCTAACTGCTCACGACTCTTGGATGGCTCCCCACTCCTTTGGAACGAGAGCCAAAGTCCTTTCGCAGTCCTTACACGTGGTGACAAGGCCCAGAGCATTTGTCATCACGCTCCAGCACTCTGCTCGCCTCACTGGCCACACTGTCCCTCTCACTTGCTGGACTGCTCCGGCCTCCCTGCTGTTTTTCATAGATTTTCTAAATCACCGATAGAGATGCGCGTGCGCGCGCACACACACACACACACACACCCGCATGCATATTCACTGCCTGTCTCTCCCACTAGGATATAAACTTAATGAAGACCAGGATTATTTTAAATCTATTTGACTGATCTAGTTTTAGCACAGAGCAATGCTACTTGGCCCGCAGCAGGTATCAGTAAATATTTCTTGCAATAAAATGGAAATATTATTTAAGACCAGAAGTTTCTTAAAGCAAAGGGATACACGGGAAGTCTTGTAACGGCTCAGATGAGCAGGCATGCTTCCCTTGTCAAGGGAATTATTTTGTCCTAATAAGAGAGCTTTATGTTTTTATCCTTTTCATACTTGGAAGTAATTCAATATAAGTGGTTGATTAAGGCTATCTGGACTAGAGGGCACAGGAAAGAGACCCACCTTGTGAGACTATAACAGCATGTAATTGGTGAGAAAATTAAATATGTAGAAATGCGGGGAAAAAAATCTTGTATTTGTGCTGTGTGTAGGGTGGGCATAAACATACATAGCAGACCCCACGAAACCCGCTTTGAAGATTCCTGTTTTTGACATTGCCCTCGTGTTTGCTCTGTTCCTTCTTCCTTAGAAAGTGTTTCCTCTATGTACTTACACCTACTGCTGTACATACACCCAGGAAGGAAAGCATCATGCAGGTGTATGTGCAGTCTCACATACCCGAAAGATTCATTTATAAAACACGGTCATATTATAAATCTGGGCCAACAATCTAGTATTTGCCCAGATGCTGGAATGACCTCTGAGAGAAAGGGGGGCTCCGGCGGAGGCTTTACTGCCCTTTGGTTTAGCAGGCTGATATTTCTCACACATATTCAGCTTGTCTGATGTGATCAGGATGTGTCTGATGGACAAAAACATATATGGTTTCATATATGGTGCACTCACAAATGGTAATCTCTTAACTTGCAGATCTCATGGAGTTCATTTAATTCCTAAGAGGGACATATTAGCCCTGATAGATCCCCTGGGAAGTTCCCTCCTGCCTCTTCCTGACCCACATCCTTCTTCCTCCTCTGCTGTGCTCTGCTTGCAGGACCCTCCTCCCACCCTCCTGGAGGAGTATAGCCTCTGTGGCCCTCCCATTCATGCCAAAGTCTCCACTTTTTACTTTCTCCTTTCTAGTCAAGCCTTTCTCCTCCCCTGAGCACCCTTTTTTCTGATCGATGCTTGATTTACCAGGTAACATAGAAATGAACATACTTATCTGAACAATCGTTAGCAGCTCTCTTTACCAAGCATCAAATGTCCGAAGTTATTTAGAAATAGCCACCAAGCCCAGGTGAGAAGACACCCTGGGATGAGAAAATACCAACCCGGTACTCACCATGTACCAGTCACACTTCTAACATTTCACTGTATCAACTCATTTACTCCTTAAACAATCTTAGACAGTAAGCACTGTTATTATCACCCAACTTTATGTGGGACAATGAGGACAGGGTTAAGTGGTGGGGTTGCAGATTCTAATCAGGGCATTCTGGCACCAAAAAGAATATCAAAGACCTGCCCCCAACTGTGGACCAAGATCTCAGACTCCTGGGCTCTCTGCATTGTGTTCTTTATCCACCTGAATGCAGCCGTTAACACTCCAGTTATCTATGCCTTTGGGGCAATATTTCATTTCTTATCCATGGATGTTAAAATGAAATCTGCTTTTCCTATGGCTTACCTTAGAAAATGACAGCAGACTGTGGTAAAAATGGAAATGTCTGTTGACTAGTCTGAGCTCAGGATGTAAAGAGAAACCCTGAAAAATGTTAGTCCATAAGTCGCTGAAGGAAGGTATTTATTTATTTACCGGTTGCGGCCCTACACAGTGGGCCCTCCTCTTATAGGATGGAGGCCCCTGTTTGAGTGGGAAGGGAGGGTTAACCTTCTTGGTGGCTCCCAGTTGCCAGGGTCACCTTCTACTTGTTGGTTCCCATAGAATTTGGTTCAGGAAAAGTCTCTGGAGACTTCCCTGACTCATCCTCCCTCCCCTGTACTTTTACCTCTGTGGAAATGACCACTTGAATGAATAGAACTTTCTGAGTTCTCAGGGTCCTTGTAACAACCTGAAGTCTATCAAATATAGATACTCATGTTTCTAAAACAACTTGAGTCCAGATAGAGGGTCTGTTTAAGGCCTTTCATCTACCTGGAATTCACAGGACTGTCAACAGGACGTTTCAGTGAGGGCAAGGCTCTCTCGGCCTCTCTCGTCACAGGGTGCTTGGTCTTGGCCCCAGCTCTTCTTAGCATAACTGTGAGTTTTGATCACTTCAGTTCAAATTACATTGTCTAGGGGAAAGAGGAACTAAGGGAGCCCAGCATTTCCATAGTCATCCATCCCTTCCCAAATGGGAACTCAGTCCTTTTCCCCCACTGAGTCTCCCCTGACTGAGAGGCATGGTCTATGACACTGGGATTTTGAAAAACCCATTGCTCAGGGCCTGGTTAGCACAACTCCCTTGCTTGCATTTTGCCTGAGAAATGCTCTGTCTAGAAGCAAAAAGCACATTCCTGTAGGACTCTCTTGCACAAAAGAGGAGGTGAGGGCAGGGATGAAATACGGGAAGGGAGTTAGAAGTCCAAACTACAGCTATAAAATAAAGTTGGATATCACGCACAGAACAGCGACTGTAGTCAGTAATACTGTAGTGTATATTTGAAAGTTGCTAAGAGAGTAGATTTTTAAAAATTTTCACCATGACCAAAAAAATTGTGTGACTACGTGGTGGTAATGAATACGAACTGGACTTACCGAGACAATCATTTCACACATACAAATATCGAATCATCATGTTGTAAATAATGCTATACGTCAGTTATATTTAAAAGAGAGCGATGGCCTCCCTGGTGGCGCAGCAGGTTGAGTGCAGCACTGTGAAGCATCCGCGGCACAGCAGTGCGAGGCCAGGGAGGGGACCTACATGGCGCAACAGACCTCTCCTGCCTTGCCCGCTGCTCCCCTCAGCAGTGTGTTTCAGTCCATCTGCCTGTTCTGCTCCCCACTCTGTCTCTGGTGAATCCTCTCACCTCCCATGCCTCTGGCCTGTACCCCAGTTCTTGTATGCATAAATAAATCTTTAAAAAAATTAAAAATAAAAGAGTGTGAGAGAGACTCCTTCCTGGAGTCAACACTGAGTTATCTGTGGCAAAGTCCCTGCTAGTGGAGTGTCCAACCACTGGTCCCCATCAGTATCCCTCCAGAGACGGGCACTGGGGCAGGAGGAAGGACCCAAAGAGCCTGTCCTCTGGTGCCTAGCAGCCTGACAGGAGGAGGAGAGGGTGAAGGACAGGCTGGAATCAATGCTTAACATAAGTTTGGAAGGTTACTGCAGGGCGTATGTTCTTCCTGCTTCTGATCTCTTCCTAAGACCACATCCACATCACCGAGAATTGGCTCTGCCAGATTCCCCAGTGGCGTGTGACTGGGGCAATGGATTCTTCTTACCTTAGCAGTAAAGCTGGCACGAAGACACTGGGCAAGGCAGCAGTGGGCAGTGGAGTAAGTGGAAAATTCCGAGGAGTCGGGGACCAGGGGTTCTTGTTTGGCCCATGGCAGGGGAAGTGTCAGAGACAGATTTATGAGACTCTGGGCAGTGATAAAATAAATTGTTTTAATGGGAGGCTTTCCAAAAGGGCAACTTTTTCTTGTGCTATCAGTCGGTTTCCCGCCTTAGGGTTTCTTGGGGATGTTCTGGCCGAGCCCTTAGCCCTGCCAGATTAGGATGTTATTCTGACACTATGTTCAGCACTTCCAGGGATCCACAGTGGGTCTTAACATCAGGAGATTAGAGTTAGCCACAGTGGGTCCAGAAGATCCAGTCCCCGCGTATGGCCAGGCTGAGGGAAGGGGCAAGGAGTTTCACCCCCGGCTTAGGCTATTTCTCCAGCGGGGGGCAGAAAAAAAGGGTAAATCACTCTGAAAATTCAACTCTGACCTTTACAAAGAAAACTAATAGGCACTTTAGTATTATATACAGGGCAGAGGGGAGAGTGGGAGAAAAATTGCACTTAATTACAGCAGTTTATAGTTTACACCCATTGAACAAATTGACTTCTTTAAAAGAAAACTCAAGATCAGTTGGGCCCGGGGGTGGGGGTTGCTGATATTTACAGTGTGTTTTGGCTCAGTTCAATGCACGTGTCCTCCTCTCCTTGTTTCAGTAACAGATTCAAGTTTTCACATCAGTTTGTTCGATGAAGGAGCGTCATGTACACAATGCGGCTTCCTCTCGTCCTCTTCCGTGCTTTCGTGTCTCCCGTCTCCAGAGCAGGCAGGAGTCCTTGCTGTCTTGGGAGAGGCATCGTGACAATACTGCAGGGCGGGACGCTGGGCTTGGGGCCGTGCCTGCTGAGTGCGAGAGCGGTCTGTCCGAGGTGCCAGCACGACGTCAGGAAGCAGGGACCTCTCATGGGTGCTTTCAGGTCACCAGGCTTTTCCGTGACAACTGCTTGGAGGGTGATGGTGTGGAAAATTGGGTCCTTGTTGCCGTGCACAAAGTGAGTGGGGTGTGAACATCACCAGGCCTGGAGAGGACACTGCAGAGAGAGAGGAGAGAGAGCTCAGCTGTGTGCATTTGGCAGGGACATGGGCCATTAGTTTGGCTTCTTCGGGGGTGCTGACACCCAACTCAGCCTGCAAAGAGCTCTGGGTGGAGGGCTGGGGGTCTAGTGCCTCCTCTGTTCTGCAGCATCTGTACTGAAGCATGCCTTTTAGGAAAAGCTGGAAACCGGCTGTCGCACCACTTCAGAAGAGAAGTCAGTGGCTGCAGTTGACATAGTTACAACTCTTATCCTGAAGTTGGGCTCCTCTTCCTGTGAGAGTGGGATTTATAATGAGCTCAGGTGGCTGCCGTGGCAGCAGCTGGATGAGAAGCTCTTGCCTCTCGTGGTGGTAGGGGTCTCCTCCCGAGACCTCTGAGAGCAGGGGTCACCATTTCACAAACTTTAGCAGACCTACAAGTATCAGGGATCCCGTCAGATCTGACTCAGTGGGCCGGTGGTGGGTCTAACAGTCAGTATTTACAATCAGCCTCCAGGGTGTGCCAGAGCTGCTGATCTTTGAGTCACAGGCCATTGGGAACAAGAGGACCACCACTTCTTCAACTACCCATTAGAGAAGGAGTGAGGGAAATAGCAAAGCGGGGAAAGAGACTTGAACCAGGGAAAGGTCCAAGAACTGAAGGTCTCTGATGCCAGACTTCTGGGTGGGACAAGGGCAGGAAACCCCAGAAGAGAGGAACTTGTGAGTGGAGCCCCCCAACCCGCATCCTGGGGCAGCCCCTACCCTGGATCCCTGGGCCTGGTTCATGTCTACTGTCATAGAACATCATTATTCTCCTCTTCCCTTCCAGGAAGTCCCCGCATCCCTTTTGCTTTCCTCGTGTCCATCTTCCTTTTCACTTTTGTTGGCATCTAAAGGGGAGGTTCTGCCTTTTGGTTTAGTGGCTGATTCTCTCGACTTTCTGTCACTCACATGAGCACAGCGCACTTCAGAGTCCAACACAAACATCTGCTAGAACTGTCATCCCCCGGCTTGAGCTTGTTGACCAGTGCTCCCAGCCGTAACCCTGGAAGGCTGCCATTTTGCTCATTTTACAGATTAGGCAAACAAGGCTCAGAACTATCAGTGAACAGCCCAAAGTTTCAGAGCTAGGAGAGTGTGGAGCTGGAGATTCCACCCAGTTCTGCCAGCACGTGTTCTTTCTAGAATGTTCTGAACTAAGGGCCTTCTACTAGCTTTGTGCTGTTGGTCAAATGACTTTCCATGTGCCTCAGTTTTTGCACCTGTCAAACAGAGGTTGTTGAGGCATCTGATGAATGACACTCATGAAACACTCGCTCTGGTGCTTTGCGGGATTGTTCTTATTAACCCCATGAGGCATGGGTGTGGGGGGTAGGGGATGGTCCTAGGCTGTGCTGCTCTTGCGTTCCCTGCAGAGGGTGACTGAGCCGTGCACTCATGTGAGGAGACAGGCTTCCAGCCCCTTCACATTCTTGAGGGCCTGGTCAGGGTCCTCTGATACCCTTTTGCCTCTTCTTCCTCCCTCCACCCACCCCCACTCTCAAGTCTCTTTACTTCCCACTATCAGCCTTTTCCCAATTTTCAGATTTCAGGTGAAGGAGAGAGAAAATGGCTTGTGACCTTGCAGGTTTCAATAGAAGAGCAAACAAGAAGGGCAGATAAGGAGACGCCAGCAAGATTCTATGACCTGTCATTAGGGATGGGCTTCCCAGCTATCAAATGTTTGCTCACATAATAAAATGGTGGCAGAGCCCTAAATGTTGTCAAAGGAACTAGAGTTATTTGCCCCCTTCAGAGTCTAAACACAAACATCTGATAAGGAGTGCAGCGTGGTTCCTTAGAACTGAAGCCAACACCCCCAGCACAAGGGGGCCGTGCCCGCAGGGTCTCTGAGAGCCCAGGAGCCTTCTGTCTGAAAGGTGTGGTAGCTGTGGCAATTGTTAAGGACATCCTCATTCTAAGAGGATTTGTTACATAATGGTAACAGTTAACATTTATCAAGGACCTACTGTGTGCTGGGCACCATGCTAAGACAGGGCTTTACACAGATCACTGCAGTGAATTCTTACATCCACCCTTTCAGGAAGGTGACTACTCAGGTATTTAACAGTTTTGAATGCCTTCTACATGCTCAGTACTTTCTTAGGCACTGGGATTTCAGCTGTCAATGAGACCCTGCCTACCCTGTAAACGTACAGTTTATATTCTAGTGAGGGTTTTGAACATTTAACAAAAAAAAAATGCATATATGTTTACTAAAATACTAGGTAGAGACAAATACTCTAGAAAAATAAGCATGGTAAGGAGTGAGGAAATCATTTCGGGAGCAAAGGCCCAAGAAGTGATCCCCTACATCTGGGGACATGTGAGCTAATGAAATGGAACATCTTGTAAAGATGTGCACTAGGGGCCTCCCTGGTGGCGCAGTGGGTTAAGCACCGCACTATGAAGCAAGCCGCAGCCATTGCAGCACGAGTTCGATCCCTGTTCCCAGCTGGGGAGGTGACTCACATGGTGTAGCAGACCTCTCCTGCCTATCCCACTGCTCCCCTCAGTGGTGTATTTCAGTCAATCTGCCTGTTCTGTTCTCCACTCTGTCTCTGGTGGATCCTCTTACCCCTCCATACTTCTGGCCTGTATCCCAGTTCTTGTATGCATAAATAAATCTTTAAAAAAAAAAGATGTGCATTAAAGGGTGTCCAGACAGTAGAGAGCACCAGTGTAGAAGTCCTGAGACAGGATTACTTCAGGTCTGGTTTGGCTGCAGTTGAGTGGAGAGGAAGGAGGTGAGAATGGCAGGGCCAACAGAGATCCAATTGCACCGGGGCCTGGGAGTCTCCTTCACTTTGGTTGCAATGGGAAAGTGTTGGAGAGTTTTGAGTGTTTTGTGAACAGACCTTACTCACCAAATTGGCGAAAGAGTGGGAGTCGGAAATGAGAACAATGAGAGATGGGGGTGGAGGAGGAAAAAGGCTGGATTGATGGAGTAGTGACAGATGGTCAGACTCAGGCTGTCCGTTAAGGGATCTCTAGCAGAGTTTTATAGGTGGACTACATGAGGGGTAGAGAGGGGAGTTGAAGGTTGGTACTCTGTGGTGTCTCATCTGAACTGATGCCATCTTTGGAAATGGTGAAGTCCAAGGAGAAAGCAATTTGGGTGGGGAGAAATGGAGGCAAAACGAAGAGTGTGTATTTTAGGCCTGTTCAGCTTGAGAGGCACATCAGATATATGAGGCTTATATCCCAACATGCCAGGGATGCACTGGGTGTGTGAATGGGCGCTCGGGAGCACTGCGCCAGGGACAGGGTGGCAGGCGCTCTTGTGTGTACGCTTGACCCACAGCCAGGAGACTGGAGACCACCGTCTAGGAATGAGCATACAAGTGGTCAAAGAATGAGCCCAGGGCCCCCCAGCAAGTAAATCAGCCAAGCAGATGAGAACTGGACAGTTCCATAGGGGCGACCCAGAATGGGTAGTGTCCTAAAATCCAAGTGAGAAAAGGAGAGAGGGATTGGATGTGCAGAGCTAGAAAATGAAGTGACCACTGGACTTGGTAACAGGGAGATGGTATCGAGTTGGACAAGGGAGGTTTCAGTGGAGGGTGAGGGTCAAAGCCTGTCTGGAGTGGTCTCAGGAGAAAGCTGGGGGTAAAGAAGCAAGACAGTGAGTGTAGAGAACTCATTTTATATTAGGTTAGATTATAGCTCTATTCATTAAAAGTAATGACTGTAATTCCAATTTTTACAGGGTACTGAGGCCTGGAGAGATTGTAAGTAACTTGCCCAGGGTCTCACACAGAAAAGTTTATGTTCTTTTTTTTTTTTTTTTTAAAGATTTAATTATTCATGCATACAAGAACTGGGATACAGGCCAGAAGTATGGAGGGGTAAGAGGATCCACCAGAGAGAGTGGGGAGCAGAACAGGCAGATTGACTGAAACACACTGCTGGGGGAGCAGCAGGTGAAGCAGGAGAGGTCTGTCACGCCATGTGAGTCCCCTTCCCTGGCCTGGGGCAGGGATCAAACTCGTGCTGCAGTGGCTGTGGTTTGCTTCATAGTGCGTTGCTTAACCCACTGCGCCACCAAGGGAGACCCGAAAAGTTCATGTTCTTGATCACCATGTAAGATCTCTTCCTTCTATTTTCTACCCCCTTTGCTATTTAAAACCTTCCATCCCAAGCTCTAGAGACACTCACGGCTGCCAGCAGGGGAAGTGTGGGAAGTTTGACCTGGCTGGCATGGCTTGGGTGTTGTCTTTGGACCAAGCACTGAGCTAAGTGTTTCACAAATCTTACAGCACTTAGTCCATCCAACGGTCCCATGAAAGCAGGTAAAAAAACAAACTTAACGAGAGACTAAAACTCTCCCATGAGGTCACACAGGTAGAAACTCTCTCATAAGGTCACACAGTTCACACAGGTAGAAAGACCCATGTGCCCTGGTCTACCTAATTCCCAAGTCGGTGCTCCTAGTCATCAAACTATACTGCCTCATCACTAGGCGAGGAGGTGGGGGGGGGGGGGGTGGAAAACAGCTGCGGGGCTTTATGTCAAGGCTGCCNAGTCGGTGCTCCTAGTCATCAAACTATACTGCCTCATCACTAGGCGAGGAGGTGGGGGGGGGGGGTGTGGAAAACAGCTGCGGGGCTTTATGTCAAGGCTGCCTTCCTCCTTGTCAGCGCTCTGACCAATGACTGCTCTGAGCCTCTCCTGACCTCTCCATAAACTAGGAAGTGGAGCAGTGAGCAGAGAAGTTGTGGAAACAGCAGTCGCTCACAGCCTGCCCACACTTGTTCTAACTGAGGTTGGTGCTTGTTGCAGTCTGGTCTCCAGACGGGCGGGGCATTGTTCTGCAGGAGTTCAGCACAGACCCACTCAAAGATGGACATCTTTGCGTGCCAGCACGCAAAGCTTGAGTGCAGAGAGGCAGAAGCTCCAGAAAGGGCAGATGGCAATAGCAGCAGAGGGATTCCTGGGAGAGAAAGTCCCAGCCTGAGGTTCCTGCAACAAGATCCCCAAAGCCCTGGAGGCTGCCTTGACAAGGGAAAATACTGGGACTAGACAGACACATGTTCAAATCCTTCTAACTGTATAACTTTGGGTCATTATTATAAGTGCTTAAAAATGGATATTAAAAAATGAGTGTTGCTTATGGATTTGGTCTGGAAGTCAAACTCCAGATTTATTATCTGTGCAAACTCTTCCTCATCCCCCTCCCTGAACTTCAATTTTTTGCTATGTAAGTCAGGCTTAAAAATATCTGGGTGAGGGGATTATCAAAGAAAGATGGAAAAAGCACCTGAAGCTTGCAAATAGGAGGCACTGAAAAATGCCAGTTCTGAATTCCTTCCTTCCTTCTTTCCTTCCCTCTTTCAGTGCTTTTTCTTCCCTCCCTCGCCCCCCCCCCCCCTTCANTTCTTTCCTTCCCTCTTTCAGTGCTTTTTCTTCCCTCCCTCGCCCCCCCCCCCACTTCATTTGTATTACCTGAACATCTAGTATAACCCAGGTATTCATCGAAGCACAAAGAGCTTGGGTGCACTGAGAGATTCCTGAATTATTTGTTTTTTTCCCAGAGGGTGGGTAAGAGGGCATCTATATGTCAGCAGAATCTGAAGCCCAGGTCCAAGAGTACCCATGAGATCCCTAATCTTGAGAAATGCCACATCTCCTTTGACCACAGGTAGACTAAGCAATGGTTCAGTATTGAAGGGTTTGATGAAAGCCGCCTCCTAAAGGATCACAAGAAGGAGAAGGAACAGGGAGGCGCTACCATGGACTACGAACCAAGCTCACACCATAGGCCCTTTGAATATTCTGTAAGGCGGGGGTAGAGTTTTCCCTGTTTATAGACAAGCACTGAGCCACATGGTGGTGAGTTAACTGCCCAAAGGTGAAGCGGCTGGGATTCTTGTAGGTCTGGGCCTTTTCCTAGCAGCCTGCTAGCCCACTGGCATCAGCACCACCCAGCATGTGTCCCTCCGCTGAACAGTCAATGCCATGTGCACTAAAGACTGTGCCCAACATGCGCATCAGCACACGGGAGGTCTAAGCAGCCCGCCCCATGGCGGTGGACTGTTCATTCTAGCCTCTCCCGCTGTGTATCTAACTAAAGAAGCCCCTTTTCTTCACATCCATGTCCCCTGACTCCTAGCCACGGTCTTGAGATGCCTTTTGGAAGACAACACTTGAACACAAAGAAAAAGCAGAATTGCCACCAGCTTTCTTTCAGAACACAGTTCTGCTCCTTGGCCTGGGAGAACAGAACTTGCACACATTTTCTTCACTGTGGATTGCTCTGCAGTGAGGAGGTAGCACTTTATCCTCATTTTACTTCATTCTGCCTTTCTCACTCTCTCTTCTCTTTCAGTTAATGGAAAGAAAGTTTCCTGATTGGGTTACAGTTATTTTGACTCTGTTCCTGACTCTTAAAGAAACAAGAATGGTGACTGCAATGGACATCTTAATGATGGACGTTTAAGTGGAAGGAATCCAGGATTTGAATCAATGACCAGAGTTTGGAGATCCAGCTCTAGAGTTTATTATCTGTGTATCCTTGGACAAGTCACTCTGAGCCTCAGCTAATTCTTTATACTTCTTAGGAGGCTTCAATAACATGAAAATCGTGAGAAGTATAAATTACAAAGTTCCGTGAATAGTTTATCTTTACTAAGGATAATCGTCATCCTCATCATCTCAAAAATGAGTCTGTCATCAGACCCTGAAGCATTTGGGAGCTCGGAGACAACTTCACGGCAGTTCTAGAGGGCCGTTCATACAGCTTCAAGGTCGGCTGGCCACTCGTCCAGCGGAGGGGAGAAGCCATCTGGAGCCAGGGCAGTGTCTCAGAGAGCATCTCGAAGCATTTTGATTAAGAGACCATTTCCTGAATCCAGAGGACTTGTTTCAACAAGCAAGCATCAAAGTCAACTTGGGAAAGACAGGAATAATTAATCACGGTCCTGTCTAGGGCTGACCAAGCGGCAGATGGATTGATAAACCTTTCAAAGGGGAAGGTATTCCCAAGGAGGGCTGCTGCGCCTGGCTGCCCCGCTGATTGAGATTTGTGAGCAAGGAGAAATGTTTTCCCTGCTCACTACAAAGAGTGGGAAATCACACGGGAGTCGAAGGGCAGGGCGAAGGGGGTGTCCTTTCATCTTCCACTGGGTGAGAGAAGAGTGGCCAAGCGGGTCCCACACACCTCTCCCTCCACCCCCATCTCAGAGCCCGCCTGCCCAGGTAGTATCTGTGCGGTGCCCACGGTGCGCCGGGCACTTAGTCAACGTGACAGCTCACCGAATCCTCAGAACTAGTACGACACTCATCTCAAAGGTGAAGAAAAGAAGGCTCAGGGAGGTCAAGCCACCAAGCAGGACTGGAACCCACCTGCTTCCCCACGCTGCAGGGCCAGGAGAGGTGCAGGCAAAGGGAAGAAGGAGACTCTCCAGCCTCTGCATGAGCCTGCTCAGGAGCCCCTGGCAGTGGACGAGGCGTGATTTGCAGGGTTCAGATGAAAAACAGACCTACCAGCCGCAGCCCCACTGAGAGCCTCTGACTTGAAGTTCAAGGTTGTCTCCTACTTATCTAGTAATCAATAAAGGTCAGGTAATTCCCACACTGCACAGACCCCAGCTACTAAAAGGTCCTATTGTGTTCCTCTGGGGTTGCCATCTGTATTCAGACACCCTGCCCTGTTTTCTAACTCTTGGTGTCCCATTGCCACCCAGCTGTCCAAGTTGCCCCGAAGAGCCTCACTGTCGGTCCTCTTTATCACTCCATCACCTCTACGTGGAAGCAAGAATTAGTCATCAACGGAAATAGTGACTCAGCCTCTTGATCCCCATTTTCAGTGCACTGGGAGGTTGGTTCTAAATTTCTTCATAAAATACCAACTGAATGCAGGTCCCTGCAAATACCAGACTGCCTAGTGGGAAGTCCCCATGGGTTGATACAATTGAGCCATTCCCTGGAACTTACAGCATTCTGGGTCTAGTACGGGTCCCGGACTGGGGGAATCAATCTCAGGACCCTGCCTTAAAACCGACTTTCTCCAGTGATTAACTTACAGAAAATTCTCAGGAACGTCTCCAACAAAGCATGAAACTCCACAACGGATCTGACTTCCTGAGCCTTCCTTGGATCACTCATCAATTAAGTGGGGAACACTCAACCTCAATGCTTAGAGGCTCTGTGTATTTCAGTTTCTAGCAATTTAACAAGCTTCAGGCCTCACTTAATAGTCCTGTTGGGAGAGCTGGGGGAGCAATCAGACTCGTTAGCCTATGGCCCGTTTCCCTGTGACCTCAGGGATTCTTTCAGCAAGGGACAGGAAGTCAGATGGATCAGACTGTGGCTGAGTCCACACTTGCCACACATCCTGCACAGCAATAGCCGAGGCCACTCCCCCTGCCCTCCTCCTCGCTGGCGTTACCTGTTTACTGGAAGGCATGTTGGTCAGCGTGCTGATGCTGCTGGTGTCCGTGACCACCATGGCGGGTGGGAACCGGGAGGTGTGGGAATACTGGGGGGGTTCCTGCTTGTGCGTGTACACTGGGGAGACAGAGTGAGGACAGAATGAAGGACAGGTCACACAGGCAGGTGCACAGCTATAGACCGCCGGCTCCACCCCACCATCCCTGCTTCCCTCAGTTGGTAAATGGGGACAAGGGGTGGTGGTGATATTAGGGAAGGTGGTGTGATGTGGTGAAAGCAATGGTCATCCTAAATCTTAGGCCCTACGTCACTCAATCTGGTTTCCTCACCTGTCAAATGGGAATAGTATCTGTTGGGGTTAGAAGAGGTCACAGTTGAAGCACTTGTACCAAAGAATAAACAGCCGAGGACAGCGCTGTCGTGGGGGAGCGCCGGCATCATGGGAACACTCTGGCCACCACTTTCAGTAAAGTCTGGGCAAGAGCATATATGGTGTCCCTGAGATCTTAAGTCACAGAGAAAGTTCAAAGCAGCTGGCAAGCACGAAGGAGCTGGCCGGCACCTGCCCACCACGCCTGCCGTGATTCAAGCACCGGCTCCCATGCGGCCATTGTAGATTGATTAGAAATGGCAGTTCGACGTGGGTGTAGTTAATTGTCTAATTCTGGACTGTTCTGGTTTGTGCTAAAAAGACATCATACGTATGACGTCACAGAAATAGGAAGGATAGACAAAGGGAGACCAGATTCACACAAAACCTCCAGGGGCATGTGACTCATTATTTTAAGTTTTTTTTTTAGTAATTGTCCACTGCGTCTAGCACCTTTTGCTTGGGCCAGTTACTCATAAGATTCAAGTACATCTCAGGTCAGGTGGTCAATTAATGGAAGAGTGTTGCTGCTTGGCCGTGAGGGAGGGACCAGCCGGTCCCCTGGTTGGGAATGGGGATGAAGGTGACTGCCTGCTGCCTCTGCTTGCCCTGGAAGGTCAGTTATTTCCTGGTTGGGAACCCTTGGGCAATCCCTTTGTGCCCAGCCGTCCACAGTTCGCTGCTGACCACTTCCTGACTGTCCCACCAGCCTGGCCACCAAGGAAACCTGCCCCGGTGAGGGGGGTGGCAAGAGGGGAGCAGACTGCCCGGCTCTGGGAGGAAGGGGAGTGGGGCACATGTGGTCACAGACTGCTGCAGGCTGTGTCAAATTTTTCAGATGCCATGAAAATGTGATTGGAATGTGAGATGGTGCTTAGAAACCAGCTCCACAGGCCTGAGGGAAGGACCAGCCGGGGTGAGAAGGCTGAACTTGGCTGTTCTCCTCTCAGACCCTGTATCTCTGCCTGTGGCAACCAGGGAGAAACTAAAATCTTCTTCCCCACTCCTGCCTCCTCCTATTAATAAGCACTTGCATCTCTGTAACTCTGTGCTTCTATTAATAGCTCTTCACTATTTTGATTTCACCTCCATAATCACTCTACACACATATTTCCATCTGACAGATGAAGAAATGGAGACTCAGAGCAGCTAACTAATTTACCAATAGCTGGTAAGGCTCAGAGCCACGAGTTAAATCTAGGTCTGTCGAACTTCGAGACTAGCACTATTCCAGAGACTTCTCTGGAGTTCCTCTGGGACCGTGCCTAAAGCAGGAAGGTCATCCTTTTTATGGTTATTCCCCAAATAGACATAGGCCAGGGCCTATATCCTGACATGGCCAGAGGACTGGAGGCCTGGGGCTCAGGGTTAGGAGGGGCACAGAGATGGAGGGGCTGGAGATGGTTGGGAAATAAGTGGCTAAAGGTAGACTTAGGCAGGTGTTGAAGTTGGATATAGGAATTAGGCTCTATGTGAGGGCAGAAATGCCAACGTCCTTGTCCGTGATGGTGTGCAGGGGTGTTTTCCACTAGTGTTCTTGTTTTTCCACTAGATACCTCTGGGGTATGTAAGTTGGAGGACCATGGGGACTCTGGAAGATTTTTCTATTTGCAAATGCAAATAGGATGTAAATGATATGTCAGCTCCAATCATTTGGTAATAGCTGCTGGGAATTTTGAGGCTGGAGGGGTAAAGGTGCTATGGTTGACTAAGTGACCTCTTCTGGGGGCTGCGGGCGCAGAATGGGAACTGGCAGCATAGGTTCCATATAAAGTACCCTGGCTCTCTAGCTCCACCTCCCCTTTGCAACAGGCCAGCTGTCCTTTTCAAACCTTCTCCCTGAGATTATGCTCAGCGAAATAAGTGAGAAGGCAAAAAGAAAAATACCGGATGGTTTCCTCCCTAGGAGGAATATAAGGGAACCAAATAAGGATTAAGGAAAAGAATAACAACAACAACAATAATAAAAACACAACAAAACAAAAAGACAAGAACAAATCGGGGACACTTGGTGGGGAAGGGGGAGGGAGAGGGCTGAGGGCAGAGAAGAGCACAAGGGACTGAGGTGATGGGGCACTGGTGAAATGGTGAGGGGGAATCCATCCACAATCAATGTCAGATATATATAAATAAAGGGAAAAAAATCAAACCTTCTCCCTGACGACTCTGAGGGGCAGAGGTCTAGAAAAGGCAAGAGTCATGCTTGAGACACAGACCGGACTGATAACAGGAGAGGGAGAGTGACCACACCAATAAACTTCCAGGAACGTTCAGACCCAGAGAGGGAAGAGGCCGGCCACTGAGGGCACTCAGGCCCCTCCCCACCAGCTGTGTCCTTACTGTGGGAGTTCTGCAGCTGAGTCACGGTGGCCATGAAGGGCGGCTGGGCCATGTGGCTGCTTGGGCTCTGCTGCAGGAGGGGCTGCTGGTGAGGGCTGTGCAGCTGCTGGGGGAACTGGACGGGCTGCAGGGCTGCCAGGCTGCCAGCCACGCTGTTGATGACAGGGACGCTCTGAGCTTGGGAGGTGTTGAGGCCTGTGGGAGCAAGAAGGAAAGATGAGCGATGGCTACAGGGATGAGGATACAGGGGGGCACTCATCCAGAGTGCTGTATGCTAGGCACTGGGCTGAACCTGTTATAGAAGAGATTGCATGGGCTGTGGGAGAAGGCGGGGGAGGAGATGAGTTTATAGACCCACTTGATAAAGAAACTGAGGCTTGGAGAGAGTGATCTGTCCAAATTCCACAGTGAATGGTGGATGGAAACCAGTTTTAAGATGGATCTCACTGAGGCCTGAGTTTCCCTACGTCATTCCAGGACCTCCAAAACTTAGCTCCCTTGAGGTTGCAAGGGTCCTACAAAGCTGGCTATCTGCCTGCTCCATCCATGCCTGACTCAAGGCAGGCTTGCCCTGTGCCTTCAGGTTAAAAGTGTCCACTCTAAGGTATGCATCAGTGCTCAGATCCATCTGTCCAGAAGAGGGCAGGAGTGTACAGGAACCCACATCTTGGTACACAACAAAACCACCTCAACAGTCTTGGGAGCATGAAGTTTGAAGGCCCTCATTAGACAAGCTGTGCAAAGGCCCTGAGCGCACCGAGGTGCCCATTCTCATGACTGTAGCAGAGGGGACCAGAAAGACTGCAACTGAGCCAGCTTATGAAGAGGGCTTATCTTATCTGTCAACACAGAGCTTGCTGCATCAGAAGGACCAGGCAGTGGAAGGAGGAAGGAGGAAGCAGTCAGAAAAACGCTGGCAGTTATAGCAGGTCTTGCCATCTTTATGTTCTGGGGCATGAGGTGTTCTGTGATTCTGTATTATGTCTATTTCCTGAGGGCCTTTTGGAACTGGGGCCAGAGCAGCCAAGTTTGGGTCCCTGGTTCTTGCCTTGCAGCTGCTCCCTGGGCAAGACTTTGGGGGAGACAGATGAACAGAGCGGGAGTGGGGACAAGAGCATCACAGAAGATGCCCAATCCTCCCCTGGAGCCACCAATGGTCCTTTGACCCAGCTTTGTGAAAGAGTGAAGGGAAGAAAAGGATGAAGGGAATTCAGAAAAAGGGTTCATTTAGGCAAAGGCGAGAAGTGGAGAGGAGTTTTATAAGGAAATTCATAGGAAGTCCCCCAGGGAAATAGCACAAAGATCTCCACAATTACCTACTTAGCACTTTAGTTGGTACTGTTATTTCAGACCTAAAAGGCAAGACCCATTCCTAGAAATGTAGGGGCAAGAAGCCACTCCTGGTTCTCCTAGTGGGGCAGGGGTCCCTCAGAACAGCACTGTCTCCCATTCCCCACCTCACGCTGCCTCCTTCTCCTGCGAGTTTCTCCTGGTCTTAGTCACCTGAGACAACCCATGGATCTGCTGTTTTCCCAGGGGCGTCTTGCAACTGCTATTCTTGGGAAACTGTTTTGTCTAGAAAAGCAAATTTTCCTGTCTAGAGTGGATAACATTTGAGGGCATAGTTCTGAAACCTGCCTGTGCTTTAGAATTATCTGGGGGAGCTCTTTAAGAAATATACATTCCTAGGCCCCACCCAAGACTTAATGAGTCAGAACCTTCAGAGGTGAGGCCCAGGAATCTTATTTTCAACATCGTCTGTGATCCTGTGCCTCAGTTCCAGAACTGAGAGCTACTGATGTCATTCTAGCTCCCAATGGAGTGTGACTCCTGGCCCCGGGTTTCTGGGCACTGGCTTCTGCTTAAGCAGCATGCTGCCTAGTCCAAGCAGTGAGTGCAATCAGCTGCCTGGTAATTCATGATCACACTCACCATGGGCCTCTGCAAACCTGAGGTAGAGCCCTTGTTCTCAACAGGACATGAGCTGGCTATTTAAATAAGGCTCCTGCAGGCACTGCTGACACTCCATAAAGTCAGAGCACTCTCTCAACTGAGTTTTTTGGTATTCTTCACACACACACACACACACACACACACACACACCCAAGGGCAAGATACACTCTGGTATTGCAGTAAGAGATTGACTATTGTGAGAAGGCACAGAAGGATGGGAAGAGGTTAGAAGGAGCAAAATTTTAAAATATGGAATATGCCCAGGGGAAAGAGAGTGCCTAAGAGAACTGACAACTGTGTGCATTGGGTTAGAAATGAGTAGAAAGGAGGTAAGTGGGTTATTTTATGTATCATTTCGGTTGTAAAATAAAAAGTAGGCTATTTCACCCACTGGCCTTTACATCAAATCTTCTAGAAGGCCAACAAGTTTGGTTTAGGGTGCCCTTTCTCATTCTTAATTCAGTCCTTGGTATAAGCATGGCTAGCATATTCCTGGAAAGGGCCCAATGAAAAATGCAGTTAATTGAGAATAGGTCCTTCTTTTGTGAGTCCTCAGTCTTTGCCATCCCTTTGCCTTCTGTGGAAATAAATACTGTGTCCACAAACTTCCCAGCAGTTAAGGAGAGAGAGCCACGCACTCATTCGGTAAACGTGTACCTCCCTTGGGTGTGGACTTGTTTTGCCTCAAAGAGCTCATATCATTCTGTTTAGATGGGTCTGTGTTTCTAACCTGGGTTGGAGCTGATTTCGGGAGAGAAGGGGGAGGGAAATAAAAGGCAGGAACAGAACAGAAAGAGGCAGTTGACATGGACATTGGACCCAAGGAGGGACACAGGGCAGCAGGGCTCCACAGGCGAGCAACTGGCCCTCGGATCTCCACCGAGGCCTCTGGTGAATGCCTCCCAGGGTCATGGCCTTAGAAACAGAGCCTTTGCCAGAGTTGTGATAAACCTGAGAACACACTGGATACTCACCAACACTAATTCTGAGAGAGGCATCCACAGACGCAGTCTGCCTCAGCCTTCCTGTGCCCCAAGTGGCCCATCTGTGTTAGGGTATGGGCTGGCTGTGGAATATGGGCCTTCTGGGGTTGGAAGGGATGGCTCTCTCTTCCTGTCTGTAGGCATGGGCTTAACTACCCATTTCTCCTACCTGAGAACACATGGATACTCACCAACACTAATTCTGAGAGAGGCATCCACAGACGCAGTCTGCCTCAGCCTTCCTGTGCCCCAAGTGGCCCATCTGTGTTAGGGTATGGGCTGGCTGTGGAATATGGGCCTTCTGGGGTTGGAAGGGATGGCTCTCTCTTCCTGTCTGTAGGCATGGGCTTAACTACCCATTTCTCCTAAAACTGTCAGGTCTCAGTTGCTAGAGACAATTCAGTGGTGGATCGTCACTGCTAGCCCAGGAGGTCTTGTCTCATCCCACAAAATTCCCCATTTAGAAGGAAGTCCATCATGCCACATTCCATCCTCACCAACACAAAGAACCATCAGCATGCAGATATTTAGAGACAGGAATGGAGAGCAGACAGAAGTACTAGCTATGGTATTACATACAAACACACTATAGATTTACAAGCATGTCAAAAGGTTGGCATCTGATTGCCTCAGCAACCCATTTAACAGATAAGGAAACTGAGCCTCACAAAGAGGTTCCACAGCTGGCATTCTGTGAAGAAGATTCAAACTCTTCCCATAATTGTCTCTTGCTTTACATGAAACAATCCAAATTTTGTGAAGGAAATAAGCACTAAACAGGTTGAATCAAATGTAAACATTGTGGGTGAGTTGGAAGAAGGTCTTGACTCCTTTTTCACAGGTTGACTCTCTTCCTATTCTGTCTCTCCCTCCTTTCCCTCCCCTCCCTCTCCTTCCTTTCCCCACCCCCAGCTTTCTGACCAAGAAAAGAGCTTACTTTGTGCTATGGCCATGACACCAGAGAGGGGGGTCATGATGAGGTTTTGAGATTGCTGGGGATTATGGTGGGACAGGCTGTGGATATTCGTCAAGGTGCTGACAGGGGGCAGACCTCCTCCTGAGACTGAGATCTGCTGGAGAGAAAACACAGACACAGTGTGAGTGGAATTGAAACCGTAAAGCGCAGTGTTCAAAATGACATGACATTGGGCCTCCCTGGTGGCACAGTGGGTTAAACAATGCACTATGAAGCAAATCGCAGCCACTGCAGCACAAGTTCGATCCCTGCCGCCGGCCAGGGAGGGGACCTCTCCTGCCGCTACCTGCTACTCCCCTCAGCAGTGTGTTTCGGTCAGTCTGCCTGTTCTGCTCCTCACTCTGTCTCTGGTGGATCCTCTCACCTCCCTGGACTCTGACCTTATCCCAGCTCTTGTATGCATGAATAAATAAATCTTTTAAAAAAACAACAAAAAAATGACATGACATGACTTAGGAATTCCTTGGCATGGCCTGTCACCATGCATTCATTCACTGAACAGCAATTATTAAGCACCTACTATATGGATATCCACCTACTGTATGACACTGGTTTAAGTGCTGAGGATTAAACATTAAGTAACAGACAGCAACCCCTGCCCTCATGGTGCTTCTACTGGTTGACTAGCATTGGTTTACTAGCCTAACTCAGATTCTTCTGCATATATATATATGCAGAAGGCATATATATAGAGGGCATATCCTCTCTCTATATATAATATATATATATTAATTGGGCATATCCTCTGCTCTAAGTCTCCTATATTATTGGTACATGCTAAAGAGACATGTCCAATCAAAATAGTAACCCAAGAAGTGCTTCGGTTTTCCCCAGTGAGAGATCAGGGACCAGGCTGGAGTGCAGTGACATGCTCGTGACTCCAAACTCTACTAAGCACCGCCCATACATTAATTCGCAAGCTTCGCTGTGCTCCCAGGAGGTGGATACTTCTGCCACTCCCATTTCACTGATGAGAAAATGAAGGCTCCCAGTAGATGGGTACATTGCCTTAAGTCCCACAAGTAGTAAATGTGAACCTTTGGTATTCAAGCCCACTTTTGGCTGACTCTAGAATTCAAGTTCTTTTTTATGGAAGACTTCCCCTGACTCCTGCAATTGTTCAGAAGAGTCGGGAGAGATTAATCCTGATTGGACTCTTCTACCTTTTCCAAATCTCCACTATCATTAAAAATTTTTTTTTTTGTCAAGGACATGATGCTGTAAAGATGAAGTTACTAAACAAAGTCTCAGACTCTAGGGACCCCCACCCATTTTATTTGACCATATTTTAACGGCAGATGAATAAGAGAAAGCTACCGAGTTTTATGGATTTATACTTTGTCTATGGTTACTTCGAATCCTGTTATTGAGGATTGGACCCTTTAATTTATTCCTAATAGTGTCTCCTCCTTGTTGATTTTCTCCATTTTCCCCAGTGCATAGTGGGATGTAATGCTAATAGGGTCCCTTCCTTGCTACTACTACTATGTCTACATACCGTATTGTATTGGTCAGAACTTTCTGGTTAGCATTAAACAGTAACAGCTGTAGTAGATGTGCTTAACTTGATTTTTTTTAAAGATTTATTTATTTATGCATATAAGAGCTGGGGTACAGGCCAGAGGTATGGTGGGGATGTGAGGACTCACCAGAAGCAGAATGGGGAACAGAAGAGGCAGATCAACTGAAATACACTGCTAAGGGAGCAGCGGGCTAGGCAGGAGAGGTCTGCTGTGCCATGTGGGTCCCCTCCCTGACCGGCAGCAGGGATCGAACTCCTGCTGCAGTGGCTGCAGTCTGCTTCATAGTGTGTTGCTTAACCCACTGCACCACCAGGGAGGCCCTGCTTGCCTTGATTTTGATGTTATCGGAAAAGCACCCAGTGTTCCTCCACTGATATAAGGGAGCTATTAGTTTTCACGCACCCATGTTTTTTTTTTTTTTATTAGAGATTTAAAGATTTTTTTTTTTTGTTTATGCATACAAGCACTGGGGTACAGGCCAGAGGTGTGGGGGGGGTGAGAGGATTCACCACAGAGAGCGGGGAGCAGAACAGGCAGATCAACGGAAGCACACTGCTGAGGGGAGCAGTGGGCACAGCAGGAGAGGTCTGCCGCACCATGTGGGTCCCCCCCCTGGCCGGCAGCAGGGATCAAACTCGTGCTTCAGTGGCTGCGGTCTGCTTCATAGTGCGTTGCTTAACCCACTGCGCCACCAGGGAGGCCCCACACACCCATGTTTTTCATGATAGTTGACTTCTTATAACTTAAATTTTTTTTTTAATTATTAAGAAAGGACTGCTTTCTTCGCTACAGGCTAATCCAGATATTCTTGGTGGCATCAGGAACACTGAGAGCTGCTATTAGGTTAGGACACACACAGAGATGCCTGGGTACCCTGTTTCCCTCCTCTATCGCTGATGACCAAGAATACCTCAGATTATTGGTCTCACACTATCTCCCCTCCTGCCCTTGTGGTCAACCCCACAGCTTACAAGGTTCATTTGAAAGAAAGAAAAAACCAAACAGGTTTGTTTGTGTTTTTAAAATGAGCATCAAGAAATGACTTAGGGATCATGTGACCAAGAAGGAATTTTGACCACATCAAACAAGAGAGAACCAGCCTGTTTGCTGGACTTGTTTTTCAAAATGTCAGAGTCATAAAAAAAAAAAAAAAAAAAATCAGTAACCTGACGTTGTACTGGATCCCTTGGGTAATGTAGTCCTTTGGAGTAAGTCAGTGAAGTGACAGTAATCTCTGCCATTTCAGCGTTTGGTTTTGAAGGTGACTAAGAAATAATATGAATGCCAGTGAAAAAACAATTCCAATGTGTATGACTTTAGAGTATATAAATTACTTTCACAGATCGTCCTCAGTAGATAAGGACACAGAAGGGATCATTATTATTGTCCTTATGTCACAGAGCAAGAAACTGGTCCTCAGAAGAGTTGAGGAACTAGCTGTCTGTCACCTGACTAGTATGAGAAGGGACAGAATTCAACCCAGATTTGCTGGATTTTATTTTATTTTTTTTTTTAAGATTTATTATGCATACAAGCACTGGGGTACAGGTCAGAGGTGTGGGGGTGTGAGAGGATC
This sequence comes from Galemys pyrenaicus, assembly GCA_019455555.1. NCBI lineage: Eukaryota > Metazoa > Chordata > Mammalia > Eulipotyphla > Talpidae > Galemys > Galemys pyrenaicus. The sequence continues at coordinate 2,218,274 of JAGFMF010011576.1, forward strand.
CACCACAGACAGAGCGGGGAGCAGAACAGGCAGATCAACGGAAGTACACTGCTGAGGGGAGCAGCGGGCACAGCAGGAGAGGTCTGGTGTGCCATGTGGGTCCCCTCCCTGGCCGGCAGCAGGGATCGAACTCGCGCTGCAGTGGCTGCAGTTCGCTTCATAGTGTGTTGCTTAACCCACTGCGCCACCAGGGAGGCCCGATTTGCTGGATTTTAAATCCCATCCACTTACTCTGTTTTGGGTAATCTTGGCCAAGTTCCTTTCCACTCTAAAATGCAACCAATTATCATCTCTTTGTCTCCAGAACTGATAGGAGCCAGGGAGTTGCCAAAGATGTCAGTCAAGAGACTCACACAATAATTTGGAGAGCTTGCATTATGTCAATTCTGTCATTTGCAGTTTTTTCATCAAAGTAAGGGATTTATGTGCTTAGATCTGTTAGGGAATATTGCTTTGCTACTATGAAGGTATCCAGTACGTGCTTAAAAGAAAACCGGAAAACAAAGGAAAAACAAGGTCCAACACACATAACCCTAAACCTACCAGCTCTTTGTCAACGTGTGCCATTTGGGCAGAGGGTTGGGGATGGGAAGCGAAACAGAAAAGTCAAGTGAATCAGCATTACTTCTAAACCAGGGGAGATTTCAAATGCATGACCTACTGAAAGTCAGGACACAGATATTGTCACTCCCTGTATAGACTGGGCTTTGCCAAAGAACAGCAGAGCCGTGGGCCACCCTCCCATCAATCCTATGACACAGGCATCACTATCCCCCACTTCAGATCCAGGAAACTGAAGTTTAAACATGTCCATTCTATTTTTTAAATTAATTTTTTAAAGATTTTTTTATTTACTTATGCATACAAGAACTGGGGTGTAGGCCAGAGGTTAGGGGGGAGGTGAGAGGATTTACCAGAGACAGAGTGGGGAGCAGAACAGGCAGGTCGACTGAACTACACAGCTGTGAGACAGGACAGGTCTCTGTGCCATGTGGGTCAGCTACCTGGCCAGGATCGAACTCATGCTGCAGTGGCTGGTGATAGCTGAGACTCAACCCCTTGTGCCACCAGGGAGGCCCCAACAATGTCCAGCCTATTACTGATAAATAATAGAGCCAGGATTTGGACACATTGGTTCCCGTGACTGCGTTTTTTTTTTAGCCATACTCTGCTCTCGCCTTGGTGCACCAAGTGATGGACTTGTTATATATTAACAGAAAACAGACTCTTGAATTTGGGCCTCCAGTGTTAGTGACATAACACACAAGCCAGGGTGTTGGAGACTGGTGAAAACCTGGTTCCTGCAAACAAGCTTCCAGGTGTTTGCTTACGTTGAGGTGTACTGTCTTGGTCAATCATCAATCCAAAGATAGACTGCCCAATAGGGCACTGCTGAGCAGAAGAGGAAGGAAAAGTGTGTCTGCAGGCTACCTTTGAGCAGCCTGGGTGACAGTGCTTTTGCCTCTTAGAAAGAAGGGTGGGAGCTTCAGGGGAAGCCCTGAGGACATTCAGGCAACAGGAGCAGATACCTGGAAGGTTTCATCCACATGGAGCAGTCATGATGTCTGCCACAAGGTCCCCTTCTCCAGGAAGCCAGGGCAATTCTCTCCCCTAATTTGTCTGGGTCTCAAAATGCCTTTGGAGACTTGTCTATGTCTTTCACAAGGTAGTTAAGACATAGTTTTGCACCAAGAAGTTTAAGGGGCGAGACAAGGGAAAGGGGGCTGCAAACAAGCCCCACGGGAGTGCCTTCTGGGTAGTTTCTTTCTAGTAACCACCAGCAGAAAGAGTAGCTGCAATCCCTGGACACTGGCGGGGCCAGGCCAGCTCTCCCCTCAGAAACCACACTTCGTTTTTCCTCCAGGGAGTTGGAGATTCAGTCACCTGTGACTTGCCATTCCTGTGTTGCCTACACAACACACACATCAAGGTCTAAAATGGCATCTGCGTCCTGTCCCCTGCCCCCACCCAGGGCCTCTACCTGTCCTCAAGTCAGACACCTTGAGGGACTGTACAGCTCCACCTTGACTGTGGAAGCCGGAACCTGCAGCTCCTCCCTCCCCAGAAACAAAGCATGACCCAAAGAATAAAGTTTTCCATTCCCTACCCTCCCTAGTGTTGTAATGCTTGTGCTTGTCATAAGCGCTCTCTAGAGGATTAGAACCTTGAACTTCAAATTCAAATAGTCTATTCCTCACCACGTATGCTAACCTTACGTCTGGGTGTGGGCTGTGGTTATGGATAGGGAAACTTCACTTAAAGAGAATAACACTGATATAAACCTAACAACCACCCCAGTGTCATTTACTCAATATTGTTTGAGCACTGTGCTGAGTATTTCATGTGCTATCACATTTGTTCCCCCAACAACCCTCTGGTTATTACCTCCATTTTATAGACAAAAGGGACCTGGAGTAGTTCAGTAACCTGCCCAAGGCTATACAGCTATTAAGTGCTAAAACTGGGATTTGAACCCTGGTCATTGCAACTTCAAAGTCGGTGCCTCTTACTCAGCTCACAGGGTTGGCCCCACCCTACCTGCCATTTTGCGCTACGATCTTCATAGGCATGCCAGCCAGTGTCCTTCAAACCCCCCAAGTCAAGAAGCCTTTCCCCACCACCTGTCATTCCCTAAATCCTGACTGAATGACTTGCCTTGCCAGAACCAAGAGGGTGGTAAAGAGAAAGAGGCTTGTTTCAAAGTAAGGAGGCCTTGGGATGGGGGGAATAAACATTTTATCAACACAAATGTCATTGGCAGCCCCAAAACAAATAGTGTCCCACCCGCTTGGTCCTTTATGAGGCATTCAATCAATAAAATGAGAGCAGAGCTCTGTCAGATTTATTGGCTGGGTTCAAACTGAACACCTCTTCTACCCGCCAAAGGCTGGGTCACCAGTTTTCCCTTCCAACTCTGGACAGCCCCCATTTTCCCCTGTGGGGTTACAATGGTTCATTGTTTGAGGCAGGCCTTGTGAGAAGTTGTGTTTGTTTTGCCTCTTATCTTATCAGCTCCAGAGCTACAATGGCCCAGGTGTACTCACCATTTTACCATCAGGTGAGAGGAGATTGTGGCCCGGGTCCAGGCTGGCTGGAGAGACTTGCTGTAAAACGGACTGGCTGGTCACCATGGCACTGTTGCCATGGTGACTGATTGTTGAGGAGGAAGTGACTTCATTGTTTCCCTGCTGGTTGTAGCGCACTCCTGCAAAACAAGGCGGACCCAACAGGGAACATTAATGTCACCAGGGCCCAGGAACACTGACTCAGTTCCCCCTTTTCTAAGGGTGAACAACAAGAAGTCAAAGTTGCCTTCTCCTGGCTACCCGTGAGAAATACCAGCTGTCTTTCTCTAGGGTGACAGTGGCAAGGCCTCTACTTGAATTCTGGAATGTAAACTCCAAGAGGGCAAGATGTTTTTATCTGTTTTGTTTGTTCACTGCTGTGTCCTGAGCGCCTTTGCATTTGGTAGCCACTCAACATGTCTCTCTCAGTGAATGGATTTGGCCGATTGTTGCTTCAGCATCATTTTTTCAGGAGTTAGGGTTTTCTCTTCCTGGCTGGAATATTTTATTGGAAAATGCCTTCTAGAAATGTTTCCCTGGCATCTCTTGGCTTTTATGAGTCTGTCCTTTTTACAGAGGTCTGGCCAGAGACCCTTATTGAGAACATAGCAGGGGCCTCCCGGGTGGCGCAAGGGGTTGAGCGTCACACTGTGAAGCATCCGCTGCACAGCAGCATGAGTTCAATCCCCGGCCAGGGAGGGGACCCACATGGCGCAGCAGACCTCTCCTGTCTCGCCTGCTGCTCCCCTCAGCAGTGTATTTCAGTGTATCTGCCTGTTCTGCTCCCTACTGTCTCTGGTGAATCTGCTCACCTCCCATGACTCTGGCCTGTACCCCAGCTCTTGTATGCATAAATAAGTAAATCTTAAAAAAAAAAAAAGCAAAATGCATCTGTCTCCATGTATCACCATCTTGGCTGAGCCCCAGAGGCCAGGGGGGCACAGGCAGAAAGGACAGAGATGGGGCTGCAGCTGGGAGGCTTTGACTCTGGAACTCACATTCATTTGATGGGGTCCCATTTGGCTTCTAGGGCACAGAGGAGGGCATGTCTGCTGGGAGGTAGGTCAGACAGCACACACAGGCAGGACGTGGATGCTTAGCAAACCACTGCAGTTTGGTCTGCAAGGGAGGGGAAAACCAAGCAGGTTTAAGCCTCACTGCTCTGACCCTCCCTTTGCTTAGGAACCAAAATGGATGTGTCTGCTCAGGAGAGGGTAAGTGTTAGGCAGAGACCAGGTAACTGAAGGAAGCTCGAGGGACACAAAGAATCTGAGTCCAGTTTGCAGAGGTCAAGTCCTGCCTGGTGTGCTCATGAGCTGGTGAAGGACAAGGTTGGGGGTAGCTGGGGCGTCTCACCCTAAGATCAAAGCTTGGAAAGACAGTGTTCTTGGTTTTTGCTTTGGAATTGACAAAGCAAAAAGCGGGCACCTTATTGCTACTGCAAAGGAAGAAGACCAAATGCCTTAGGCACAGGATCTTCTCAAAGCATGAGCCAGCTATGTGAGTGCCCTTCTCCTGTTGCCAGTCTCCCAAGATGAACATGACTTTATAATCGGTGTGTTTCCCCCAGCCCTGCTTTCTGCCTCCACCAGAGTCCCACCTTCCTGTAGGGCTGCCAGAGCCCCCTAGGGGCCAGGTAGGGGGCCAATACCAGCAGCCTCTGCTTGACCAAGACCAAGCATGATGAGAAAGGACATAGGCCAGTTTTCCTCGGATCCTTTGAAGGACGTTACCAAAGCTGATATGGCCAGAGCTTAAGAGGACTGTGGAGAAAACAAACAAATGCTAAAGCAGGGTTCTAACCTTTAAGAGCAACTTGTCTGAAGTGGTTGGATACATGCTTTATGAGCGTCTTGGTTATTCTCCCCATCTTTTGATTCAAGGGGCTAGTGGGGCTGCTGTTGGCAGGGGGACAGCACTGGAATTCGGTAGATACTGGTCTGGGGACCTTGGTTTTTGGTGTGGGGAGGCGAGGAGTAGAAGCCATGAAGGAAAAAGGAAAAGAAAAGAAGGAAAAGTTTTCACACCCCCAAACCAACACCCCCTGATTGACCCTGTCTCTTTTGCACCTACCTGTAGTCCCCTAGGTCTCCTGTTTACCACTCTCAACCTCATCCTGTTTGACTAAACTAGGTGGTTCCCCCTCCCCCTTAAATTTGCCACTAGGTCCACAGCAGGACCCTTCCAACAGCTTTGCAGTTTTACAGAGGAGAAAGAGGATATGAACTTAGCTCCAAAAGCAGAGCTGGGTCCAGCGGAAAAAAGGGAGGCAAATTTCAAATCAGTTAAAGGAACTTTCTAACAAAGAGGGGCAGTTGGAAGATTATGGGGCTGGAGCTAGACAAACTCAGATTCAAATCCTAACTTTGCTTGTCATGGATGTGTGACCTTCGGAAAATTACTTTCTTGTTGTACCTTAGCTCCTTCTCAAAAAACAAAGAGAATGCTTTCTTAACAGCGCTATTTTTGCATTTGAGATAACATCTATGAAGCTTATAGCATAATGCCAAATAAAGGGCATCTAGGGGAGAGGAGGGAACCCATGTAGGGATGCACCCCAAGATATCTGCCCTAAGACTCCAATACTAGCCTACTGAGGACAGATTCTAAATCCTTCGTGGAATCAACTTTCTGTGGAGAACAGTCTCCAAAAAATCCTCCTCTGGCAGAAACAGTGATGCTTTGCTCTGGAAGCAGCCTGGGAGGGGACCTGGCCCCTGCCCTCTCATGCACTCCTTTAGGAGGAACTGGACTTCACCCTGTTTTCCTCCTGCTTTCTCTGACTCTCTGATCAGCTATTTACCTCCCCAAGATGCTCTGCTCCTGAGAGAGTGGTGATAATGCTGGGAGTCAAGTATGTTTTCACCTCCCAGCCTGTCCCCATCATCGATTTAGTCTCAAGTCAAACAGACTCCGGTTTTAGCCTATTTAATTTGGCTGCAGGAAGAGGGCTAGCCCTCTGGTGATCAAATATGGGTCATGGGGAGGCTTCTCCCCTACCACAGGCCACATAATTATTTATTTTAAAATAATTAACCAAGGATATCCGCAGGAAACAAAAGCCTTTTTTACATGGCAGCCTGGCGGGAGAGAGTCAAGAGTCATTTGTTAGGGTGCAGGCAGTGTAGCCCAAGGCTGCCATGGATTTCAAACCTTGTGTTTCCCTGAGCAGAATGTCACTATCTGAGAAACAGAATGGAACTTTTTAAAGATAGCTGGACCTAGAACTCTCGCACACTCCTCAAAATCCTTTGAGTAAAGGTGGGGGGGGGGGGGCGGTTTCCACAACACCTGGGAATTCGAGGATCCCTGTTTTGATCTTAGCAATGCTACTCACATATTGGGTGAGCTCCAGCTTCCTCCTCTCTAAGCCAGAGCCTACCTTCCATGGGGAGGGGGTGATTATCACTGCAGAATGTGGTGGGAGCTGGGCATGAGGCCACGCGCCAGTCCCAGATTCGCCTGTAGCCGTTCCTGTTGATGCTCCTCTCACCAGGAACTTGGCAATCACTCTGGACGCTGTGGCTGCAATCAGCCAGCTGCCTTAAAGGGGGATGTGGAGGTGAAGGGTGTATCACAAGGCACCGGCTGGCAATACACCGGAAATAGGAGTTCTTGATAGAGGAAGGTGAGCCTGGGTCCTTGTGTATTTCACAAATTCAGGAGAGCACTTGAAATGAGAGCAACAGCAAAGAAGGCTCTGGAGCCAGCAACCTGGGTTTAAAGCCTGGCTCTACCAGAACTTGCTGTGTGATCTTGGGGAAGTTACTTAACTTTGCTGAGCCTCAGTTTCTTTATTGTTAACAATACACACCCTTACTTAGGTCATTGAAAAAGACTGAATGAGCTAATAATCAGTGTAAAAGGACCCACACGTGCTTTACACATGACAATTGATCAAGCTACATCAGTTTTGGTGACTTTGGGATTGTCTTTGTCTAAAAGACATTTTTAGGGAAGCTGAGTTCACAAGACTTTATGAGGACCTGTCTTGTGCCAGGCACTGTGCAAGGGAACCTGGGTTAAGAATTTCACAAGCTTTGAAAATGAACATATAACAAGGGCTCTGATTTAACCACTGTTAAAGTGGTTAAATATACCAGGTTAATAGCTGCAAAAGAAATGACAGGTCCTGTAGAAGAAATGACAGTGCCAGAAGGTGGCCATGCACCTCCACTCCTTCCTGGCTCAAAGCATTAACCGGCCACATCCTCATCATGATCCTATGAACTATAGTGAGTGTGTCCAGCAGTGAAAAGCGTCCTCCAGGTGCTGATGAGGCAGTTACGTACTTTCACCTGTGCTCAGACCTCAGCATCATGGAGGTTGGGCTATTTCCTAGTTCCTGACAGCACACGGGACAGAGGCAAATTATTGGTTTCTATCTAATATGACTGGTCAAAAGTTTTGAAATTCAAAAGCAGTATGGCTCCAGGAAACCAGCCTCTCCATGCCCTGTCCTCCAGTGTCACCACCCTCTCTGGGCACCCTTCCTACTATAGCCTGGATTTTCTTTCTAAAACAAAATCACACGTCACTGCCTTGTCTGGAAATCTCTGACTCCCCACTACTTTCTGATGGCAAATCCTGACCCCTAATGCTGGCCAGTGACATTGGGCCTTGGTGAATCCAGCATGCCTCATTGGCAGAATCTCACCACATCTCACCCAGCCATGTCGGAGACCTGCATATCTTCACACTTCACCTTCCACCATCTCCTGCCTCTTTGTCTTTGCTTATACTGTTCCAAACTCTGCCTGGAATGCTCTACCACATCACAACCTTTCAGAGGGCTAAATGTCACCTCTTCTATGAAGCGCTCCTTGATTTATCCTAGTAGTTATTGGTTCCATCTTTTGTAATGTAATGTAGTAGAGATCCTTACAGCAGGAAGATCCTTACCACTCCTTGGGCCATAAGTCCTGATGAAACCTCATTGACAGGTTCTCAGAAACTGTGACTCGAAGTAACATGAAATATACTGAAACTAATTTACCATAGGCTACCTGATATAAACAAGACAGTTTATATCTATTACGACAGTATAGTTTTGGTCACAAGTCATCACCAAACTTTTAAATGAAGACCCCAAACCTTTCTAATGCTGACCAGTCCTCTGTATGCGTCTGCTGACCCACTGTTTCAGTTCAGGATCGATGGTGGCCAGCTCAGGGTAGCAGGTGGGAACTCATCCTGGACAGGATGTTCTTCCAAAGCAGAGTGCTACCCACGCACACCCACGCTCACTCAGACGGAGACTTTTAGACACCCTAATGAACCTAATGTGCTCATATTTGGGAAAACTGGAGTCCCCAGAGAAAACCCACGCAAAATGGGGAGAACATGCAACTCCACACAGACAGCAGTGCTAGCAGAATTGATTTTTCTTTTCTCATCAACGTTATACAGAATGCCATTGAGTGAAATGATGTGATTTGAGAAGCTGCCGTACCATAATGCTTGGTGATAACGTTTATTTCTCTCCATCTTAAAGATAGGGATGCCTTTTATCTAATTGTTTCACCCTTAAAGCCTAGCAGGGTGCCTGGAACTGTTACTGGTTCCAGTGTGAATGAAGTGATGAGCCCTCTGTTGCTTTGAGTGTCTGTGCCCCAGGACAAGAGAAGACCACTTTTGGCAGAAGGAGAAAATACAATGAATTTTGTGGTAATATTCGTGTTGACAATAGAAGTCTGTTCTAAGTCTATGGATATATTAAGTAATAATTTGAGCAAAATATGAATTTCACACTTCAGAAACATGACATGAATACATAATCTGAGCCCAGGTGAATGGAGCCACCTTGGAATACACCAAACACACTTGTGTACACATACCTTCAAACACCTACCAGCTACCTCGGTTCACTGTGTGTGCTAAAAGCTGCATTTGTCCACATCTGTACCTACAACATTCCTTCCTTATTCAGATAACCATCTGTCCACCACATCACAGTAACTCACCAGCTACAACTATTCTGTCATTCAAATCTGTAGTCAAACTTCAGGACTTTTTCAAGGTAAAGTACTATATTTATCATTGTACAGTATTTATGGATTTCCTAATCATTTAACAGGTGTAATGCTTTGCTGTTTATATTATTAGGCTCCTATCTTTCAAAAAATGTGCCACTGATGAAGTCTTGAAAACTACAGCTTCCAGGGGCCTGGGTAACTAACCCAGCTGTAGGTAAATGGAAAAGTGATCAGGCTTTTCCGTCCTCCTGCCATTGGTGTAATGATAGACACCTGAGGTCCTGCACATGTGCCTAAGTGGGCACGCGCAAGTGGGCGCACCTGGGCTGAGACATGGGTGTAGAAGGGCAGCGTCATGAGGACACCAGCAAAGGAGGAGAAGAGAGCATATGGAGAAAAAGAGGCTAGAGAGCCCCGAGAGTGAGATGTGCTGGGGGCTAGGAGGCCTGCCAGCCTCTTAGCCTTCAGCCCCCCTGCCTGCCATGTACCTTGTCACCTCTAATAATAAAAACCTAAAAAAGTCACCGAGGGTTCCAAGACTCCTCCTTGACCTGTCTGCTCGGAATCATTGAGAACCTGCTCTGTGTCTTCCTGGCACTACAACAGCTCTCAAAGAACTTTAAGAAACAGCTGAGACTCCAATTCTTCAATTCCAGAGCTCAACAGGGCACCAGCCTCTGGAGACTTCCCACCAATACTCTGTCTGCCTTGACTCTGATTATTCTGGGCCAGCTTTAGAACCTTGGCGTTTTGTCTATAAAACGGGCATACAAATCTCCCTCCCTCAGAAGACAGAATGATGAATGTTAGAGAAGCACAGGGTTTTCCTGGGAGAGAAAGCGCTGGAGAAATAGATGAGCAATGCCTGCCTGGAAGGCGTGCCCAGAATCACTCCTAGTAAGAACACAAGAGGGAGTAGGGGCCTCCTGGGCAAAGCTGCCTCCCCCATGGCCTTTGACACTGAGGCCTGGGGGTTCCTTTCACCAGGGGCTGTGAGCTGCCCCCAGAATCTGGTGGGATGCCTTTCACCCTTGACATTTCAAAGCCAATCTCCCATCCCTGATAATGCAGGAATGTTCCTCTGGCTGGTGGACTTCTGCCAGCTTGAGTGAGTGTCCCAGCCACCAACAGAGTAAACATTACTCAACCAGCCAGGGCTCTGTCACACACATTCTTCCCCTGTGTTCCTAACCTCATGCAGAGCTCGGCCCAACCCTGTTGGGTCTGGAAACTGGGAATTTAAACTCAGACAGGAGGGAGCGTGCGAAGGAGAGAGCTCTTCCAAAAGGAAACAACCATGCCCATCAATTATGGGTTGACAGAACTGCTTTTCCAATGAAGACAAAATATGGGTTTGGGAGAGGACTAGGAGGAATTAGGCCAGTCTTGATGTGCTCGTATTGCTCCCTTAGAAATTCAGTTCCCCTTTTCCCAAAGAAGTGTCACTTTCTTAACAGGCAGAGACATAAATGGTTCTGTCTGGTGAGTCTCTGAGACATTCATCTGGGAGAAAAGAATATGAACAATTCCTCCAGTTTGAAACCGGGAAGTCCAGAAATGAGAACTAGCAAATGAGTGAGCACAGCTGCTCGGTGTCCTCACTTGTAATGCAGGAACACTGCTACTTCTTACTAATATTTCCTTCTGTCCGGGGATAAAGATTGATGTTTGCAAAGAGTTTTGATTAAAAATCTGAAAGCCTGGGAGGGAAAAGCTGGTTGAAGATGAAAGCAATTTAAACACGGGGCAGCTTTCAATGCCAGATCCTTTTCTACCTAAACTGGCTTAGTTGGGAGCTCAATTCATAAGAGGAGAAACACAGACAGACCTGCGGGGACGGTAAACATTCTTGAACTCAAGGAGTAAAAGTGGAGTGATACTTAAAGGAAGCCCACAAACTGGTTTTCTTAAAAAATCAAAGCAAATGTAACCAAAAAAAGGGAAAAAGTCTTCTCTCAAAAGCATCTTGGCTGAGAACAGAAGCTAGTGTGCACAGTGTGCCTGAGAAAACTGCACACATTGGGAGGCAGAAGGGCAACAGAGTGTCCACTGTCCTCCCACCAGGCCCACCGCAGCCACCAGCCCAGGTCCTTACCAGAGCGCCAGCGTCGGCAGGTCATGCTCAGTCTGCTCTGAACCTGGTCTGACGCTCCAGCCTGCTGGCTGTTGCAGCAGCTGAATGAAATCAGGCCAGGACTAGAAAACGTGAGTCTTCTCACGTGTGAGTATTTTACACCATTTGCTTGTCTATCACAGACTCTCGTTTGACAGAGCAGAAAGCTGAGGTTCGAAAAGGAGGAGGTGATTTTCATGACTTCTTACTAAGGGTCTTGCGGCAGGTCAGTGGTATGCAAAACTGACCTTTCACCCCCTTTCCCATAAACCCCAGGTGCACTCCAGATAGGCTGAACTTCTCACTGGGACCCACTAATATTATGAAGTGGCTTTGCTCTCTTGCTGGTTCTTGGTTGCATCTTTCCCAAGAATGTAAGCCTAATGAGGGCAGGACCTTATCTGTTTTCAGCTTCTTGCAGAGAGCAAACCCATGCTAAGTGCTCAATAAATATTTGTTGAATGACTCAATGATGAATGACCTATACTTCAACTCTATCTAGGGCTCCATCCCCTCTACTCTTAGTCTGCTGAGTGGTGAAGTGGCAGTGGTGAGCATTTAGCCACTAAATGTCCTGGTTTCTCAGAAGTAAGGGGATTAGGAGGAAGAAGGGGGTGTAAGAGAGGAGAGAGAAGAGATTAAAATATAATTAAATGAAGAGAATACTAACACATGTAGGCAATTTCATATTTGAAAGCAAGAGGTGAGTGACCGAGGAGCAAGGAGAATGCAGTGGGGACTTCCTCTTCACCTGAGATCTTGGACAGTGTATAATTTAGAGCAAAATGACCAAGGGGAGGCCTGCGGGGAGCCTACCTGTTCCCTACTTCCATAGGCCTATGCATAAACCCCATTACCTAGGGTGCTTTAAGGAGGGGAGAGGATGGGTGCTTCCTTCAGTGTGGGCTATTCCTAAAGGTTTGGTGTTATAGGTGGTAATGCCAAATTTAGTTTGGGGCATAATTGGGTTGATTTGGGGGTAAGGAGGAACAATGAATGGGACTTACTGTGACAACATGAGTAACTGATATGCCTTTTTTTCTCCAAAGGAAACTAGGGGAAAACTGAGAAGGGTTAATGGTGGTCATCGTTAGGCCTGAAGGCTGTGGAGACAGACAGAGCCCCGCTGTAGTCTGGCTCCTGGGGTCTCTTTTTGAGAGGCTGACTTTGCGGGGAGGGTAATAGGGCCTTAACAAAGGCCCCTGAGCTTGGCAGACGCGGAGAATGACGACGCTCGTAGCGGGCCTGGGCAATGGGAAGGCTGTAAAGCCATCAGCAGACGGAGTCACTAGGTGTCCACACAAAAGTAAGGTCCTACAAACAGACATCTGTATTGTGACTGAGGGCTAATAAAAGTGCCTCGGAAAAGAAAGGTTTTTCACTGTGTCCTATTTATAAGCAGGACCCTCCAGGGGAGTGCTGCCCAGGGAGAAGATCCTTTGAGATCTGGCAAGTGTCAGAACTGCCTCATGATGGGAGTTTGCCTGGCCAGACCCCAGCCTCGTCATCACGGTTTTGCAGGCAGCTCATTATCATCATCACCATCATCACCATCAGCATGACAGACAGCTGCTCATCCCCAGCAGGCCGGGCCAGGCAGTAGCAGGTGTGGGACCTTGGAAACTGGTGATTACTGACTTCCGCTTCTGCTGACGCTTCTTCCTGGTCAAGTGCTCAGGAACATCCCTGGAGAAGTGGTGGCTGCCCAGAGCTGATCTGTAATAACCCTAATCCCTTTTCTAGATCTCAGTTTGCTCCACAGAAATAAAAGAAGATGGACCTCCCTGGTGGCACAAGGGGTTAAGTCTCAGCAGCTATCCGTAGCTACTGCAGCACCAGTTGGATCCCCGGTCAGGGAGGGGACCCACATGTTGCAGCAGACCTCTGCTGTCTCGCCCGCTGCTCCCCTCAGCTGTGTATTCCAGTAAATCCACCTGTTCTGCTCCCCACTCTGTCTCTGGTGACTCCTCTCATATACCACCAACCCCCCCCCCACACCCGCACCTTTGGCTTATACCCCAGTTCTAGTATGCATAAATAAATAAATCTTACAAAAAAAATTAAGAGTGGAGCCTCCATGGTGGCCTAAGGGCTAAATCTCAGCGCTATCACTGGATTAGGATCTAAGTTTGAGCCCCAGCCAGGGAACCAACCCACATGGCACAGCAGACCTCTCCTGTCTAGCCCACTGCTCCCCTCAGCAGTGTACTTCTGTTGATCTGCCTGTTCTGCTCCCCACTTGGTCTCTGTGAATCCTCTCACCCCCCACAACTCTGGCCTACACTGCATTTCTTCTACAAATAAATAAATTAAAAAAATAAATTAAGGAAGAATAACTAAACTGGTAGATTGAATTAAGCTATATAGCAGAACCTTAGGGAAAAGGAATAATAGTATGTTCTTTGAAAACTTCCTGGTAGTATTTCATGTTGAGGTTGGTTGTGTGTGTGTGTATGTGCATGTGTGCATACAGGTATACTTTAGTTAAGCAATATTAATGGAAGTGGAGCGGAATGACATTGTTCCTAGAAAAGGGAAACATGCTTGAAATAATATACATGTTATGCAAAACAAAGCTAATTCCATGTTCAGTTTAACTCTAGCTGAATTAACAGGGGATTCATGCAGGAAGCTTTTGGGCAGGAGGTCTTCTGCAGTAGATGATATCTTCAACCACAACTATCTGAAGTATCTACTATGTTCTGGGACCAGGGCCATAAACTGAAGACACAGTGGGGAAGGGAGACAGCTCGAGCTCAGCTATCAATATAACCCACAGTTCTACCACTCAGAAAATACACAGTGAGAAAGACTTTTAAGACACTCTGAGGACTACATTCTTGAGAATAAAACATCCTCCATCTGGGTCTCCCTGGTGACACAGGGGTTAAAGACACAGCTTTAAAGATTTATTTATTTATGCATATAAGCACTGGGGTACAGGCCAGAGGTGTGGAGGGGTGAGAGGATTCACCACAGAGAGCTGGGAGCAGAACAGGCAGATCAACTGAAATACAGTGCTGAGGGGAGCAGCGGGCAGCAGGAGAGGTCTGCCACACCATGTGGGTCCCTCCCCCCCAGCTGGCAGCAGGGATCGAATTCATGCTGCAGTGGCTGCTGTTTGCTTCATAGTGCGTTGCTTAACCCACTGCGCCACCAGGGAGGCCCATGACACAGCTTTATCAAGCGATCCAAGTCACTGTAGCATGAGTTCGATCCCTAGCCGGGGAAGGCACCCACGTGGTGCAGTAGACCTCTCCTGCCTTGCCCTCTACTCCCCTCAGCAGTGTATTTCAGTAGATCCGCCTGTTCTGTTCCCTGCTCTATCTCTGATGAATTCTCTCACTCACCCCTACCTCTCTGGCCTACAACCCAGCTCTTGTATGCGTAAATAAATAAATCTTTAAAACAAAAACAAACTTCCTTCATCTGTTTCTTTTCTTTGACAGGTAGTGAGGCAACTCCTTTACCTGGCTGTAGGATTCTCAAGAAGAAAGAGAAGGCTCACTTGGTTTCCATCTATAAAAGGGACAGAGCACCTACTTTGTGCCCATTGTGTACACTGATGTTACACAAGTGGCAGATGCTGTCAGAGGTTTCCATCCTTGCAGAGAACAGCTCACTGGCTTCACGGCCAGCCCAGTCCCACAGGTGCCCACAGGAAGAAGCGCCCTGCTGTGGCAGGGTGGTAGCCCCAGGGAGGCAGACTGCCACTCAAGGCCCTGAAAGTGTTAACCTCCAGCAGTTATAGGTGTCTCCTTTATACCCATTATAAATCTGTTTATTGGGACTGGTCCCACCCAATCTGCTGATGTCGTAAAGCTCTAACGGTCCCCAATAAAGGTGGAAGGCTTCTAACAGCACACAGTTCCTAGACGGAGCGAAGGAGAGAGCGAGTGAGGGAACAGAGGAGGAAGTGAGACAGAGGATGAGCTCGGCAATGAAGTATCACAAGGCAGACTCTCTGCAGGCAGCAGAGTCCTCAATCCTGAAACTCCATACCACAGAAAATCTCCAAATCATAACCTGTCTGATCTGGAAGGGCCAACACCCCCATTTACCTGAATCCCTAAGAAGTTTTGATTCACCCAAAGTTACCCTGGCTCAACAGTGGATCAGGTTTGTTAACCCTAGTCCAGGACTCCTCACTCCAGTGGCCTCCCTCTCCGCACTGAGCAAGGGGGGCCAATAGGACAATCATCAACCTCTTCAGACCCTCCTCCATCTAGCCTGGTGATGCCCACCCAGCCCTGTATCAATGTATATCAGTGTATCCAAATATTTGGATATCAATGTATCCAAATCTGTCAGAGAGTGGTTGAAGCTTCCATTCCGATTTCCTCTCCCCCATCCTGCTACCCACCAGGTGTGGACTGGTCTCTAATGAACTCCCCAGTTGCCTTTTAAAAGCCTGGGAAGGAGTTTTGAGAACTAAGGCTCTTGCCCTTTACTTGGGTTTCAGTATTCCTGAAGTCTCAGATGAAGAGCAGGGATCATGGAAAGGGAAACTCTTCCAGGGTGAAAATGCAAAGCCACACCCTTGTCAAGAACCCAGGGAGATCCATTCCTCTCTCTCAATGCCTGGAGGCTTCCTGAATCACCTAATAACCCCTTCCTCGTAGGCACTGTGCTTGGCACTGGGTGTGGTTTATCAGATTTAAGCCTCACAACAGCCCAGAGAGAATAGGTTTTACCATTCCCGTCTTAAAGATGAAGAAACTGAGGCACAAAGAGTCCAAGAAACTTGTTTGAGGCCACACAATCAGTGAGATAAACACAGCTCAAGTTCAAGCCTGATTTGGGTGCTACACCTCGCTATCCAGACACACTCCTCTGAGTGTGGTCCAGACCAGGGACTTATCTGTCACCAGCTTGCCTGCGGGGGCGGGTGGGATGTAAACTTCCCTTAGGAAACTCAATCAATGCTAAAGGTCAGCCTGCAGGAAAGCCTCCAATTTAGGAAGAACACAGAGAGGACAGGTTCTGAGAAACTGGGCTCTTGATTTGCTGAAAGCAGTAGAGAGACTGAGTCTCATTGGTCAAAGCCTCAGTAGCTGGATACTCACAGGTGTGTCTTTCTAGGGGTTGCTTAAGTGGGAGCAGGGGGTAGTGGGAAGGTGTCTTGAACAGACACAAGTTCACAGGTTGAGGAAAGCGGCTTCCCAAAAATCAGCCCTGGGGGGCTTCCAAGGATGCCTGTGCTCACCTCAGCAGCTGCATCCAACCATTCTTGAAGCTTCTCAGACAAGGTCTCCCCAGGAAAGCTCCACTCCCTTGCCCCCATTGGCAGGCTATAGGCTAATTACCAACAGAGTACTCAGGTCTCCTTTAATTAAAGGAGAAAAATGTTCTTTAGGTATAGAAAATTCAGGGTCATCTTAAGAACCACATGGTCAGGAATGCCTATGTGCCCATCCCAAACCATGGCACTTCCTAGCTTTCTCTTACAGTTTAGTGTATTTGTGCTAAACACCTTATGGCCCTGGATATGGTCCTGGAAATACCTTATGGATGTCACACAGCAGATTCTTGAAAGAAAGAGCAATGGCCTTATACTCCACGTGCTGAGAGAGACCAGCCTGAGTCTACTGCAAACACTAATAGAAGTATCTAGTTGGAAATACTCAAATTATTTAGAAGCCAGGATTGAAAGAACTTCCAAGAAGGGCACAGGGAAAGAGAAAAGACAAACAAAATATGACTGTGAGGAATGGCAATAGCCCCTACTTATAAGCACCTGCTACAACCACAGTGCTTTCTATACATGAGCCTTTCAGCACCTACAGGAGTGGGGTGTCCCCATTTTATGCCTTGAGAAGCTAAGAAACCCTAGAGTCTTGCCCAGGGGCACACAGCTAATAAGTACTAGGTTGAGCTGGAATTCAGGACTACCTCCATAGCCCATGACTTTCCTGCTGCATCCACAGGATTTATAAGAACAATTCTCTAGACTATCTTCAGTGCATGTTGAAAGACAGAAGTTGGTGAGGGTGGAGGAAAGGCAGGTTGGGAGACAAAGAAAATTTAGTTGCTCATTGAGTAACTCTCTGGATCCTCATCTTCAATAGCGCTTGGAAACTTGTTAAAAATGCAAACTGTCTTCGCTCAGACCAAGCGAATCAGAATCTGCATTTTAATACATCACCAGGTAATTAGCAAGCACATTACCATTTGAGAAACTCTATCTTAGAGCTAGTTCTACTAGGCTGCCCCGTGGGATCATTTCAAAAACTATTAATACCTAGGTTCCTCCCCCCTCCCTCCTCCCACCTCTTGCAACTCTGAGATGTGTGGTGCAGCCTGGACTTTGGGATTTTTACAAGTTCCCCAGCTGAGTCTAAAGTGAGCCAAAGTTTAAGAGCAGGGGTCTCAAATGACAAGAGCGGGGGTCACAAACTGTGGTTCACAGACCACCGATAAGCTCAGAATGGTTTTTACATTTTAGCCATTAAAAATAAAATCAAAATACAAAACAGGAATATTTTGTGATAGGTGAAAATTAAGTAAAGTTCAAACTTTAGTCCCCATAAATAGAAAACAGCCACGTTCACTTACTTACCAATGGCTCATGAGAGCTTCTGCTCTACAAAGTTGAATAATTGTGACCCAGGCAGTACGGTTTGAAAGGCTAAAATATTTGCCATCTGATTCATTACAGAAAAAGTTTGCCAACCCCTACACTAGAGTTCTTATGAACAATTAAGGATAACCATAATTGCTTCATTTGATTTATTTTTGGGTTACATTTCATGTATGTATGTGTATATATGTTTATCTCTGTGTGTGTATCTAAATTTGTAGATATCAATCTCTTTATTTTCAAAGGCCCTTACACAGATCTCTGCCTCTCTCTGTGCCTTTGGTATTAATTGTCTCCAAGTTCCTATGAAACTGTCTTCAACAAGTAGCTTGCCAAGGGCACCCCTTCCTGTCTTGCCGGTCAGGTTAGCAGGCAGCTTTCTTCCTGCTCAGAACCAACTGGAGACAGCAAAGAGTCCTTGAATCCTCTAAGGATCCTTCAGGGGGATTAGGCTCAGCCAATAGAGCTGCCTACAGTGATAGTAGGCCCAGTATCTCCCGGGCCCCTTTGTACAGGGGCTCAGCGCCCTGCCAGTCGAGCAGCCAGGTGCTTTGTATGCAGACCGGGGCTGGTCCACTATCAGGGGGTGGCTACCAGCAGAATGCTTTGAAGATGGGTCTCGTAATCTCATTAATATCCTGATTGTCTTTCCCAATCTAGTGGCAGCCGATGGGGTGGTACCCGCAAGATAAAATGACCTTCAAATTCAATAGATAAAATGACAGCCAGATAAAGGAGAACATTAGCCCCATCTCCACCGTTGAACTCAAGCCAGTGCGGCAGTGTTTCCCAAAAGAGCCCAAAAGAGCCGCTGTTTCAAGGCAGGATTGTTTCTCTCCTGAACTGAAATAATCTGCTACTTAGGGACAATTGCGTTTATTTACTACGGGGACCTTTGCTTCGAAGATGAATATTTTTACAACTGCCCTCATAAACCCCCTCCCCTTGTCTGCTGTGAGGTGGGGTGGGGGCGGAGTCCCAGAGGTGAACTGAGGTTCCTGCCCTGTCTCAGAAGCCCCATTAAGCTGTTAAGGCATTTAGTGCCCCAGACAGTTCAGCCGCAAGGGCAGTTCAAATCCCCACCCAGATGGGGATGGGGTCCTGAAAGAGGGGGCTCTGATTTGTTCTCTGGGCAGGCAGAGAATCCACCTTGGTCAGGGGCAACAGTTGTGGGGACAGTAAACCAGTCGGTCCCCCAAGCTTACCCCATTGCCTTGGCAGGGGTCTCCCAAAGCCCCTTTGTCGCTCAGAAGGGAGCAATAAGAGGGAGCAAGGGGAGGCTCTGGCAAGGTTGTATGCGTGTTTTAATGCCTGAAATGGTAGCGTCTGCATAAAGCAGAGAGGCAGAGACTAAGTGGAACACCTCAGAAGCCGCCTCTGCCACTCACTAACTACATGCCCTTGGGCAAATCCTTACCATCGAACATCTCACTTTTCTTGACAGTAAAAATGGGCATAAGAGCCAGGTGGGGTCTCCTCTACAAGGATGTTACATCAGGTGCTCAACCCAGGGCCCATTCTCTAGGAAGTGCTCCAGAGACACCAGATCTCAGAATTATTCGCCAATAGTCACAACCCCACCACCAAGAACTTTCCATGGGTCCTACAGACTTGGGCAGCAGGAAAACAAGAGCAGCCACACAGACACCTGGCCCAGAGTTTGATTTGTCTAAGTAAGATGCAGGGTTGGGTTCCTGCAGAGGACTCAGTGGGAGATATGGAAGGGGTGATGGGGAGGAGGGAGGCAGATTCTCTGTTTTCAAACTCTGATAGGACCTCAGGGCAATCAAGTCCAATGGGCTGGCAGAGTGTGGGGGGATGGGCTTCAAAGGGAGGGAGGAGTCAGCAACCACCGAAATAAATGTTTCTTCTTAGGTAAAGAGACTGTGTCGGGACATCCAGAGGTTATCCTGGAAAGGCCTCTTCTTTCCTCTGTGCCTCACTTTCTTTCCAGGAGCATGGAGAGCCCCCATTTCCTTCTCGGAATGTCATACAGGTGTGAGGACAAGAATGTGGGCTGAGGGAAGTCGCTGAAGATCACCTGCCCCTCCCTCACTGTCATCACAAGGCAGCCAGGTGAGTTGGCTGCAGGCTGGCGCAAAGGGTACAGTGAGCAAGGTCACCACACATCACAGGTTCCAGGGCCTGGGCCAAGGCTAGACGGCTTCCATCGCATGCCAACTTCCTCCTCCTCCTTGAGCTGATCAATATAAGCACCAGTCTCTAAGTTGTCTGCTTCCTTCCCATAGCCCTGCTCTCTGACCTTTTAGGGGCCTTTCTCTTGATTCTGCTCCAGAATGGAGGTAGAGACCATCACTCCGGCCTGCTCAATGGCTTCAGAATGGGCTGTCACAGGGCCTATAACCAGGGACAGCTCCTGCTGGCG
The DNA here is from genome assembly GCA_019455555.1 of Galemys pyrenaicus. Taxonomy (NCBI): domain Eukaryota; kingdom Metazoa; phylum Chordata; class Mammalia; order Eulipotyphla; family Talpidae; genus Galemys; species Galemys pyrenaicus. Next base: position 2,238,393 of record JAGFMF010011576.1, read on the forward strand.
AGAGCAGGGATGGGGTGGGGGTGCAGATAAAGGCCTTCCAGGCTGAAGATGAATGGCTGCCTACAGCCTGCTACAGTAACTTAAGGCCCTCGAGAAGAGCAAACAAAGGGTGCCCCTGTGACACTCACTGGAAAGATGAAGGCCCATCAGCGGCAGCCTGGCTGGTTCAAAGCCCCAACTTAATTGTCAATTAAGCATGCATAAGGGAGACAAAGCCATGACAACCCCAGGCTGCATGCTGGTGTGTGATTGTAAAGCCGAGGGGCAACGCTGAAAACAGCTGATTCTGCTGACAGTGTGTTTGTAGGGCACCTTGTAACCAATCAGCCGCTGACAGAGGCAGAGTGCTCCTCCTGCCACTCCTATTGTGCCGGACATTCCAGGACCAGGGTCACACTGTGGTCATCTTGGGCAAGTGGGCCACAAGTTCCTGAGTGTGGCTGGGAGGGAAGGGGCTGATTCGAGAAAGGGTGCCCTCCTCTCCAGGAAAGATGTGCAGCTAAGGCACTGCCAGTCCCCACTCAGAGGCTGGTGTTGGAGAAGGAGGGAGAATGGTGGGTGGGGGCCGGATTGGGCCTTGTCTCCCCAGCTCAGCCTTAGAGGTTCCTCCTGCTGACTCTGTGGGCTTCTCTCTCCTCCCATCGCAGATCACTTATTCTATTCTGCACCCAGTTACCTTTTGGGCTTGGTTAGAGACAACACTGGTGGTGAGGACCACAGGGAAATGTACTGTGCGCCCTGCAGACCAAAGCCTTCCTTCACCCCCAGGTTCTAGCTGCTATCTGTCTAGCCCTGGGGCACGGCTCAGGTATCCCCACCCTGTGAAGGGGTCTGTTCCCAGCATCCTGCACCCCAGGTACCACCCCATGGCTGCCTCTGCGTCCAGCCGAGGGCCAGGACACATCTCACTGCTTCTTGAGAACCAGGCTCCAGAATGTGAAATGTACATGCAGAAAACAGGTTTCTGCTCTCCCTCATTTTTCCCACTGCCACTTGTTGAGCCCTCTGCAAGAGTAACGATGATAGTTGTGCTTACTGGGAAAGACCGTGTTTACGCACTCTCTCACTGAAGCCTCACATGTGCCCTGGGAGGTAGGTTCTCCTTTCACAGACAGAAAACTCAGATTCAGAGAGTGTATGTGATGGACCACATGGCTAGTTGTGGGCAATCAGCGGGGCTGGCTAGAACCACAGTGCAAAGTCAGTCCAAAGAAGCCGGTCCCTGGGCATGGACAACATCACTTTTGATGAACCCTGAGTGAAAATTAAGGCAGTGGGGACAGGCAGCCCCTGAACATCTGCAGTGCCCCCTACTATTGCTCCATAAACATCAGCCCCTCTCTAGAAAGATGCACAAAGCTCCCCCAAATAAATTTGATCCCCAGCTGGTTCTGGGGTCTCCAAGAAGTGTGATGTGAAGCAGCGGCGCCCTCCTCTCCAGGAAGAGGGATGGAGGGAAGATGTGTGTATGAAATCCTGCCAGTCCTCCTGGCTGAGACGCCTGTGCGGGACGGGGGCGTCTTACTCATCTCTAGCACCATGCCTGGACGTGGCACCCACCCCATGCCCACGGCCTGCGGGAGAGTGTGCACAGTTGGGACCAGCAGGCTGGCTTCTAGTTCCTCTTCCACTCCTACAGCACTGAGTTACTCGCAACCCACTACCTCTTTCTCAGTCTGTTTCCTGCTTCCAAGTCCTTCCCAGGTGTAAAACTGCATGATGAAGAAGGTCCAGATTTTCAGGGCACCCCAGAGAGTCTGCTTCCGGGGGACCATGGCTTCTCAGACCCTTACAGAAAGGTCTCCTGACTGTGTTTCCCATTCACCCTGCCGGGTCACGGGTACCTGCTCCCATCCCTCTGGCCCCAGCTCTGTGTCTGCAGTCAGAAAGCCTAAGCTAACGACCTCGTGCTGACCTCACCACAACCCCAGCTTGTCAGAAAGCTGCTGGGCCTTTGTTTGGCTTGCAGGCTCTCTGACTTTGGTGTGGAGATCACAGGTCCCCGCACAATAGCCATTGTCTTCTCGATAATGCCTCTTGCCCCAGCCACCCCCCCCCCCCCCCCCCCCCCCCCCCCCCCCCCCCCCCGCAGCTCCAGCTCCAGCTCCATGGATCACTGCGGGCGGGAGGTGTGTGTTCCAGTCCTGTGCAGAGCTGGTCACTTGCCGTTCGCCACTGCCCTCCGAACCCTGCTTTGAGTTTCATAAGCCAAGTGATTCTGCAATCAAGCCGATATTCTTCTGGGGCTTCTCTGCCTCTCCAGAACCACCCAGACTTTCTCCCCACGTGACTGAGCCCTTCCCTTCTGCAGGAACAGGACCTGAAGAAGTTCCCGTCCTGGCCTAGGCTCATGTTGGACAGTGTCAGGCTCCTGGACACCTCAAGGAGATCAGACTATGGGAGAGCACAGTGGGGGGTCAAAGCGTGCACCCCACCCAGCTGGTGGCTGGGAGACTATCCCTGCCAACACTTTAGTCTGCAGATCTCAGGCTTCTCCCATGAAAAGGCAACCAGCAATGGAGGGAAGGGAAAGTTTCAGAATCACCTCCTACCCCAGCTACAAAGAGTGCTCAGCTCTCCTTTTGCAAGCCTTTTCCTAGAGCAGGCAGGAAACTAGGCCACACTGTCTACACAGACATCAGAACCACCAAAACACGCACGCCCATTCTGGGAAGCAACTTTCCCAGAGAACTAAGCCTCTGGAGAAGCGCCCACTGAGTCTCCCTGACACAGAGCTCAGCACAGAGGCTACCTTCACACACGACGATGTCAGAGTCCTTCCCGACAAACCCAAACCCCGCTGTGGGAGCAGGTCAGGGCCTGGCACAGCACAGCACACAGTAGGAACTCAACTGGTCCAGGCCTACTCTTTGCTGCAAACACTTCAGATGACCGACTCCACCCTACACCTGGGGGAGAACAGAAGCCAACAAGCGGAGCGGCCCTTCCCTGAGATCCTCCTGCTGAGCCCGACAGAGCCCTGGGCTGGGGTGCAGACAGGGACAGAGGAAACGCACCCTCAGCTGGCATAACGAGGCAGTCATCTCTGGCTTATCTGCTGGCAGCACTGACCCGCTGAGTCAGCAGCCACCCCGTGAGAAGGGGACCGGAGAAGAATGAGGCAAAGACTCTGAAGGCCGAGCTCGAGGTTACAGGAGACCTGACCACAGCACACGCTATTTTCACAAGATTATTCTGGTCACCAAAAATAATCAGCCCGAGGCGCGTGCCAAAGCCTTTCCTCTTCTGAAAAAAGTCTTGAGCCAGATGCGACCGTGGGGAGAAGCAGAACGGCCAGGTAGTTGAGGCAGTACACGCAGGCCCTGCTTACCTGAGAGCTTGTTTGGAGGAGAGGTGCTGGGCTGGTGGTGGGGGGAGCCGTGGGAGAGCAGGGGGTTCAGGCCGTGCGTCTGCGTGGAGCTGTAGGCATCCATGGCCAGCTTCTGCCTGAATGCCTCCTCCTTCCTGCGGTTTGCGAACCAGTTGTAGACACGGACCTCAGTGACCAGATTGGAGCCCAAACCGTGGGCTTTGGAGGGGGAGACGCCTCTCTGTAGACATTCTGCCCTGCAGATAGAGGGAGGGCGACGGTGAGTGAGGGCATGGTGGGGAGGCCAGCAGCTGCTTGGTCCCCTCGCGGTGGACTTGCTGGGAGCATGGACAGGTCAAAGACAGAATGGGAGCTTGGGAAAGAGTCTGTCCTGAGAAAACCCAGCTAGTGGTGATGAACAAGATAACTGGAGTGGGGCCGGAAACAGGCACGGAGCAAGCTGCTCCCAACAAGACAGGGCTTAGGCCTCTGGTAGGGCTCGTGGTGAGAAGAGAGCAAGTAGGAGATGGAGGGTAGGTAATGTGGGGAGAAAAGGTCCAGACTGGGCCTTCTGACACCTCTTTATGTTGTCATTCTTCCATCCCAAAAAGACAAAGTTCTTTGTGACTCTGTCTGAATCCCTTCAAGTCAGGGTGAAAGGACTTCTGTTGGAACTTGGGCACCCCAAAAGATTGCCAGGGAAGCCAGATTCCTTGCTTGCATCATAGGAATTCTCTCCAAAGGGAAGGCTGGGTGAGGGACAAAGAGGGCATGCCGAGATGACTGGTCTCTAGTGTTATCACTGCCAATCAAGCCCAAATTCCATGCGTTCGAGACAGTCTTCGCACTGGGCTTATTATCACTGGACAGAGTGTGGCCTGAAGATGCCGTGAGTCGTACAGGTCAATCACTTTGCCTCCCCACCTCCCAGCCTGGCCCCCTTCCACTGCCAAAGCCAGCCCAGACAGCAAGTGGGCTGGGCCTCTCTAGAGGCCCACAGTTCTGGACCAGAGCAAAGAGCAGCTGTTTTAGAAAGTTAGTATTGGAGTCAGGGAGGATGGGATGGGAGTGAAGCAAGAAGATACCCTAAAGATTTCTAATAGCTTTCTGTAAAAAAAGAAATGTAGTTGTTAAGAAGCAAAAAGAACTCTAATTCATGTAGGCAGAGTAGACTAAGCAGATCCCACCAACTCTTGCTCTTCCATCAAGTTTGCTTTGGACCAGAGAGTGTAAACAACACTTAGTCCAGGCCAGAGTCAGTCTGTGCCTGAGGAATAGCTTGTCCCTGGTCTGTATGGAGGTGAAACATGTTTCTCACTTCACTCGCATCATATTTTAGACCAGTGTTCTCCAGGGTATCTTCCCTGGAATCACAATAGTTCACAAAGGTATTAATAAGTGTTCCCTAGAAAAAGACTCTATAGTTAACAACCAGTTCAACAAAGCTACGTGTGTTTTTTCTACTGCAGAACTTCTCAGAGGCTTTAGCATCTTAAAGTATATCATGACTCTCCGTGAGGAGCTACACATATGCTTCTTAAGCTTATTGATCAATGACTTGGAATGAAGGTTCTGTGAGATACATTTTGGGAAGCTCTGATTTAGCCACACTCATATGGGGAACCAGGCCGGAGGGGCTGGGTCTTGGTCCACATGCTTGCCTGCCTGCTTGAGTGGACATCTGGTGGTGTTACCTGTTGCACTCCTCCACTAAGGCCTCTCTCTCTTCCTTGCTGGGGTTCTTTTGCCGGTCGTAGGCGTGGTACAAGATTTGCTGGGATGCAGGCCCCCATTTGAAGCGGTTGCGACGCATCTTCTTATTGGTAGGCTCAGAGCAGGCATCATCGGACTGCCCAGGCCCCTGGTTCTGTTGATTGAACTCTGGAAAGAGAAACAGCAGCTGATCCTGACTGCTTTTGTCTGTCATATTTCCAGAACTTTGGACTGTCTGGTTGAATTCTGAAAAGAGAAAGGAGTAGATTTGATAGGGTCTGTAGCCTTCACTTGGCAGACAGACAGACAGACAGACGGACAGACAGACAGACAGACAAAAACACCTTTATTCCTCTCCCTTAAGCATCACAATCTGCCATTTTTGTGGCGGGGGTGGGGAGATAGAGAGAAGGCCTCAGGACAGGCCCCTCACTGACCACCTCAGTTCACGCCACCAAAGCCACCCCTTTCCTTTCTTCGAAGGAGCTCAAACGTGGCCAGCCATTGTTTCATAGGCAATTTATTATTATTTTTTTCCATTGGCTCACTGGCCCTCAGACATGAAGCAACCCTCTGAATCCTGAACGCCTGTGTTGATGTCAAGTGAATGAACTCAACCAAGTTTCAGGTCTGGGGGAAAACTGCTCAAAGGTATAATCTGCACTGAGACAAAATATTCAGAACTGAAAATAGGTCTCACTTCTCCTCTCCCCACATATTTACGAGATCTCTACATTAAAATGTCATGCTTTTAGAAAAACCTAGACCAAAACCTTTGACCACTACTTTGCAATAAAAATACCTGGAACTCTGCATTAGAAAGAGAATAAGCTATGTAGATGGCAGATAATTTCAAGGCAATAGTGTATGTGTGTGTGTTTGTGTGTGTGTGTGCAATACATCCAGCAGTCCATTTATGGGGGAAACAGCTCAAGATGAAAGGTCTAATAGACCTGTCCACACATTTGAAAGATAGCCAATGCAAAAGACTAAAAACACTTCCTAGCAATAACGTTTAATGAGTTGAAGAAAGATAAACATGGATGGGATGATGCTCCCTGTCTGTCCAGTTTCCAGGATTCAGGTGATATATTTACCCTCAATGCATTTTTGGTGAATGTTTGAAATAAAGATGGCAGCTGGGCCCAGTGATGATCTCTAGCCTATATGATTTAAAGAGGATTTGATATTTACTTATGGACGAAGAGAGCTGTGTTGTTCTCTTCCTCACATATGCAGGAAGCAGGGTTCATCGGGGGCGATTTATTCCATTTTACAGATGACTAAGCATAGAGGCCAAGCAGTCTGTGGGGCAAGGACACATAACCTTGATGTTTTTTCTTTTTTGGTTCCTGGCTTCACTTCTGCAGGTTTCAGAAACAATTGGATCCCCAACTCCTCAAGGTTCAAAGTCAGCCCACTATTAATTGCTTCAATCCTTCTACCATACCCCCTACTATGCTCCTCTAGCAGTGAGGAACTTACTACTGACCTCAGGATCCATTTCCGTCTCGGCCCATCAGGAGAGGCAGTGAGTGGTTCCTATCCATTCTGGACCTACTCAGGTGGTGCTGCATTTTGTTTAGCCATTTGCTGTTGGCCAAGCCAACGCCTGGTCTGGTCTCCCTGGTGGATGAACTGAACTTGTCACTGGGCTTTTGGTTTGGGCCCCACCTACTTTGGGTGATTCTTGGGGCTTTATGTTCAGTGATTCATCATAATTCTCCTCTAGATATCTGGGGGAGTTTCTGAAAAATTTACTGGCGGGAAGTTACCAACTCAGTGGGTTAATGTAGGGCCCCAGCTAACACACTTCATTTCCCTGTCTCTTTGTGTGATTCTATTTTTCAAAATTCTTTCATACCGTCCATATTATTTGCTCTTCAGAATCACAATCTAAATGCAATTATTTTTAGGAGGAGGGGGAAGAAAGAGTTCCCTGCTCAGTGGTGGGGACAGGGAGGAGGGTCTATTTCAGTGCCTCCTCTTTGTCCTACGGCATCATAAAGCCAGTGTGGCTAACCCCAAGAATCCAGGATCAACTTGAAGTTCTATATTTGATACTAAGAAATGTGATAGTAATGAACATTTACTGAGCCATTTCTATGGTTAAGGTATCCTTAAAAGCTCTCTGACTGTATCCCTTCATTAATTCTCACAATCTCTCCATGGGGGAAGTATGGTTGTCTCCTTGGTACAGATGAAGCAACTGAGGTTCAGACTGGTTAAGTAACTCGCTCAGAATCACATGGACTTGGGCAGAAGTTGGGGTATGAACCCAGTTCAGAGATGCTAAGTTTTTTCACCAGCACCGTATGTAGCTCCTTTTACTGAAAACAAAAATCCAAATAATATATCCATAAAATCTCCAAATCTGACTTAGGTTGAGATAACAAAATTGACCCCTGAAGCCTGACTGTGGTGGGTTTGAGACACATTCATGGTCCCCAATGTGCAGGGGCTGTCTCTATCTGTTAGCTTTGCTCTGAGGAGGTAGCTGCCTGAAGGGTGTGCAGTGTGTGGGGGGCACCCAGGCTGACTCACCTCAGGCACTCAGAAACATCCAGATTCAACCCACCTCAGATCTTGGCCTAAGTCTTTCTCATATTTTGAAGAACTTGACTCTCCACGTCCTCCAGTCATTCCCAACTCTCTTGCACTTTGCTTTAGATGTGGGGTGCTTGGAGCTTAGAAATGTTCATTGCCCATAAAAATCAACTTGGAGAAGTTGACTTCAAGAAGCCTCATGAGAGTCTTGGGAATAAGTCTACATAAGAAGAGTCTACGTGTGTAGATGGGCCCATGAACATAACCATTTATTATGTTTTTCAAGAAAAAGTTAAAAATCATGTGTTTTTAAAAAATTTGCCCTGTTTCTTCTCCCACCCACCCCATTCAACTGTGTCCCTCTTTTATTCAACTCACTTCCTAATTTTTATTCCATGTTTGTGTCTTCTATTCATCTTTCCACAACTAGTTCAAATTTTATCTCCTCGAAGAAGCTCTCCCTAATGACTCCAGGAAGTTTAGCAATTCCTCTGCTGCCCCTGTGTATAACTTCGCAACAACTCTTAGAAAGCATTTGTCATTAGTTACTCAAACATGTTATCTTCTTCATTAGGTTGAAAGTCCCTGCAGAAAAAGACCTGCATATCCCATAGTCCAGCGCAGTGCTTGGTACATCCAGTTACAGAATGAAGGAATGTTTCCTGAGCATAAAGCTCGTGTCACTTTAAAACAATGATTGCAATATTTTGTAATTATTTGTAATTACAATTTGTAAAGTCTGTAGAGACTGTCATAAATTTTTGTAAAACGTCCTGAGATACTTTCTGGGACGTCTGTCTTTTTGGAAGTTTCCAGTTGGCCTTTCCTGCCTCCCTCTCCATTCTCAGGGGACTCCATTGAACAAAGTGGCAGCTTAAACTGGAAATGTCACATGAGGTTTGATTGGGGGTAGGAGCAGGTCCCAAGATTCTCTGGTCTTTGGAGACTGTGGTCCTGAGAATTTTGTTGGACTTTACAGGAATTTCAGAGAGTTGCTTCATATCAGAAACACAAATTCTTAAAGACCCAGTCACCAGGGGTGGTAGATCCACTCAGCGTTTAAAAGGAGCCTCCTCCCCTAGCAGGCAAAGAACTCTCACTTTGCTTGGTCTAATCTACCCATTTAATGCTTCCAACAAACAGCAACCACCCACCCTGTAAGATAAATGCCTAAGACCTTCGCTTCCATAATGAAGACTTTTCCAGCCCGTGGACATTGAGACAATAAATACCAAAACAATCACTTTGGAACAGTGTGTGGCAGAAAACAAGAGTGACTTTGAAAAGTGGTCATCCAATGAGAGGGAAAAAACCCAACCCAGAAAGTGACAGAAACTAACATCTTGATAAGGGTAGAGAAGCCCACTGCCCAGAGGATAGTGTATGGAGAGAGTGAAAACTGAGGTAAAATTTTCCTAGGAAAAAGGCCAGACTGAAATAAAGTATGACATAAAAGTATACTTTCCTAAAATAAAAATAGTATGTCATACATACTCTGGTCAATGGCATTCAAGCTTCCCAAGGCTTCAAAACAAAAATTTCTCAGTATTATTGAAGGGGAGACATCTTGGGACAAAGGGCAGTTTGAGCACGGGAGCGGGAATGACAAGAATTGACTGTTCAGAGTTCTGAAGGCAGACACTTGTACCAGTCCTGCTTTAGCCAGAAGCAGCTCCTTCATTAGATAGGGTCAAGTTCTATCAATTTTGGTAAATGTAAGTCAGCACCTTAAATTGCTCCAGAGCTCAATTCCACCTTCCACTCTCCCGAATAAAAAGGGTCCAGTTCTAAATACATCTCTACACACACATACCTTTTTTTTTTTTTTTTAAATACTCTTTCCAGAAGGGAGGAAAAAAACAGCAATAGTGGTCAGTATTATTGATCTACAGAATATCTTCCTTGGAAACTCTGACCTGTGGTCCTGTACCAAGGGGGCTGGTTGGCCTACTTCAGGGAAGATATTTCACTGTTACCTATTTGTTTCCAAGGGAAACCAAATGGAAATGGGGACCAAGGTATAGTATACACACTGAAGGGCTTGTCAAAGTGACTGGCTAGGCAGAAGGGACTATGAGAGAAGAAAATGGTATAAGCTACTTCATTGTATAGCAACAGAGAAGTCAAATCCACCTGCCAGCTTCCTTATATTTGCTGAGTGATGTGTGGACCTTCTTGATGAAAGGGAAACTGAGGCATCCCACAGGGCTCAGAGTCAAGGCAAAGTCACTGACTCCAGGTGGAGGCAGAGGTGGGATTAAAACACTTACGTCGGAGGATCTCTCGTTGCTTTCTGACGTACCAAGTGTACAGGGCAGCACGCTTCTGGGTCTTCATCGGGGTGCCCTTGTTGAGGTGCTGGGAGAGGTGGGACTGATTCAGACCAGTGACATCAACCACCTCCCGCTGGGGGATGTTGTGTTGCTGCATGTAGCCCTTGATCATTTTAGCGGCTCTCCAGGGGTCCTCACTGAAAGGATAAGCAGATGGTTAAGAGGCTAGGAAGATGCAGGCAGGCAGGAGGGATGGGGGGGGGGTGGGTAGGGAGGTATTCTTTCTAGGGCTTTGCCTAAACTCTGCAAAACTTTGATTTTCATCTGTTTCTCTACCTGTCTAAGTTATATCCTTGAGAGAGATGTGGGACCTAAATAGAACTTAAATATAAGTTTCCAGATGAAAGCTCCTAGCATACTCCATTCCTGCTGCAGATATCAGGAGGGCAAAGATAAAAATGACTTTCCATCTTCAGGAGCAAGAAAACACTACCAACACTCTCTCTTACTAGGCAAAAAGGAAAGTGCCTGTTTTATTTTCCTTTCCTTCATTTCCCTGGAATGTGAAAGACTTAAAGACCAGAGGCCCACTGGGAAGTGGAGATGCTACGAGTTGACTGAACCCAAAGTGGTGGGGGTAGTTTGGGTTCCTAAATCCTTCCTCATTATTTTCCTTCTGAATGGGCATCTCAATTTTTTGTCATATGAAATAGGGGTAAAACGTAGATGTCTACCTCCTGAGAAGCAAGGTGGATTTCTTAGCCAAATGTAAAACACATTCCAGACTTTTAGAAACATTTTTCAAGAAAAACAAAGATATTCCTCCCTTGAACTAAAGAATCTCTCCACTGAGGTGAGGCAAATAAAGCTAAAGAAAAAAAAAATCTTCCATAGCTCCGCCTCCCAAATAAAACCTAATGGGGACAAATAATTTCAATTTCTGAGTAAGATATTAACAATCCCAAATGTCTTGTTTTGTTTTGTTTTTTGTATTCTTACATTTCCCTTCTGATAGGTAAGAGTATCTGGAAGGGAATGTTTCTCATAAATTTCAAGCTTGGGACAAGAATATGGCCATACTGTTCGGGTTTTTTGTAAACACAGGGCTGCAAAAGTTTCTCTAGAGAAATGTATTGGTGCCTTTTAATTTTATTTATTTAAAATGTTTTCAACCTTGCCAGTATCTTTTTTTGCTTATAGAACAGATGACTTAAAAGTGGGAGATACCATTTAAAATAAGAACTTAAGAAAGTAATGCTCTGTAGAAGGACAAAGTATTAAAGAAGCAATATATCTACAAATACTATTTGTTTAATGCATCTATATTTTTAGTTTAATAAAACAGCGTCCATGTACTTTATGTTGATGTACATATGATTCTGACTAGACATGAAAAACATGAAAGGAAAAATTAGTTTCAGATGAAACAATAAAAAGTGGTGTCAAGCAGAGGTCAAAACAGGTACAATGCTAAAGTGAAATAACCAACTTATTTCTAAGTGGTGCTCATAATAAATGAAATATAGTTAGTTTTGCTTAATGTATTAAAACATCCAGTAATCAAACTGAGATATTTTGCATTTCCATAATGATTATTTTAGCTAGCCTTTAATATTAAATGTATAAGAACACAGGTTTTGATAGAGATGTTTTTGAGAAATACAAGCTTTTCAGATGAACTGTATATAAGTTAACGAATTTCTCAATTATTTATAAAGATACCTCTAAAACCACATTTTTGCTTTTTGTAACAAGAACAAAAATGAGAAAATATGTTACTGTCTTAAACATGGAGACTTCACCTTCAGTCAAAGAAAAAAAATGTAACATTTGGACATATCCGTGTAAACACTAGAGATCATTTAAAAGCTCGTTTATGGAGCATATTTCCACAGATATCTTTAGGGTGGAAAAACACTGAACAGATACGAACGATAGTTTCGAAAGTTAGAAAAAATATTTTGATTTTAGAAGTTAACGTCGCTTTAACAGATTCTTTGCCTATTTTTGTCTCGTTCAAATGTTTGGTTGTTTTTTTTTTTTAATCTGTGTCCATGTGTGCATCTAAGAAACCTCGGGAAATAGTTTCAGGGTGAATAGTTCCGTGGAAAAAGTGAATCAACACAACAATTGGGAAAGTTAAAACAAACAAATCAATCAGGAAAACCCCATAAACTATAGCAAACCTTTCAGCCCGCTGGAGTTGGGGTAAAATGGCGTAGTTAAACCTTTACAGCGCTCTGACCCCAGAATCCACGCCTAATCCACGGGAAAAGCCAGAGGAGTGGTTGCTTCGATTTAATTTGAAAACGCAGCGACTCTCCAGGGGTTCCCAGCCCGGGTAACCCCACGGATCCCGAGGAGCGCGCGCGGCGCTGGGTGCACAGGTGTCAAAGCCCGCGCGGGCACAGGCGCCCCGCACGCTCCTTTTGCAACAACGACTTTTCTGCCACCAGCAGAAGAGACCTAAACCCCGGCACAGTTCGCCGCGCGATCTTTAGGAAAATTCACATCCCGCTCCTTAGGGTCGGGTCGGCTTTTCAAACCCCACGGGCTCGCGGGTTAAAGGCCCGCGAGCAGAGCAGGCTCCGATCCCCGGCCCGGACCTGGGAGGCGCAGCGCCCGGCTTTCCCTCTGGCCTTTTCTCTCCGAGGAGCTATAAAGAGGGTCCAGGCACTCCAAAAAGGAACTTTTCTTGTTCTTTTCTTTCCGCCTTAGGGATCAGGGTGGGCAAAAAGGGGAGGGAGTGTGTCTGGCGCTCAGAAACCGACTGTGCTGTGACCTGGGAACCGCTGGTAATTTCTTGAAAAATTACTTTAATAAAGTTTGACCGCTCTCGAATGTGGGAGGAAAGACGGCAGCACCAGCTCGGGAAACGGAGAACAACTTCGGGATGCCTCGGGTCCGCACCCCACCGAGGGTGTCAGGGCCCCCGCCTCCCTCCGCGCCCCGCTGGGGTCAGGGCTCGCGGCCCGAAGGGAGCGGAGGTCCCAGGCTCCCCGCGGGCCGGCCTCCGCGGGCGCCCCGGAGCTGCGGCAGTCCAGGTCGGGCGCCAGGGCTGGGGCGCCGAGGGGGCTCGGCCGGGGAGCGCCCCTCAGGGCCCTGAACGCGTTCTGGGACCTGCAAGCAGCCCCGCGCCCGTTTTGATTTCCTTCCCCTCAAAGCCGCGTTTACAACTTCAGCAATGAATAACCCGCCTCTCTTTTCAACCTAATCACGGCTCTTTGTGTATCTTTCTGTTGATGATTTATAGAAATAAATTAATAACACCCTAACTCCACGTGCTGCAGTTTATGTTACATCTCGGTTGCGTCCAGCCGAGCGCGGGCCGGCTGCGGAGGGGGCCTCACGTTGCCTCGGGCTCGCAGGCCCTCGGGCGCCGGCTGGGAAGCGGGCAGCGCCGCCAGAGCGGAGGGCCAAGGCCCCGCGGCCCGGGTGGCAGGCGGCCGGAGCTCGGTTAGGTAACTTCCAACCTGCCCTGGCTCCCTGGCCGCTCCTCTCCCAGCCCCTCTCACCTTCCTCGCGCCCTGACCCCAGCCAGGGAGAAACCTCCGGCACCCGGAAAACGGAGGGGGAAGAATCTTGAGCCTAGGAACTGCGGTAAAATACTTTTGGGGGCCAAATCTAGACGCCTCCCTTGTGGTCTTTGGTAGAGGACAAGCCTCCGGGTCCCGCGGACAGCACATTCAAATGCAAGGTCAAATCCCGTCCCAAACTGCCGCCGCGAGCTCGGTCCGAGGCTGCCGAGACCCGGGACCACTCGGGTGCTCGAAACCGCGGCGCTGAAGTGTCGGGGCCACGCAAGGGGTTCGGCCCCAAAGCTGAATGGCCGCGAGCGACGTGCGGTCGGAGGGAGCCGCTTGGGCCCTTGGATAATTAGTAACTAGCTGTCAAAGCCTTAGGCCGGTCGGGGAGGCCCAGCAGAGGAGCCGGGACCCGGAGATTGACGGCTGGCCAGCCCGCCCGAATTCCCGGGGGCGGCCGGGGGTCGCCGGCGAGATCCGGAACACCCTCCTAGCTCAGACTGCAACCCAAACCGCGGCCAGCTGGGGGTCTTGGCCGCAAGGGTCTCGCTCTGGCTTAATCATGTGGTTTCTTTTGCCCGGTGCGGGTCCCAGACTCTACAACATGCAACGTTTTGCCTCTTAAATCTAATCCGCTTTGGAGACTCTGGAAAATCCTGGGGTCTGGCAAGGGCGCTGCAGGGGGGAGTGCCCACCTGGGAACTCCCCTTCTCCCGCCCCATCCCCGCCGCTTCCCGCCCGTGGTGCCGCCTGTCCCTCGGGAAAAAAGCAGGACGCCGTGTCCGAGGTCGGCCTGCTTCCCGGGGCAGGAGAGGCGGTGTGGGCGAGCAACGCCAGCGCGGCCTGGCGCCGGTGCGGGCCGCGGCCCGGCTGCCGGGACCCGCTACTGTTTCACCGCACCCACTTCCACCTTCACTCGGCAGGAAAACCTCTAGGAAAAGAGTCCCGAGCTCGGGTTCTTCCAGGCCGAGCCCCAGCTGGGGTGGGAGGGCACCTAGGTCCCGGGGCGCTGGGCTGGGCTGGGAGTCGCGGAAGCCTTAGGGCTGAGGAGCGTCGGGTAGAGTGGCCCGGAGGGGTACAGGTGTTGGGAGAGAAGCGCAGCGCGCCCCGGGGCGCTCTGGTGGGAAAGAGGCTTGGCCAGAGGGTCCGGCGCAGAGCAACTCCGGCACCAGGCCCGCGGCTCGAGGCGCTGGGTTCTCACTCCCCACCTCAGGCTGCGCCTACCTGAGCATCCGCTCCACCTCCGCCCGCTGCTCCGCCGCCTCCTCAGTGTTGAGCGCCTGCAGCTCCTTGAGGATGGGAGGGGTGTCGTAGTCATCACCGTCCTCGGAGCCCTCGTCCCCGGACAAGCGGCCCTTGGCGTGGCCGTTCGTGAGCGTATGGAAGACGGGCTTGGTGTCGGGCTCGGCCCCGTTCCCGGGGGATAGGGGCAGCGTCTCCAGCTTCACCCCGAAACTCGGGGATGGCAGCAGCTCCTCCAAGGCCTGGACCAGCACCTCCTTGGTGACCCCGGAGTTCAGCAGGGCGCTCAGGAGTTCTTGCTGGAGCGACGTAAGCTTGGACACCATTTTCCAAGGGCAGAAAAAGAAGGGGATGAGGGGTGGGTGGGTGCGCGAGAGGAGGGTGGAAGGGAGATTCACAAGTGAACCCCCAAGTCCAGGAAGCCCCCCCACCCTTCAGCCTCCAGACACCTGTTACTCCCCGGGATCCCGGAGTCTCCTCCGAGAGGAGTCAGAAAACTTCTAACTTGCCATGATCGCCACCATTAGGCCATATAAGATATGCAAATTAGTGGGGAGGGCCGGGCTTTCCGCAAGATGCAAATAGTCGTGGGGAGGGGGCGGGGGGAGAACTGGGAGAGTGTGAGCCAGAGGAGCAGACCCGGAGCTGGAGACCCGGCGGGAGTAGGGCTTGCCAGGGTCCATCGTACCAGTGCTGTGGGTCTGAAGACCTTTTACAGGTTCTGTTTATCAGGCAAACTTTAGCTGACCTTTGGACTTGTTAAGCAAGTAGCTTGTAGCCTAGAATGGAAGGCTCAGGAGCTTTTGCACCGGCTGCAGTCCGGCTTTAGTCCGGAAAGAAGAAACTGCGCCTGGGGGCTCAGGTGAGAGCTGGAGGGAGTTGAGGTATTCTTGGACGAGGAAGACGCGAGGAGCAGAGACTCTCCGAAGCGTCCCAACCCACGCAGGTAGTGGGTCCAGACGGCCAGCCGGGCCGGAGGACCGCTTGCGGATGGACGCTGAGATCTGGGTGAAGTAGGGGGTGTTAGGCGGAGGGTGTGAGGATTGCTGGGGCTACACTTAGTTCTACCTGGGTTGCCGCTCGCTCGGCAGACCCTGGGCCCTCACCAGCCCGGTCTAGTGCTTGGGATTTGCAGAATTGCTGTCCCGACCGTGTGGGCGAGCGGGAAGGAGACCGGGAGACTTTTCGGAGGGAGGCACCGACTAATTTATGGTCAGAGGGAGTAGCCAAATTTGAGCTCCCCCAGCAATGGGGGCAGCAGCACTCAGCCTGGCCAAACCTCGCGGGAGCTGGGCCCCTGGCGGTAATCTCCTGCTTAAACCCGGAATATCAAAGTGGCTGGGCTTTGGGGGCACAGCTAGAATGGCAGGGCCTTCTTCCTAGTATTGAAACCAAGCTTTGGCCTGCAGCTGGGTGGACAGTTCGAGTACTGTGAGCCAGGTCCACCGGTTTCTGGAGTATTCACAGGATACCCACACGGAGTGAGGTCTCCGTGTCAGTGGCTGTCTGGAACTCTGAGTTGAGAAGGTAACCACATAGTCACTGAAGGACAGATTTTTTTTTTTTCATTTGAGTCTCCACCAGCAAGAAACCCCGGAACATTTCAACACTCTTGGAATTTCACAGGGCCCCCTGGGGAAGGAAGGAGGCATGGGTGCACCCAGACCTACAGGCTGTACCTAACTGCAGAAGAACAGGGCAAGGGGCGTTTAAGTAGATGCAGCGCACAGATCCATAGGGACAGAGGACGCCATCAACCCCTTTTTAAGCCTCGGTTTCCTCATCGATGGCATACCAACACCTACAGTACAGGGAAGGTTGTGTGTGTGTGCGTGCGTGTGTAGTATATATATATATATACTGAATGATACCACCTTGGTGAAACCCCTTGGATGAATAATAGCCAGCACACTGTTCAGTCTGGGAAGGCAGGAAGCCAGTTCCTAGTAGTCAAATTTAGCCCTCTAGGGGCTTAGGGTTCTCAGACTAGCTGAGGTTGAAGGAACTGGGTGATTAGGACCAAAAATTTAGAATCGGCAGAGAATTTGCAAAGGAGCTTCCAAATTCTATTTCTCCCACCTTTAAAAGGCCATTAGGAGGAAGCTGAGGTTAGGTACCAGAAGAGGAATTTCATCTGGGGGAGGAAAAGTCAGCAGCTCTCATAGGCTTGATTCAGGAGCACACCTAGATAATATAAGGGTGAAATTCCAGATGTGGCTGATCCCAGGCTGTTAAGGAGCAAGGCTGCCTCTTTGGAATACAGGGTCTGCTACAATACCTGAGTCACCTGTGCTGGGAACCAGAAAGAAGGGGTAGGGGGTTGTGTGCAGGTTGTTCTGGGGAAGGGTTACACATATACTCTCAGCCTCTCTTCCCCAGAGCAAGGGGTAATACCTTCATGGAAACAGGGCCTTCATCTCACTTCATTGTTTGTTGTGACATATGGCAGGTCCTGTGCCTCACAATTCAGCCAACAGGACAACATTCTCTGCCGACCCAGCTCCCCTCAACCAGGATAATGAAGTGTTTGGAGTAAATGTCCCTGGAGGACAGTCTCTTTCTCTCTGTCTCTCACTTGCATCAGGATAGAAGCAGTCAAGTGTAATGAAGATCGGTTTCAGTGTTTAGCTGGGAAAACCCATTAAAAAACCAGCAATCACTTCCCTTTTAACACCAAAGCTTTAATTTGCAGTTCCAGTGACTGTGTGGCCAGTGTGACTCTAAAATGTTTTTATCTTTCAAAATTCAGTGTCAGCAAATCTATTCTCTCCCCAACCCGGCCAACCCTAATTTTCTATCAGGTAAAGAGAAACTTCCCATGAATTTTCAGATTTGACTTCCAGGTAATCCAGATATTTATATCCAGCAACTTCCTGTAATCCTGCCTAGATCCACCCGGTATATGCCACCTGAATAACAGAGGTGCTACTAAGTACTTACAACTAGAGATGTGTGAACAGATTCAATTCCTATCCCTTCATGTGGAGATTAAAAGAGAGAAGTATAAGTCTTCCACAGACAGTCCTTTAGGACTTGGGTCATAAATGCTAACTAAATGAGTTATCTCCTAAGACCCTGTGGTTAAACTTTCCCCAAATAGAGAAAGCAAGCCTGCAGTTGACACACTTTTGCACATAATGAAGTGGTGATGGACTGGTATGGTAGCCCCACTTCATAGAAAAATAAGACACAGGACGTTTTAGGGAGAGGGCTTGGAGTCAGTGGAGTAAATTAGTAGGTGAACTTGGGGCGTAGGACTTCAGGATGAAAGTGGAAGTCCTGTGGCTCTTACTGCTTTTGGAGATTGGTCTTGAGGGAGACGTGGCAGATACACAGCAGAGAATAGACAACAGACACCAGAGACCTAACTTTGGGTCTGAGAACTGTTTAACCAGCAGTGCAGCTCCACTGTGTGACATAATCTTTCTGATTCTTAGTTTCCTTATGTGGAAATGATAATAATTCTCTATTGTGTTTTGTGAGGATTAAATGAGTTTATAACTGCATGTGTGATAGATTGTGACATGTTTAGAAAGAAGCAGCATATCCAGACATATAAATAAGTGAGACAGCTGCCCTCTTTGGGCTCTTGTTATGCCCAGATTTCTTTTTTTTAAAGAGTTACTGAATTTGAAGAGACCATATTAGGCTCCCTACTCAAGATAAATTTACAGGTCAAATTCCAATGCAGTCCTCAATATAAGATACTTTAAAATCCAACCCATCACTCTGCAAAGATTTTCCAAAGTCATGGAAATTTCACAGAATGGCAAAAGGGATTCCTATGGATTCACCTCTCCTGTGACTCTACAGCAGAAGTGATACTTCTTCCTGCTTTTTTACATTCTATCTTCTCCCTACTTTCCATGGCTATAGCAGGGAGAGTTTGGTATTTTCTGCCTTCTGCCATCTCACTCTCCAAGACTTTCTAGTTGATTTAGAAGAGTCTCTAGAAGACCTCAAAATGAAACCCCCTCTAGGGTAAGATGTAAGTACTCCCCCATCTGGTCTGAGGAGGTTGGGGACTTTATTGTTAGAGAGCAGCATGACAGCCAAGGGAATATTCTGGACTGTGGGGTTAGGAGACTGAGGTTCTAGTTTATATACTGGATGAGTTTCTAGATGATTATTCACCTCCTAAGCACCATTTCTGGGTCTCTGATTCTACTTTTGAAAAATGGATAGTTGGATTGGGCAACCCTTTAAGTTTCTTAACTTTTCTATGATTTGAAATATCCAAGTGGTCCTGAATTAGGACCATAAGGGAGTCCATTTCTAGGCCTTTGGGCAGATGGTTTGAGAATGCAGGCCTACCCTCTGTATGGTGCAGGCTATGGCACTTCTGACTATCCCATGAAAAAATATACAGACAGTAAGTTCCAGAAGGACAGGAACTGCCTTATGTTTTATTCTTCAATGCCTAGGATCTGCCTGGTTCCAGAATAAACAAATAAGTAATCATCGCTGGATGATGCCATTAAGGATGGTTTTTGTTTCCTTATTTGTTCTTATTCTTGATCTTCCAGGTTGTTGTCCATGAAATAGTAGTTTAAAAATAAATATCTTTTGCAAACATGAAAGCGTATATACTGTGTGATTTTATTTACATGAAGCTAAAAAGATAGAAAAAGGAATCCATGTTGATAGAGGTTAAAACTGAGGTTACTTTTGGGGTTACAACACAGGGGTGGGTAATGAAGGAGCTTTCTGGGGTGCTAGTGAGGGTCTGTGTCTCGATCAGAATGGCGGACACATTTCCAGGCAGCACACTTAGGACTTGTGCATGATGCTGTATGTTTTCACTTAGTTAAAAGTACATGAAATAAACAATTCCAAAGTATAAAATGTAAACAGTATAAGTCACCTCCTTACCTCCCACAACTGCATATACGCGAAGTGTGGCCTTCCCAGTTCTTTTCTACTCACCTGGTAGAGTATATCACCATTAAAATCTCTGGACTGGGATATTCCAGGGGTTGACAAACTTTCTAGAAAGAGTCAGATAATAAATTTGTTTGGCTTTGTAGGTCATATAATCTCAGTCACAACTATTCAACTCTACCTTTATGGACATGCATAAGTGAATACGCGCACCTGTGATCTAATAAAATTCTATTTATAAGTTAATGGACTGGCAGGATTTATCCCATGGGCCAGTTCGTCAACCCTTGGATAAAGCATTGAGACAGACAGAAATCCATAGACAGGGAAAAGATGCTTAGAAGCATTTCATGTCACTTCTTCATCTTGGCATCAGGAAGCAGAATCAGAGAAAAGAAATGACTGAATCCAGAGCTCTAACACTGTATACTAGGACATCCTGGTTCTGGAGTCAAACAGACCAGCTGCTTGACTCACATGTGGGTGTGACTTTAGGCAAGTTACTTAATTTCTTTGAGGCTTTGTATTATCACCATATGTAAGTGGCGATAATAATGGAATGTACACCTCATAGGGTTATTAGAAGAATTAAATTAGATAACACAGGAAAGCGTGTACGGGGACTGGCCCAAGCAGGGCTTGGTTTCAAGTCAAGTGCTTTCTCAATCATACCACGTGGCTCAAGGGCTCCCTCTGGCCCTCCTCTCCTAGATGCAGCTCCTGTTAGAAGTTCACTGCCAAACACCAAGTGCCTACTGTGTGTGAAGTCCTTTGGAGAGAGCAGGGAGGTAATAAGAAATGACTAGAGGAAGCTCTTCCATCCCACCAACACCAACCCTGTGTTTCCTTTCCAGAAATCCCTTCTAGTTCTGTGCTTTCAGTTTGCAAACATGCTGTTATCAGGTGATCTTTGTCAGGGAAACTCCTGAGGGTAGAAGAGATTCCTCTCATTTTGATTCAACAACCCATATCCTTCTGCTGGGTCATTTTTAGAAATAGGGTGTTCTCAGTAGCCTGTAAAAGATTAAATTAAAAACTAGTGACCTAGTATGATATTAAACTAATACTACACCTTGCATAGAACGCCTTCACCCTGGGGTGATAATCTAATTCTCTTTCTTCAACTACAAGCCCACGAAAAGTCACATTGGCCGTGGGCCCAGCACACAGCAGGCGCTCCATAAGTGTTTACTGAATAAATGATATGACCCAGGCTATGGTGTTGAGAGAACAACAACACAGTAATAGTTATGAAGTATTGTTCGAATCTGTTTTTTGATTCATATTTAAATAAGTGTTATGCTCTCCCCTTGAATCCTCTCACCAACCTGTGAGCCAGGCAGCACCCCTCACTTTAATGATGAGGAAATGGAGGCTCCAAGAGGGTAAGATTTGTCCAAAGACCCACAAACAGTTAAGGAGGGGAACTTTGGCCTTGAACTGTGGACCTCCTAATCCCATCCCTCTAACCATCCAAACAGAGGTGGGGAGCAGATGGGCACACCCTGAATAGTCTCAGCAAAGAGAGAAATCTTGGGGGAGGAGGATAGAGAGAGATCAAAGTCTTTCCCGTCTAAGGAGCTGTCTGGCATATAAAGAGCTATGATATTTGTTCAGTGTTTTATGGTGTGCAAAGAACTTCCTCCATCATTTGTTCCTCAAAATCACCCAACAAAGAAGGTAAGGCAGACATTACTATTCACATCTCATAGACAAGGCAACTGAGACTCAGGGATGCAAAATAACCCCCTTCCCGAAGGTGCCCAAACCACCACCTCTCATTCAGTCTTCTGAAGCCAACTTCAGTGTTGACAAGATTAACATGAAGTGCAGCTCAAGGACAGGTACAATCCCCAAGAAGAAGGCTCCGTAAGACACCCCATGTCACTCCTGGAGTGATGCGGAGCTGAAAAGATACCAGGGAAGGCACAGGGTCCAGGCTAGGAGTCGGAGCCACCAGCCACTGGGTGTTCTGCTGTGCCTCCTCCTCCTAGGTCTCCTCTCTCCCATCCTGCCCCGTGGAGAGCAGGACCACAGAGGACCTGCCCTGGGCTCGAGCCCTGCCCCTGCTCTGCCTGGTTCGTGCGGGTGGGAGCGGTGTCCCAGCCATCACCTTGGGCCTGAGTGTGACCCTCAGCCTCACACGAGGGGAAGAGCTTGGCCGAGACAGAGGCCTGGCCCCAGGTCTGGGGGTAAAGAGCCGGGCAGGGCCTCTGAGTCAAACAGATTTTTACTGAGCTGTGTGCTGGCTGTTGGGATGAACACGATTCAATTCCTGCTCTAAGGGACTTGGCCTTCAGTGAGAATGACAGACGCGGGCACACTGACTTCCACGGAGAGGCAGAACAGAGCAGGCTTTAGAACAAGCTCCACGCTGGCGGAGCATCTCATTCAGTCCTCACTGCAGCCCCAAGAAACACTAGTATTAGTCCTGCTTCTGGCTTTTTTAACCTAACTTGAGTTGCAGGGAGCACATTGTAGCTGGCACCAAGTGGAGACCAAACGCAGCGCTATGTGGCTTCAGAGCTTCTCTGCACCAGTCAAGAGGCAGAAGCAAGAGGGGAATCAGCATGGGCATTGCAGCCAGAGTGATCAGGGTTTGAAATCTCTCTCTGCTGTTTCCTGGGTGTGACCTTGGGCTAGCTGTCACTCTGGAACTCAGTTTCTTCATCAGCAAAAAGGAAAACTGTAGAAATCGGCAGGAAAAGTCAATAAATTGTCCTAGCACTAGCAGTAAATAGAAATGAATGCTCATAATAATAGGGGAGCCAGCACAGTTTTGTGGGGTCTCAGAGCCCTTGAAGGGTAAGTAGCATTTGGACAAGTGAGAGAGAGAGCCAGGCAGAGAGAAGAGCTACACAAAGACGTGGCAGAAGGGGAAGGAGAGGGGTGGGGCAGAGAGGAAGCCTGGCTGCCTGGGCCCTGAAGGGATCTTGCCAGTGATGGTGCCAGAAAGCAAGGACGGGGCTGTGCAGGAGCCTGCTGCAAGGTCTGGGAGTCTGACCTCATCTCCTTGGGCATCTCTGAGCGTTTCCAAAGGCACAGAGGTGTTTGTGCCTTTGAAAATTGCACCTGGGTAGTGGATTGTGAATCTGAAATCTGAGTCCTGGGAGTTTGAGTCCAGAGTCTTCTTTGTCTTCACTCAACGTTCTTACCTGTAAAATGGAGATAGTGAGGGTAAGCTGGGAGGATGATGAGGATTAAATGAGATAATAGTATAGATCATTTAGCAGAGTGATGTAGACATTCAATAAACAGCACTATTACTATTGTTATAAGCGTTCTTTATTTAAAAAAATGAATAATGGCACACACATGCCATCACTTACAATGACTTACACTATTATCTCATTTAATCTCCATCATCCTCCCAGCTTACTCTCACTATCTCCATTTTATAGGTGAGGAAATCGAGTGGAGAGGTTAAACAGGAAGACCCTGGACTCAAACTGCTAGGATTCAGAGTCTGGCTTCAAATCCACTAACTGTGCACCCAGTGGCAATTTACTAAACTCCTCTGTGCCTCAGTCTTCCTGCCTTTAAAATGGGGGGAGAAATAGCATCACCTAACAGGGAAGTTGTAAAGAGTGAATGAGTCCGAACATGTAGAGTTTTTAGAAGAGGCTGTCATCAGAGCTTGGGGCTTCTTAGCTGTGGTGATGGTGGTCCCCAGTGGACCACCCCAGAGGAAGTGGCCAGCGAGCTCACCAATGGGCAGGGGTGAGTAAAGTTCTGCAACAAGGGCAGGTACACGGGTGGAAACCAGGTCACCGCAGAAGGAGCCTCCTCAAAGGTGCCCATGCGTGCCTCTTGGCATCCTTCCGCCAGGGCCTTAGGAAGGTTGTGGCATGACCTAGCACACATGAGGAGGCCTGGAAGTTCAGCAACTTCCTGTGAGACACAGTCAAGCAAAGGAAACATTCAAAAATGATCTTGGTAGCCTCTGAGATATTCCTGTCACCACACACCATCTTCCCCGCTAGCCGTTCTCCCTATCTGCCCCTGCAGCACCGAGCTAATTTCCACCTCTGCACCTTCTCGCCTGCCATTTCCTGGGCCTGGAAGGACTCCTTCCCACCATACAGATTCTGAAGTTTCCCTGAAGCTTGGGATTAAAAGTTATGAGCTGCAGGATGCCTTCCTGGTTAGTTCTGTCCTTTCTAATAACTCCCCCCAACACAACACCCTAACCTTCTAAAATAGCCCCTTTAGGGAACGCCACCTAACCCCACGTTGAGTGCAGTGATTCTCAGGGAGGGTGGTTTGCAGTCCTAGGGAGAGCTGGCAGTATCTGGTGTGCTTGGGGCTTCATGGTCTGCAGTCACTGTCTCGGAATTCTTAATCATTCCATCTAGGCATTTCTGTTTTATAAGTGAAGCCAATGGGACTGCAGAGCATATGCAGAGAAGACTTTTCAAGTAAGTGACACAGAGCTGAAGACTCAAACTGGGTTCAGTTTCTTAGTGTGTCAGCACTTTTCGGGGTATTAGGGCTCAGCCCTCCTTACAGCCCAGCCCTAAGTGTGTACAGAAATCCCCTCTGAGTGCAGTCAAAGGCTGCAATATGGTGACGAAGGCTTTAGTCAGTTTTTAAGGAGCTTTTCTTTAAAGGGGCAATTTATAAATATTTGTCCTATTTATTTCTCTCAGATGAAAAAAAAAGCTGTGCACTTCAATCTCATTATTTGTATTTATCAATTAATTAACGTACCACATGTGCTGCTTTACTAACCTTCTGTGCTTGTTAGAAAGCAAACATGAAACTAAGAAGGCCACAGAGTCAACATAAATATAAAAATGAGACTCACTACTTTCTTCCTGTGCCCACAATGTGTCACCTTGTGAACCCCATTTTAGGACCCCTTTTCTAATGCATGAAAACACTCAATTTTGTCTTATTTTTGGACAAGTGGGAAAAAACTGGCTAGGGGTCACCAGATAGCTCTCTCTCAGAAAATTTTTAAGATTTGGTGAAAAAGAAAATTTACTGGCACTATGATGAAAGAAAGGGAAAAAAGGAAGAGAAGGGAGATAAAGAGAAAAATATATAACTATAATTTTTAAAGGAGAGGAAGAAAGAGAAAAGGGGGGAAAGAAGAAGGGGAAATAATGAAAGAAGGAAAGGGAGAGAGAGAGAGAGAAAGAGAGAGAGAGAGAGAAAGTTCCAGGATGCACGGGACAGAGGCAGCACAGATATGCTCTCTTCCTGGCCTTTGCTCAGCCCTCACAGCATCCTAAGAATGTTCTGTCACAGTGTGTGGGTTGGACCTTGGCCCCTTTCCACATTTGGAACCGCCAGATAATGAAGTGGATATTATTTTCTGGCCCATCTCTCTTACCAAGGTCTGTTCTCGGTGACTCGCTTAGCGGCAGTGTCAAGAGTGAGGCAGGCTGACCTTTTCCCACCGCTGTCCTGCACACCTCATTAACTCCTCCTTGCAGCTGAAGATGACCATTATGGATTAGAAGAGCTGCCAGTTTCTTCAGAGAGCAGAAGAATGCAGAATGTCCCAGAAATTCCTGACCCAGAAGTTCTTCCTTGCAGGACACGGGAGACAATCTGTGGTTCTCCACAGCCCTTGGAAGAAAGTCACATTCAAAACTCTTAGAAAAGGTGGGCACTCATTTCCTTTTTAGACTCTTGCTTTAAAAATCAAGGAATGAGATAAGGTGCTTCAGTGAAGAATTAATCAAAGAACACAAAATAAAAGAGTATAAAAGTACTGTATAAAAAGAAAACTCAAGGGGAGGGGAAGAGTTGAGGGAAGATGGGAGTACGAGGGACTGAGGTGATGGTGCACTGGTGAGATAGTGATGGGGAATACATGGCGATTACAATTGATGGCAAGTATATGTAAATTTAAAAAAAATTTATATTAATAAAAAATAAAAAGAAAACTCAAACACTGTTTATTGCAGGATGTTCTTATTTTGAATTTGCTCTAGCCCAGGGCCAGGAGGCATGCAATAGTCATTGAATAAATGAATGAATGGTGAATTTTCGTAATAATCCTGCGACAGTTCAAGATGGGTAGAGTCTTCATGAACCTGGGGAGCCTGAGACCCAAGCAGTGAAGTGCCCAGGGTCACACAGGCAGGAAGCAGGAGGCCAAGCCCTGTCCTCCATTGTCGCTGGGGCACTGCCTCCCTACAGTCCCTTTGTTCCTTGGGGGAGAGTTGTCCCTCACTTGACGCTCTCATAATGTCACTCCTTTAGTTTAGTTTAGCTTAGACACCCCCAGAAGACTGTCACAGGCGCAGTGGAGTGGAGAGCTCAAAGGCATCCCATTCTCAGGAGTCACGCAGCCTGCCAGGTGTTCCTCGCACCCATGACGACCACACTGACCCCGAGTCCATCGTCTCATTATTATCTTCCATGTCTTGTTGGTAAAGAGATGTATTTTTAAAAAATCTATATGGACATTCTCTTAAAAAAAAGACTTGTGTTTTTTAAGTTGTAAAATGAATAAATATCACCATATGACCCAATAATTCTACTTCTGGTTACATACCTAAATGAGTTGACAGCAGAGTCTTAGATTTTTGTATATCTGTGTTCATAGCATCATTATTCACAATAGCCAAAAGGTGGGAGTAACCCAATAGTTCATCAAAGGATTAAAAGATAAACAAAATGTGATCTATACATGCGAAGGAGTATTATTCTGCCTTGAAAAAGGAAGGAATTTCTGATGTGTGTTACCACTTGAGTAAGACTTGAAGACATAATACTAAGTGAAATAAACCAGCCACAAAAAGAGAAATATTGTGTGATTCCACTTATGAGATACTGAGAACAGTCAAGATCATAATGACAGAAGTAGAACGATGATTGCCAGGGACTGGGGGGAAAAAAGCATGGGAAGTATGTGTTAATAGGTGCAGTTTCAGTTTTGGAAAAAAATGAAAAAAGCTCTGGGGCTGGGTGATAATAGTAGTGCTATTCGAATGTATAGGAGACCACTGGAATTGGTCATTAAAAGTGGTTAAGATGGTAAATTTTATGCTATGTGTATGTGTATTATCACAATTAATCCCCCCAAAATACATTACAAAAATTCAAACAATCAGAACTGTATAAAGTAAAAAGTCTCACTGTTCTTGCTACCTGCTTCCCAAGCCCAATGCCCTCTCTTTCTCTAAACCATTGTTACTGAGTTGATGGGTTTCCACATATGTGTGGGGGGGGGTTGGGGGTGGGGGTGGAGGATGTAACGTAGTGTTGGGCAGTGGGGAATACATTGTAGGGTATGAAAGTCCATTCCATTCCATTCTGACTGTACTCATACTCTGATGACTTAAGCTCTCGAAATCTCATTTCCTCATCTGCAAATGCGTACGCTGTCATTACTGAGACTTACTAAAAAGAAGAGTGGCTTGGCACACAGGAAGCCTACAGCCAGCGCTGACTGCGGCATTCTCTGAACATTTCTCCCCTAACCTGGGCTCTTGGAGCAATCAGGGATAGAGGAAGTTTGCAGCGAGGGACTGGTGGGAGGTCCTGCCAGGAAGTGCTACGTGAAAAATTAAAGTAAAATGGGAAGGTGCAAATTTTCTTGATCTCAACTGCTGCTGATACTTTTTAATCCTTATCTACTTATTTAAAGATATCTTACTATAGTAAGTGATAAAATGTTTCAAACATTTTTATAGTATGGTCCTATTTATGGCTTATGGATTATTGCCAGTCAAATATTAGGGGTGAGAGTAAACATGTGAGGCTCTACGTTAAGACTCTGTGGTCTTTTAGGACTTCTTTAATCTTGAAATTCTCTGCATTATTTCAAAAGACACTTCATGCATTTAAACTAGCATAGCATACCAGCTAGGACTTAAGAGTCTACAGTGGTAAAAATGGAGGTAACACAGAGTAAATTCATTGTTTTAGTGAAGATTAAAATAGATAATGCCCAGTAATGCCACAGGCCTCGATAAACAGTAATCAGTATTATTGTCAACAATAACATGGTAAAGTTACTTGGTCCTCTGCTTCTGACAAAGGACTTACTTCCTGATTACCACTGGGAAGTTGGTCTGATTAACCTGTGGTTATCTCAGATCAAGAAGATGATTCTAGGAAGTAGAATTCTTGATTTACAAGATCTGAAGGGGGGACAGAAGTAAGCATACTTACATAAAGATTCTTTGGATGAGTAGGGAAAGGTGAGAGGCAGGTAGTCAGGCTAAGTGGTGGCCTGGGATTTCTACCCACTCTGATCACTTTTATCTAAACTTGAACTATGATTCCTAAGATTTTATGTGTTTGCCTCCCATCTCCTTGTCCAAAACTTCTTTGGTGCTACTGCCAGATTTGCTAACATGTGAGGAAAGAGTACTTTTTCTTCTGTCAGTGACAGGAAACATTATAGAAGTTATCTCATAATTCCAGAGCGAAAAATAATCTTGCCATTTAATCAAATTCTAAAATCTTTCCCCTGTCTTGATGAGGTAAAGGGATTATCAAAATGTTGTACATTCCCTCGCTAGGGGGTGACCCCCATGGTGAAGCAGACCTCTCCTGTCGCCCTCTGCTCCTCTCAGCAGTGGATTTCAGTAGATCCCCCCCTGTTCTGCTCCCCACTCTGTCTCTGATGAGTCCTCTCATCCCCCACACCTCTGGCTTGTACCCAGTTCTTGTATGCATAAATAAATAAATCTTTAAAAAAAAAGTTGTATAAGCAACGCTTGGGACAGAACAAGACGCTTATGATGTTTTGAATGTATTTAAAAGTTATGAAAAAATAACATTTGCTACCATAGGGACTTTCTTCCGCATCATGGAAAAGCTGTTAAAATACACACACAGAGATTTCACTTGTAGCTTTCAATGACTATTCTAAGAAACAGTTGTGAATTTAACCACAACAAAAATGTGTCACCTTTTAGGTGGTCTTTGAGGTTTACTTTCTGAAAACTGTTTTGAGGAGCCAAGTTTTGGTTTTGGGTTTTCCCCTCTGGTTGCTGCTGACTGGCTAAGGGCTTCAGGCTGTTTACTCGGGAGAGCTTTAGATATGGCTATTTGTGTGGCATTGTATCAAGGCCTTCAAATATTTGCGGGAGGTTTGGTGAAAAATGTCTAGACCAGTGTAAACACTGCAGGCCCCAGAGAAATCCAAGAGGCTCAAGGACCGTTCCAGAAGCCCTGCTCTAGCCTCCTGTCACCACTGAGAAGCCTCTGAATCTTTGTCTTCCTGGGTCCAAGTCAATGAGCGGATCCTGATTTCACCGGTACAGGTTACATTCATTCCACCACATCCCCGAAGGACAGTGAGCAGTCAGGGGCTTGGGTGTCAGGGATGCTGAACACCAGCCCAGACCTACTACTCACTTGCTAGGTCACACTGGCAAGTCAGTGATCCTCTCTGGTTTTGCTGGTGTTAAAAGAAGATTGAATGAGATGATCTCTTACACTCCTTTCCTTGAGCCTGCCTATCTATTAAATAGACCTCTTAGGTTTAGTCACTGAACCATGGTCGAAAAATAGATGAAGCCGGGGTCTCCCTGGTGGCGCAGTGGGTTAAGCAACGCACTGTGAAGCAAACTGCAGCCACTGCAGTACGAGTTCGAGCCCTGCCACCGGCCAGGGAGGGGACCCACATGGCGCAGCAGGCCTCTCCTGCCTCGCCCTCTGCTTCCCTCGGCAGTGTGTTTCAGTCAGTCTGGAGTCCTCTGACCTCCCACAATGCTGGCCTGTACCCCAGCTCTTATATGCATGAATAAATAAATCTTTAAAAAAAATAGATGCAGCCCCTTGTGTTAAGAAAGTCAGATGGGATATTCATTATTAGGAAACTCTTTGTCTATTTCTCAGCTCTGAGCAGTCTCCTGGAAGCTCAAAACCTTACAGAGCATATTCAGGACTGCCACACACAGCCAGATACGTGACAAATCATTCATTGAACTTACATTACAATGCAGGTGGAAATAATACTGTATTTTCACACTTTGTGGTCACCCTGAATTTTGGTACAGGCTAACACAAAATCAACATGCCTAAGAACAGTTACTTTTACATGTAATAAATAGCCATAAAATATGCATAGCCTACTATGGAAAAGCTGTCAGCTGGATGCTCTAAAAACTTTATCTCAGAAATCCTCACGATGTTCTCACCAGGCGGACGGTGTCATTTCATTTTACACATGAGGAAACTAGTTTTAATGAGTAAAGAAACTGACTCTAAACCTAGCTCTTGTTTGGTTCGAGAGTCTGGTCTCCCCTCACTGTCCCTCTGCCTCTGGCATAATGTCGTGCATCTTGCAAAGCACATATATTCATCCAGATTTTGAAGACGAAGAGATGGAAGCACCGGGAGCCTGAAGGGACTCGAAGCTGGGTGTTCTGATTCAAAAACCAGGACTTCGCCCCCCCTTGCCACCTGCCTGTGCAGGACGCTCTGCCTCACTGGCTTTTGGGAGATTTTTTGAATTCTTGCAGGTGGGGCAAACCTGCCACATGAGCCCCCTACACACTTTGTTTTACAAACAGCTTCCTATTTCTTTCCTCGAACCAGCTTTTTCTGCAATCTCTCCCCAGTTCCATCCACGGCTGCTCTGTCTTTCTACCTGCTCACACCCCACAACAGGGTTTATCCTTTCTTTTACCTGTATCTAATCCCTAATCCTGGCAGACCTTCCTTCAGAATAAACCCCAAATCCCAAGACTTGTTGTTCTGGGACACGCTAGACATGCATGCCTCGGGGTCTTCGCACTTGCTATTTCCATGCCCTGGGACACTGGTCCCCAGACAACTGCACAGTCCACTCGTCATC
Organism: Galemys pyrenaicus; assembly: GCA_019455555.1. Lineage (NCBI taxonomy): Eukaryota > Metazoa > Chordata > Mammalia > Eulipotyphla > Talpidae > Galemys > Galemys pyrenaicus. Next base: position 2,268,654 of record JAGFMF010011576.1, read on the forward strand.
TCCCTCAAGTCTCGACTCTTTTGCCATCCTCTCAGGGAGACTTTTCACACCCACCTTCATTAAAATGTAACTGACTCCATATTTGATACCGCTAGTCTCCTAACACTTGCCTTTTTCTTCTTCAAAGTTTCACCACCTTACATATACATGATGGAATACTACTCAGCAATAAAAAAAATGAAAAACTAGACGCATTCATAGGAACATGGATGGAACTGGAAGGGATTATGCTCAGCAAAGTAAGTCAGAAGGCAAAAGAAAAATACCAGATGGTTCCTCCCCTAGGAGGAATATAAGGGAAACAAATAAAGATCAAGGAAAGGAATAAGAACAACAACAACAATAATAATAATAACAATAAAGACACAAAAACCAAAAATGAAAAGAAAAGGACAAACTGGGGACACTTGTTGGGGAGGGAAGAGGGAAAGGGTGGAGGGCAGACGGGAGCACGGGGGACTGAGGTGATGGTGCACTGGTGTTACGGTGATGGGGAATACATGGGGATACAATTTATGTCAAATATATGTAAATTTAAAAAAATTTATATTAAAAAAAACCCATCAGATGGAATTTAAATGTAATAATTTGAGTAAAGCATTTGGTACAGTATGTAGCACAAGTAAATGCTAAATAAATATTAGCTATTAAAAAAAAAACCAAAGTATCACTACCTGACTGGGTTGAACCAATTAATTATGTTCATTTACTGTTTCCTCAATTAAATGTAAGTTCATGAAGACAGAGATTTTTCTTTTGTGGTAAAATCGGATTCATTTATCCCTATGGCACCTAGAACGCTGCCTGGGACTTAGTGGGTTCCAAGAGTGATTAGTGTTTTATTTTTTTCTTTTTTAAATGAACAAAACTCCCTGGGCCCCTGAAGAGTATTTGAATGTGAGCCCTGCTGGGTTTCATCTGCCACCATCTGCAGAGCAGATCCCTTTTATCTCGGTCACACGGCCATTCTCCTGCGGTACGGTTCACTCACCGCTGCCTCTTCACCTGACGCAGCTGAGCCAAGCAGCTCTGCAAGAGGCTTGGGTGGGCCCCTGCAGTCACGTAGGGTCTGCCCCAGTCCCAGTCTGTGAGGTCCTCTTCCTGAGGGGCAGTGACTCGGGGTTGCCTTGGGCCCTTCCAAGGACGCTGCCTTCATGGACAGCACTCTTGCTTTCAGGCGTCCCTCAGTCGCTGAAGGTCAACCACTCAGCTTATAGAATATTAATTATTCAAATCTGTCTGGCTGAAAGGGACATGTTCAGCCAGCAATGACACGAGGGTGAGTCAGGACACAGGAGAAAGCCCAAGTGAACGCTTCTCTTTTCTTCATTCTCTAGAGGGGGTAAATGCCCTCTAAGCACCCTTACATTTCTGGGTTGAAGAGAGGGTGCATAGGAGGAGAGAGGCAAGGCTGTTCGTTTTGTGATTTGTCAAAAAGGAGTCATTTGCCCAACTTTCTGCTTGAGATATTTAATGATAGCATTGCCACTCAAAATTTCTCTAGGGGTGATAATGCTGAGTGAAAGAATTACTATTTTGCAAGCGAGGAGGTGGACAGGTGGAGAGGGGCCATGATTTCCCGAGGACGACAGCAGCCCCATCCGTCCTACCCCTCCTGTCCAGGACAACCAAGTTTGCCTCCTGAGGTGGCCCAGACTCTCTCTGGAGTCGGGCGTCCTCATGAAAGCAGCCCATCTTTGAGAGAAAGGCAAAGAAGTGAAACTCACCTATTACTCAAGCCCTCTCCAGTGTTGAGGCAGGGGTGAGGGCAGAGCAGGCAGAGATGGGAGGACGTCAGCAGTGGCATCAGCTGCTCAGCTAACTGGTCCTTAGAGGTCATCGGTGCACAAGGAATCTGAGGTGCAGAGAGGATAACGATTCTGGGTCCTGACCACATGGGGAGCCAGTGATGGAAAGAGCTGAGAGTCTCCCACCTCGAGTCTCCATGAGCTGTGTCTAGGGTCCTCAAATAACCTCAGTGACCTGCTGGTCTCAGAGCCTCCTTTGCCAGATGAGGAGACAGAGTCCAGTAAGGCAGAAAAAGCAATGAGGCCAAGGACTTTGCATGCCAGAGAAGATATTAAAAGTGGATCCTCACCTGTTCGGGTTCTCTCGAGTTTATTTAGGAAGGACTTTCAATTCTGTCTTCCTTTCTTTCAGTGTCAAAGTAGCTTATACCTCAATTTCGTCTAGTCCCTGAGGAAATGGTCTTGTGAACTTGAAATACCTAAATCCACTGAACCAAGTTAGTTTCTTGTACTGTCTCTTCTGTTCCACGTCACTGTTTCTGTCTAGGAGCGGAGTCACTTTAGTCAGTTAGGAAAAAGGCACAGAGTATTCCTCCAGAGTCAGAGCTTGGCAATGAGGAGAGAGGGATAACAGGGCAGCCTCCCCAAGTGGACAGGGCTCCTCTGGCATACAGAAAATGCTTATGGGGCATGAGGTCACCTTATTAGGTGCCACACTGGACAGCTTGTAAGTGATCAATTATGCAATCAACTGATAGATGGTTGATCACCCAGCTACACTCTTCAGACTTACACTTGGAATGTGTGACAGTCTCCTGTAGTTTCACCCTTGGGACCTGGAAATCACACTGTGAAGTCAGTTCTACTCCAGCTAACACAAATCAAGCGAAATGCCACGAATATTATATAGCCACAAAAAAGGATGAAATGAGGCCACTTTCAACAAAAATGGAGGGAACTTGAGAGAATGACTTGCAGCACTGCAAGTCAGAATTATAAAAACAAATGCTGGAAACTCTGTAAGAGATAATTTGACAACACAAAATAACAAAAAAGAAACTACTGGACATCAGCAAACATCCTGAGGGCTCTGAGGTGAAGAGGGAAGGGACAGGAAAGAGACAAGGGGACAGAAAGAATGGTGAGGGGAAAAAGAACATCCCCATTGATGGCTGAAAAAAAAAAAAAAAGCTGAATACAAGACCGTTCCCATGTGAGACTGTGTAACACTGGGAGTTGATTTAGCACCAATCCCTTTTCATTAATGTGCCGATGTCATAGTAATGATACAATAATAATAATAATAGCTGTATTTCTTTGAGCAGTTACTGTATGAGGCACATGTAAGATATTATCTGATTTCATCTGCACAGCAAGTCTGGCAGGTAGGTACTGATGTGTAGGGTAAATGAAAATTATCAGCTTTTTTTTGCCCTCCTGCAATTAGCATCAACGATAGACCCTTACGGTCCTGCACACATACCTGACGGCGGGTACCTGGAGCAGGGTGTGGGCATGCGCAGGTAGACATACCTGAGCCAAGAGACTGGGGCATATAAGGGTGGCATCATGGGGATGCCAGCAGCAGAAGGAGCAGCCCAGAGAGTGACGATTCGCCAGGGGCTAGGAGACCTGCCAGCCTCCCAGCCCCCCAGCCCCTCTGCCTGCCGTGTACATGGCCACCTCACTACAAATGATGTAGGAAGATCAACAAGAGCCTGAAAAAGCCACTGAGGGCTCCAGGACTCCTCCTTTACCCGTCTGCTTGGGTCATAGAGAACCTCCTGTCACTACGTGATGTTATCCCCGTCCCAAAGTCATGTCTCTGTAGAGTCAGAATTTGAACCAGGCCCACCTTCCTCCAGAGGCACGTTTTGAGAGTCGATACCTGCAGCCATGTCCGGCCTTCTGCCCCACTCCAGGCCTCCGCCTCGTGTGTTTCCTTTTAATATGACTCCAAGCCCCTTTCAACGCACCTCATCCTCTGGTCCCGCGTCTGAGTCAGCCCAGTGATTCTCGGGTGGGATGGACGGGGGTGGGGGTCCATCACATAATAGGGTCCAGATGAGTAAGAAAGAAAAGGGAACTGCTGTAACCTGCGGCGCGCCTGCTTCCACCACAGCAGGAGTCAGGGGCCCAAGTGAACCTGGTCCCAGCGTTTCCAGTCAGGTTGCCAGTCAGGTGGAACGCACTGAGAACTACCGGTCCCGGTCACCCCCTCTTGCTCAGCTCCCACTGCCCATGCCCTTCCTCATTTCTTGTCTAACCTCGCTCTCTTAAAGCCTGTCTTAAACGCTAGGGATAAACTTATCTCTAACGCTTACCTGGAGTCTCCTGGGTTCCTCGGGGCACTCAGTACCCAGAGGGGTGGTTCAGACAAAGTGGGCGGCGAATCAATGCCCCACGCCCAGCTATGTCTCGGAAGTCCAGCTCTCCTGTTCTGTGATGGGGCATGAAGGACAACAGGGCCCTGACCTAGAGTGCCCGGCTTTAACTCCGCCCTTTCCCAGTCCTGTACTCACGCAGTCTCTCAATTTAATGTGGAACTACATCACACTGATAAAGCCCATCTGACCACCTCGAATTACTACAATGGCTTCTGGGTACGTTAAAATGAAGCGCTATTGGGCCTCCCCTGGTGGCGCAGTGGGTTAAGCAACGCACTACGAAGTAAATCGCAGCCACTGCAGCACGAGTTTGATCCCTGCTGCCGGCCAGGGGGGGGGCCCACATGGTGTGGCAGACCTCTCCTGCTGTGCCCGCTGCTCCCCTCAGCAGTGTACTTCTGTTGATCTGCCTGTTCTGCTCCCCGCTCTCTGTGGTGAATCCTCTCACCCCCCACACCTCTGGCCTGTACCCCAGTGCTTGTATGCATAAATAAATAAATCTTTAAAAAAAAAAATGAAGCGCTATTGCTATGGCTCCTACCATCACCAACCCTTCTACCACCACCACCACCAGCTACTACTACTGCTGCTAATAGAGCCACTATCGCTACTGCTAAGTCTACCACCACCATCATCACATCCCATATTACAGTGGCCACCGCTTCTGCTGCTGTTATTACTGCTGCTCCACCACCACTGCTACCACTATCAGCACCACAACCCACCACAGCTCCTCGACTACTATTGTTGCTGCTGCTGTTGTGACTATCAAAGACTCCTGTGCTTGGCTAATGGTATTTTATTTATAGTGTTTCATTTAACATTCACAATAACCTTTGACGTAGTGAATATTATTATCCCTGTTTTACAGATAACCAGGTCTTGGAGAGTCCCCTGAATTGTCAGCGTTCCCACTATTTACAAGAGGGTAGTTAGGAGAGGAAGCCAGATTTTCTGCCATATGCTAAATGGTCTTCCTGGGCAAGGAAGTGACATTGACTTTGAACAGGGAGATCACATTAGACTCTCCATCTAGCTGGGTAAACAAACAAGTTAGTCCAATCTGTGCAATGGGTTTCCACTTGCAAGTGTAGGGCTCTTTGAAGGTTAAAGCAGAGGAGGTACATGAACCATAGAAGAGAAGCTGCATATAATGCACTGACTTGCAGGGAAACTACAGATTTTCTCTCTGGTGAACCTCTTCCCACACACTTTCCCTCTTGACACTCGTTTGCAGGATGATATGCTTTCTCCACGTGATAGCAATGGAAATGGCCAAAGGTAGCAGGCTGGGGATGCCAGGTAATGAGTGCCTTACCACGGAGAGCAATCATAGGAGGGCACTATTCTTTCACAGCTGTTTGATTGAGCAAGGGAAGACCTGGAGATTAGAGTGCCCACTGGAATCCATTGGGGACACACCAGTCAGCCAGTGAGAACACTCCTACTATAAGCCAGGCACTGTGCTGGACTCTAACTAACCCTCCTCATCTGGGGACCACCTGCATGTTGGTCCCCATTTCATAGAGGAGAAAAGTGAGGCTCTGGGACGTTTGGTTACTCATGTGATGGATATGCTTATATCAGGGCCAAAACCTGAATGCATTTTGTTCCATAGGATGGCACACTATCTCTTTCTTTTACTGAAAAAGCAGGGAACCCAGGGAATCGCCACTTAGATCTAGCAGGGGAGGGGGCTCTGAGACAGCACTTTCTGTGCCCGAAAGGAAGGGAGGAGCCCTCAGTGTAGAGGAGGCAGTGGTCCCGCCACACAGTCATCGCTGGGGAAGGATCTAGCATCTTGGACAGTGCAGTGCTGCAGAGAGAGCTGTGGTGTTGAGCAGACCTGGGCTTGAATTCCAGCGGAAGGGTTATTTTAACTTTTTTTAAACCTCCATTTCCTCATCTGTAAAATAGAAAATAAGCCAATACTATCTACCCTAGAATTAGGGATACTAACCAGATAATATGAGACCCACCAAGAGTATACAGTAAGAACTCAGTGGAAGTCAGCTGTCAGCATTCTCTCACTGGACGGGCCAAGGACAGTGCTGAGGCTATTCCAGGTACTCCGGATGCAATTGCTATGCTCCCCTTCTTTTCCAGCACATGGGAAAATCCTGGCTACCCTACCCTTAACCTATAAGTCAAGTGGATGTTTCATGGGCTTATGAATTTTTATAAGGTTCTATTTTTGCAATTTCATGTAATGCTCCAGTGCCATTGGACACGTCAACTCCTGACCTTTCAGTCGGTGAGGCACTTCCCATAAACAGAGCCATAAAAGCCCACTGGTTTTCTCCTTGGTGTCTGAATTTGGTGCTCTCCCTCTCTCCTTCACCATTTGAATAGTGATGTCATATCCCAATGTCCTCTCACCTCTACTGAAAAAGATCTATGGGTGATTCCCTCCTGGGAGCTCAGCAATCCCCCAGGGGGAAGCTGTGGTTTCAGCACATGCGGCATCACGAAACCGAGAGAGAACTGGAGGGTGGCGTGTTACTCCAAGGTGTGTGTGTGACCACCGGCGGGAAGAGAGGTGGGGGCAGAGCACCCATGTGCATTTCCAAGTCGATTGAACTGTTTAAGATTCACTCTTAAGACAGCAGTGTAGCACCATTGAAAGAAACATAAAAAGAATAAAGCATCCACTCATTCCCCCCCTCTAAAGAACAGCCAACTATTTTCTTCTGTGACTACTTTGCTTTTACACACATTTTTAAGAAAATTATAAAGATGGGGTCAGTTCAACTTGGAGTCCTTCTCTTTTCCCTGAGTTTCTTAGGAAGGCTTTTTCTCCCTTCTGCCTGTCTTATCACATAGAGCCCATTTCTGAGACACATCAATCCAGGGTCTTGGCCCAAGCAATTCCAGGGGTCAGTGGCTTTCTTTCTGCCACTTACCATGCGATCTCGATGCAGTTAGTGCCCGGTGGCTGGGCCTTACCTTCTGCACTGTGACAGAGTAGCTGTGAAGTTAGAGGCCAGTCAAGACTTCAGAGGGTTCCTCCACAAAAGGGATCTATTAATAGACAAAAGCCGACTTACCTCATTTTCGGATAGTTTCAATAACACCAGGATGACATCTCTTACAAATTTTCATCTCCTTTTCTAGGGAAGAGTCTCGGGATTAAGGTTAAACCAAGATGATAGACATTTAGTGGCTTCTGATACGTGTTGTCAATCTGTCTTCTAGCAAGCTGATATCATGCATGCAGCTGTGAATATAACCAATATGAACCGGAAGCTAGCTGCAAAGGGAGGTGTAGGGCAGTAGTAATGCATTTCAGCACTAGGCAGAAATGTAGCAACTAGTGGCATTTTGACGTTGGAAGCCAGGAATTTGCAAGTGGGTATGGAGGTGATGGAGAGCAGGCTAGGCACAGTTCCAAGGAAAGGGAGATGCTGCCATCTGGGTGTTTGTTAGAGCATGTGCTCCAGCAGGGATCACACTTTGATATTAAAATGTGATTCTTCCCGAATGTATTTCTGCTTTAAAGCCTAAAATGGAGTTTCTGCTTAAGATTTGCATTTAGGGTTAGCTCTCTTTTAAATCACTGCATCTCTTTGCTTTTACACACATTTTTAAGAAAATTATAAAGATGGGGTCTCATTAATTATGGGGGGTTCATTAATCTGTTAAAAACAAGTTCCTCCACTCGTTCCGTCTTGATTTTTATAATACATGGAAGTTATTGTTTTGCTAGTTCTTGTATTCCACTTAAACCACATAGTAAACCTCAGGGCCCAAGTACTAGTTTCCTGTTCAGAGGGTGTGAAGTTCAGCGCTGTGTTTTTTGTTTGTTTATGTCTGTAAACTATGGTTTCACTGAGCTGAGAGTTGCTTGCTTCAGGCTCAGGGTCTGTTCTCTCATTATCTCACAGTGTAATTTGGGGGCCAATCCTTTCCTTTTCCTCAAATTCTGATGCCCCCCCTCCTTGAAGACTCCCTGCCTTGGTGATGGTTTTACTATTGATGACTACAGGGCGCATGGTCCTTGGGCAGGACAGGCAGACGGACTGAAACACACTGCTGAGGAGAGCGGCGGGCCAGGCAGGGGAGGTCTGCTGCGCCATGTGGGTCCCCTCCCTGGCCCGGGATCAAACTCGTGCTGCAGTGGCTGCGGATAGCTTCATAGTCCTGTGCTTAACCCCTTGTGCCACCAGGGAGGCCCCTATCTTTTCATTTCTAAGCATGAAGACAGTCTGATTTTCCAAGTTCAAGAACAAACTTGCCTCGGCTCAGCCCTGTCTGTCATTGACCTATATTATCCCACAACCCCAGTGGCATTCTTGCAGGAATCCAGATCTTTTTAAGTTCAAGATGTTGGACTCTTTCAGTAGATCTGCCTGTTCTGCCCCCCACTCTGTCTGGTGAATCTTCTCACCTCCCGCGACTCTGGCCTGTACCCTAGATCTTGTATGCATAAATAAATAAATCTTAAAAAAAAGTTCAAGATGTTGGACTAGATCACACGGAGGTCTGTTTGGTGCTCATTTCCAAAAAAGATCCAGTGAATGTTGGAATGGATCCAAGAAAAACATTGGGGCATTACAAAGGACATAAGTCAATATTTTTTTTTCCTGAAGGTTGATTTTCAAAGATGAACACTGGAAACAAAACAGGTGTCCAGTAGTGGGGATAGTTAAGTAAATTGTGGTACAATGTCTTGGTGACTATTAAAAATATAAGGGTTTGAAGTAACATTAAAAAAAAGACTTGTGGGATGATGTTCAGTGATGTAAACCAAGTGTGATATCAGTTAAGTAATGAAAGCATTGCTGTATATTAAAAAAAAAAACCAGAGGAAATATCCAAAGTACTTACTGCTTTTCTCTTGATATTCAGATTTTGGGTGATTTTATTTTTTCAACTTTTTTATATGTTCTAAAATTTTATATATTTTATTTCTATTTTTTATAATCAGAAAAGTTAGTTTCTCAGGTTTTCTAAAAAATTTGAAACTGCTTTAGTCTAACTAGGAGTCATATTACCCAAAAGCTTAAAACTTTCAGTATTAGAAAGATTAGAATGATCAATTATAACCCAAATAAGAGAATGCAAAAATGGGGTGACAAATGTATTTTGACAAATATAAACTACTCAGCATGATATATCAAGTAGCTCTGAGACCCAGTAAAACTGTGGTGAATGACCTTGAGCATAATTAATATTTCTAAGACTCAGTCTCTTTATTTATAAAATGTACTTCTCAGAATTGTTGTAAATCAAATGAGCAATGTGCACAGAACTCTTCTGTAAAATGTTCTGTTACATGGAAGGTTAATAACTGCATGGTCAAAGAAAAGGAACCATTTTCTGCTTTCCTTTGTCAGGAAAATAGCATTATTTTCAAACTTTGGGTCCTAACCCACTGGTGGGTTATAAAGGCAATATATGGGTTTACAAACAGAAATTGTTATTTTTAAAAGAATTTGTTGACCAGAATTTATTGCAATAGTATCTTTGTTTTGTGAAAGAAAAGTAGGTTATGATGTAAGACATTTCTTATTGCTCTAAGTTCAAAAAATAAGTGAATAGAGCTAGAAGTCAATGCAAATTCTGGGGAAACCAGAGTAACAAAGTCTCTTTTCTCTTTTTCAGTACACGAAACTCAACAAAATTGGTGCCTGATGTCTTGTAAGTTAGTTTCAGGACGAGAGATGGAGTTGGGGGTGGGGGATGTTTATGTACTGCATGATATTATAGTAGTTATATTGGTGTTATGCGCTCCCATTTGTAAATATTTTAGTGCACAGATCCATCTATCCTTCTTTCCATTTTCCCCTTCCTTCTCTCCAATAAAAAACCAAATTATTAGGCATCCAGTGTCATGGTCTGAATTACGTTGGTTTCATATATGGAAACTCTAACTCCCTGAGATAGATAACTTTCAAGTGGTCTAATGAAGGTTAAGTGAAGTTATGAGAGTTGTACCCTAAGGCCTCCCTGGTGACCCAAGGGGTTAAGTGGCAGCACTATGAAGCTATTTGCAGCTACTGAAGCACGAGTTCAATCCCTGGCCAGGGAGCTGACCCACATGGCGCAGCAGACCTCTCCTGCCTCGCCTGCTGCTCCCCTCAGGCGTGTATCAGTAGGTCCTCCTGTTCTTCTCCCCACTCTGTCTCTGGTGAATCCTCTCACCCCCTGCACCCCTGGCCTGTACCCCAGTTCTTGTATGCACAAATAAATCTTAGAAAAAGTGGGGGGGTAGTGCCCTATTTCAATATGACTGATGTCCTCAAAAGAAAGGGAATTGTATGCACGCACAGAGAAAATTCTGTGACTACATGGTGAGGCCGAGATAGACCACAGGAGAAGCCAAACCTGCCAACACCGTGCTCTCGGACTCCCAGCCTCCCAAACTGTGGATAAAAACATTTTAGCTGCTTAAGTCACCCAATCTGTGATATTTTGTTAGAGGAAATCTAGCAAAAGAATTCATCTGCTCTGTGCCAGGTGTGCTCTCAGTGCTGGGAGACCCAAAGACATACGATCAGGCCCTACCTTCCTGGTGACAGAGCTACAAATAACCACGTCCGACGCAGCATGTTAGTTGCACTACAACGTGAAGCGCAGCGTGAGGTCCAGAGGGACTGGTAGTAGCCCGTCCAGATCTCTCTAAGGGAGTCAGAGGCAGGAACTTCTGGTGATTTGAAAGAGAAACCTCATTCTGCCTATTTTCTGACACTAACAATAGGCCTTAGATTAAAGCTTAGATCCTGGATTTCTGAGACCCTGTACTAGACAAAGGCCCTCAGATACTAGGTGCAGGTGACACTACCCCGAAACTGAAATGGTCCTAAAGGGATATGGGGAGGGCTCTAGGAGGGACACTCAGGCCTTGTGGCCTGTGGGATGTGGGGAGACACAGGGCAGCCAGACAGTGGGCTCTCGGGACGCCTCCAGAGTGACGTGTCCCCCTTTGGAGGTCTTTACCTTTAGATGGCAAGCCTGGAATCGCTTCCAAAATCCTAATTCAGGTGTTCATTTATTGCACGAAGGGTTGGCAAGTTCTTTCTGGAAAGAAAAGATGGCAAATATTTTTGATTTGACTATGCTATAGTCTGTCCGACTACTGGTCTCTGCCATTTGTAGGGCAAAAGCATAGTTAACAAGTAAACAGGTGAAGGTCTATTTTATTTATGGATACTCGAATTTGAATTTCATGTAATTTACATGTGTTATGAAATGTCATTTTTCTTGTGTGTTTTTCCCCAACCGTTCAAAAATGTCCGAGGCACTCTCGATTTGCAGGCAGCAGCTGTGGTTACATAGTCAGCAGTGGGTAACCACAACTGCTGACTTACATGGTTACATAGACTTTTCAGGACCTTGGTGCATTTTCCCCAAGTGAATCCAGGGAGTCCTGATAGTAAGTGGGGGGGAAATTGTTTGACAACTTTTGGCTTTCATCGATCAATTCTGAAGTTCTCTGTGACAACATGACAAGGGGGTTTTAATAAAAGAACGTATCGCCATATTTTAATCAATGCATTTAAAAGACCCTAAGCATATCACCACAGCAACCGGGGGCCTCCCTGGGCCTTGGTTTCCCCATTTGTAGGCAAAGGGGTTGATTTAGGCAGCTGCTCAGGTCCTGCCCTCACTAAGGGCGCTGTGAGCCTCTGAGGATGCCCACCCCACCCCAGCCCCTCACCCCACCCTGTGCTAACGTCTCTGGCCATGTACTTGGGGCCTGTGGACTTTGTGGCCCCCTGTTCAGTTTAGCTGCTTCCCCTATTAATCTTTAGGATAAAGAGGATTAAACATTGGAGAGCTGGGCTCTTGCTCCTATGTTGGCAACAAAATTAGCTTGATCCCAACAAAGAATGTCCTCCTCCATTTTGCTTTCTTTCCCAAGACATTTCAAAGAGCCATTTGGAGAAAACATGTCAGATTTGGGGTGCCCATACCTGTGGGCAATAGTGCAGACTCTGGGTACCCACAACAGCTCTGGGTTGGCTCAGAGGACTCCATCCCAGCTTCTCCTGCAGGAAATGACTACAGCCTGAGGGCCCGAGACACTGTTTCTAGAATACATTCATTGCCAGGAAAAGAAAAATGCCCAGGGCACTATAATTAAATGTAGATGAGGTTATTACTGGAGCACACCTTTCCCGCCTTTAAGAAAAAGACCAACAGCCTCATGAGTCAGAGCAGCAAAGTGAAGGGACTCTCTAGAACAACGCCAGCTCCCAGTAGGAAAAGTTGCCCCTTAGCATCACAGTTTCCCCTTCTCCCCACACCATGCTATGAATTTGGGTACTTGTGGCCTCTCAAGAACCATTTATAAAAAGCGGGTGGGCTTGGAGGGACCAGGGAGCCTGAACTCTGGGCCAGTGTAACCTGATTAAGTGACCCGGCTTGATTCTGGCCCCAAATCTGCAGCAGTATTTGGGGTGCATGATAGGATGGGGTCCCTGGAGCTGTGGCAAACATGTCTGAAGAGGTTGCCTTGTTACAGTTTGGCTCGAAGACTCAGAAAAATAGTTGTTGGTGTTCATCTCTAGAAAGGGAGGGAAATGACCACCCTGCAGGGAGGTATTTTATAGTTCCTTTTCTGTGGTTTAAGGTCTCAAGGGAAAGTGAATTTAATGTGGAGGGGATTGAGACACCCCACACGTTACAGACCCATGAAGTAAAGTCCCCAAAAGTTGCAGTGGTGCTGGGGAATTATTTAGGAGGTGTGTCAAAGATTTTAAAAGGGTGAATGAAGGCAAATAAATGAAAAAAATCTCAGAAGAGTTTCTATTTCCCACCCACATTTGAGATCATCCAGGCTGTCAGAAGGGCGGGGGTCTCATCCTGGGCGTCTCCATGTCTGAGGATGTGACTCAGCACAGGGGTGCAGCAAGAGCTCCAGAAACATTTGCAGAATTGAACCAAACTGTGAGGTCTGCAATGGCAAGGCTAGCACACCCCAGGACCTCTCTGGGCCTCTCCAGGCGCTAGGAACAAACTCATACAACACAGCGTGTTATCATCCTGCTTTCATTCTAGAAAGGCAGATTTTAGAAAGCATATCCTTCAGTGGCTCAGACATGAATGGGAGTTTTCTGAGGACCCTACTTCAGTCTCCTCCTATAACCTTGGACATCTTAATGCCTCTGAAAAAGAACTTAGCAACAAAGTACCTTGCCATTTGGCTGCTAACATTATTGGGAATAAATTACAAAGCACAAACAGTTATTTGTAAAGTTCTTTTAAAAAACAATGTTTGAGTTCTAATACTCTTCAAGTTGCTTCCATTTTGTTTTTTTTAAAGATTTATTTATACATACAAGAGCTGGAGTACAGGCCAGAGTCCAGGACGGTGAGAGGATTCACCAGAGACAGAGTGGGGAACAGAACAGGCAGATGGACTGAATCACACTGCTGAGGGGAGCAGAGGGCGAGGCAGGAGAGGTCTGCTGTGCCATGTGGGTCATCTCCCTGGCCAGAGGCAGGGATCAAACTGTGCTACAGTGGCTGTGTTTTGCTTCACAGTGCGTTGCTTAACCCACTGTGCCACCAGCGAGGCCCCATTTTGGTTTTTTAAAAAAGATTTATTTTATGCATAAATGAACTGGGGTATAGGCCAGAGGTGCCAGGGGTGAGAGGGTTCACCAGAGACAGAGTGGGGAGAACAGGTGGATTGACTGAAATACACTGCTGAGGGGAGTAGACAAGGGAGGTCTGTTGCGCCATGTGGGTCCCCTCCCTGGCAGGGCATGGGATTTGTGCCACAGTGGCTGGGGATGCTTCATAGTGCTGAGACTTAACCACATGTGTGCAACCAGGGAGGCCCCTAAATTGCTTCCATTTTGAAGAACAAAGAAGGAGGGACACACAACAAAAAGTAACAAACTATGCTAGGAAATGAATCCTCACCAGGGAGAGGTAGGAGAGATGCATAGTCATAATCTGCAGGTAATAGATCACTCTGAGAGAGATTACAAATTATGTGTGTTTAAAACATAAAAATGGATAAACTATAACTTGTGCCTTCAAGTTCACAATCTAGTAGAGCCATGGGAGCAAAAATGAAATAAAGGATGTATGTGAGCAGACCACTGTTTCTATAGAATGTTCTAGAAGAGTAGTTTGGGTAGGTTTAACAGACGAAACTAAATTGCTAGGGCACAGTAGGGGTTTGGGAGGGACAAGTTAATGTGTTATATTTGGGGAGAAGATGGAGGGGGGCAAAAAGTTCTAGTAACAGGAGCTTAGTATGACGACCAAGGGAGCACAGAGTGTAGTGGTGCTGACCCAGGCCACAGGGAGAGGGAGAGGCTGGTTTTCTAAAGATGCTGAGCCTTCAGCTGTATCCCAAGGATGAGCGAGAAGGATGAGTGCACCGGGCAGAGGATACAGCCTGTACGAGGCATAGAGGCACATAGCACGTGCCAACCTTCTTTCATCACAGATGAGGAACTTGAATCCCAGGAAAGGTAGGGAGACTGTCCCAAGGTCACCTTGCTGATTAGGAGCAGAACCAGGAGCTGTGCCCAAGGCTCCATGTCCTTCCATCCCCCTTTCTCTGGCACCTTGGCGGCCACGTCTGCAGCAGGAGGCTGGGTGACTGGAAGTTGTTGAGACTTCAGCCGACTTTGGAAATGAGTTGCATCAGGTGTGGGCGCTGGACCTCTCTCTGGTCTACCCTGGGCTGGAGCAGAGCCAGAAAGTTGGCAGTTTCCAAGGCTGAGCAGCCCAATTCACCCCAAGGAAGCCATGGCACTGACGCCCAGTTTAATCATTAACTCCAAGTTCACAGGGCTGCGGCTGGAATGCACAGGACTTGGGGAGCAGCCTGGGCTTCCAGGGAGCTCAGAGGAAGATGGCTCTAGAGACAGAAGTTTAGAACGGGGTCTATCATCTCTGATCTTCTGGGCTCAGGAATATGGGCTCTTGCTGTTCCTCTCAACTTTGTTGGGCATTTATACATCATCTCGTTGCTTTCTTTTTATACATCTTGTACTTTCCTCTGCCATAGTCCTTGCCCCATATGCTAAGCATTTACCTCTTCACCTGCCCCACTAATTGTGACCTTCTGGAGGGCAGGACTCAGTCATTTCTCTCAGCCTGGCACAGCCTGACCCACACCATCTCCATGTTACCCTAAAACACCACAGAGCAAAGGCGAGGTCCATTGGTCTGCAGCAGATGGAATGTTCCCCAAGGAGTTTCATCTTCCCCCCATTCTCCCTCAGTGTTTGGATGACTGCAGAGCATATCTGAAGTTGCTTTGGCATTTTTGGGAGATGGGTACCATTCAAGCACGAGGAGACATTTTATTGAGCAAATAGAAGCCCCATAGAGGACAAATTCCACAGTCTAATAAAGGTAACCACTCCTATAATTTCTGAACGCTGCAGCTTGCAGCGGGAAAGATGGCATTAGCAGCAGCACTACTAAGTCCTGGGAATGCACTTTGCAGGAGACATCTGTCTTTCTGAAGATGGTGACCCATCAGCTATATCCCGAAGAAAACTTCCACCGGAAGGCAAAGTACAGGTGGCAGCAAGGTTTCTGTTTCTTTCTGGTGTGTCTGTTTCCTGATATGTAAAGCAGAAATGGCCCCTCTTCTTCCAGAAGCACTGATGGCATGATGCCAGGGTCCGGGTCCCTTCTTTCTCTCTTAAAAGAATCCTGAACCCATATCGAGCTAGAGATGTGGAGCGAAGTTCTATTCTTAAAGGCCACGTGACTGGCGCCCAACTATTCAACAGTGCAGCCTGACTCCTGAGTGACGTGTAAACACTTGTCTTTGGTGTGCTACAGCCAGCGCTGGAGGATGCTGTGAGAAGAAACTTCCCTGGCAGGACCAGTCAGTCTACTGGAATAGCTAGTTTGGTGGAAGGTGAGCCAGAAAGGCTGACTGTCATCACAGCAAGTTCTCCTTCGCCTCCAAGATCCTGGGCACTCCGAGAAAGCTGGCCAATGGCAGGGAGCCTCCTTCCGTATGAGCCTCGGATTCATTTGCTCAGTGGTGGATTAATCATGTAATAAACCAGTCTGCATTCACCTCCTTCCGCCACCTGTAAGTCCTCGGATTTCTGTAAATTCTTAACAGTGATTTAGTTATGTCAGGAGATAAGTTCATTCAGGGAAGACCCTGGGCTTGGGTTCCTCCAGCTTCCCATCTGCCCTTGGTCCCAGAACCGACTTAGAACAAATCATTTTTGCAGGAAAGACACTGAGTTCTCTGGTCACTTCTTTCCCTTTCACCTCTTCATTTCTCCCCCTCGCTCTAAAGAACTGAGATGAAATGAGAAGTAAACTGCCAAGGGAGAGCCTCTCCTGGAGCAAATTTCCTGTCTTGGCTTACAGGCACAGAGACCCTGAGTGGGGAGGCTGGCTGCAGGGCACTCTCCCAGAACCAGCCCTGGGGTGACAGGTGCAGACCTCATACAGGAGGAGGGGGGCTGGAAAAAAGAGGAGGAGTTGGAAGAAAGACTGTGTAGGAGACCCCAAGGGCTGCCCTTATTCCTCTACCCCACTCCAACCTGAAACTGTCAGTTGCTACCAAGTTGGGGGGGAGGGGAAGAGAGAAGTGGGGGTGGGGGAAAAGAGACAGAGGGGGGAAATCAAAGAAAATTGCAAAAGTCAATGGCCTGGAACTAGGGGCAGCCTCAGCAACTGCAGTGTGACTTTGATTCCCCTATCATAACCCTGAATTAAAAATTCAGGCAATTATCTGCATGGCTTCCTTCTGATTAGAACGAGCTGGAGCCTCATTAATGCATCGGCACAGAGGAAAGCCATTAGGGTCTGTGAAATGGAATGTTTCTCTGAGAACAGGTTCCGCTTGATGTAGAATACCCAGCAAAAAAGAAATTTCACACATTTCTGAGCTCAGAGTCACAGGACAGCACCCTGCTCCAGGGCTGCAGACCCCACCACGGCCGGCCCCTCTGAGCGAGCTCTGGGTAAAAGCCACCTTTGTTTCCCAGCCCCTCTCTGGCACCTCCATCTGCTGGACTTGTGGGGGGGGGGGGGGAGGTGAGGAGCCAGAAGAACTTCCTGGCTCTCCCTTGGCTGGCCTGGGCGCCTGGTCTCAGGGNGGGGCTTGGGGGGGGGGGGGGGGAGGTGAGGAGCCAGAAGAACTTCCTGGCTCTCCCTTGGCTGGCCTGGGCGCCTGGTCTCAGGGTCCTTGAGCCCTGAGGAGCTCTGGGACTTCTTGGGAACTCACTGTTCTCCTCTGCTACAAGAGCTAGAATCCAGCTGGTCAGGGACAGGGAAGGTCTGAGACTCTGGAAAAGATCAAACTATCTGCACGTGCCCAATAGTCTTGGCACTGCCCTGACCCACATGGTGACGTGGGCGTCCCAAGGCAGTCTGAGCAGGAGCCGGGGAGCTGAGCCACCCCTGGGACTTGTTTCTTAGGCGAGGGTGAGGCTTGGAGGTAAGAAGGTTACCTGTACTTACTCCTTATTCTGTAAGCTCAGAAATGCACATCTGGCCAGGCCCTGAGTGAGTGACCATCTCTACAGATGTGCCACTCGGAAGCTCTCACTCATGCCCTCTTTAGGATTTACAGGGGGTAACTTTGATCTTCAAATGACTGTCAATAGCTTACAGGGAAACCCAAGAACATATTTCCAAACAACTGCCTTTTCAGCCCTTAGCACGTTCATCTCTTGGGAGAATTTGCCCTGACCTTAGTCTGCCTTGATTTTCTTCAAGCCCGTGGGTGGGGAACTGCATGCACCATCTCAGACTGCTCGACATTACACAGGGATTCGTGGGACACCAAAGAGTGATGCTTGGGACAAACAGCATGAATAACCGCTTTAGGGGAAAAGCCCCTCTTCTGTGGTGAGAGCTGAAGAAAGATGAGAAAGTTCTTGGAGGACGAGAACTAGTTACAGGCAATAGGCGCCAACCAGGAAAACGTTATCCTTCAACCTCTGAGTAAGCTACGTTCCTCTCTTGGCACATGTGTTAACCAGGGCCAAGCACCTGTGTGAAGCCTAATGCGACTGGGCTCAGGACAATGGAGTCAATGTACAACCGAGAGAATGTGCATCAACGGCGCCCCCTACTGTACACCGGCAAAACTATGCAACCCACAGTCGTTTGGGTGTTCAAATGTTTTCAGTCACATCCCACATTAGAAGAGTACATTCCTGGTCACACAGGGAGTTTTGATGAAGTATGTTTTCAATAATGCAGACGGTGTTATGGGTGAAGGCTCCTAGCATTGACCTCAGCCTCCAACACAAACAAGATGCTTGGTGATTCAACCATGTTCTTTGTGGGCTGAGTGTCTGCACTAACACTTTGCTTTCACTGGTCCAGCAGGCAACAATGTAGATGCAGCTGAGAATTACTTGTGATTACAGATGATCCTCGTGTCCAGGGCTGACCTAAAGGCACCCAAAGTCTTAGGTGGGTGGGGGCTATCTCGCTAGGCTCACCGGTGGTATGACGTGAGAGGAGTTGGCCAAAGGTCAGGAATGTGGGCCGTCTGGACAGGGAGGCTACTGCGCCAGCTCCACAGCAGCTGCCTCTGCCTGCCATTGGGGACATCACATCTCAGCCCTGGGTATGGACGCTCCCTCCATGGTTGGCAGGCTCTCTCCCCAGACTGATCATTCATTGCTTTCCAAGATAGCTCAGTCCCCACCTTGGTAACCCTTCGCCCCTGCCTCACTCGGTACTCATTCCTCAGCAACGGTGCTGTGCCAGATGCTTAGCTGCAGCCCGGCACGTGAAGCAGAGGAGCGTCTCTGGGGGGCGGTGGGGGGGGCAGACGCTGTAGTTGGGGTGACAGACAGGCACAACAGGCCAGGTGAGAGTGTCCATGGTTAGTGCAGTGACTAAGCAGAGCGGAAAGTGGGTGGCACGGGAGGGAGGACCACTTGATGGCTTTTCAGGGAGGAAACCTCTAAAAAACATAGTGGAACCCTTCCTGCTCCATTCTGAGCAATGTGCTAGATGTGACTATTTTCTTTCTCGTTCAAAACTGGACTTGCCTTGCCCATAAATTATCCCCAATTAATTTCCTCTCTCCACAAACTTTCCCTTGACTCATCTCTGCTCTGGTTTCTTTATTCTGGGGGAAATATATATTGTATCTCCTAAGGATAAGGGTCCCGTCTACTGTTCCTTTGGTTTGCTACCAGAGCAGGGGCTGGGAAGGTGGGGAACAAATAAGCACCTGCAGAATGTGCTAGAAAACATGAACACATTAGTTCTTCTAACCCTCACAACTGCCTGCAGATGCTGTACTTTTGTCCTCACTTCATAAACAAGAAAGGTGAGACCTCGTCCATCGCACAGCCAAGTGTTGTGTGGGACTTGAACCTGCTTTGTTCAGCCCCGTAGTCTGTGTTTTTCCCACCCTGGAGCCTGGAGCCAGTGTCCCTGAAGTACCCGCAGTGAGTGATGAGGACAAGGGGGGACAAGCTCAGAGACTGTCTGAGCAGAAGTGACAACGCCCACCCCCACCCCAGCTGGACGGTCAGGCCTTCCTTTGCTGCTGGGTGAAGGGCTGACCACAGAGGCTTCCCTTCCCTCCCTGGGGCTCAGAACACTTCTCTGTCAACAGAGGCTAGACCAGATGGTCTCCCAGATCTTTTCCAGCTCTGGCAGTCTAAGGAATATCATCTACAGAAGAGGCAGCAGGGTGGAGGCTGGGAAGGGGTTAAGTGTCACTGCCTTAAAGTGATTCACTGAATCTGGCTTTTTAACAGAGAACAAAACACAAACTTTAGTTCAGTCAATTAAAACTCAATAAATATTAAATACCTACAATGTGCTGGGCACTGGCATGTGCTGAGGACACAGACATAAACTTTGAAAACATTATCCTTATCCTATGATATGTGTAAATGGAAAGACAAATATGACATGATTAAAATAATAATATATAAAATAATTATTATTAATAATAATAATAATGATAGCTACCATCTTACAGCATCCTTGTTCTTTGCCAGAGATCCTCCTAAGCACTTTAAATCTTTCAATTCAATTTAAATCTTCCCAATTCTCTCTGAAATGGGTACCATTATTATTCCTACTTTTCAAGTCAGCAAACAAAGGTGTTCCTGTCCAAGAGGTACTGTGAACATTAATAATGATGAGAGGTGTTTATTTGCAGGGCGGAGGTGTAGACATAGCTACAGGCGATGTGAGAAGTGGGGTGACATTATGCAATGCTAACCGTGGTTCGTTCCCCTGATATTTCTGGTATTCCTTGCTCGACCTTTCTACCATTTAGTACTGGCCACACATACCCAGCTGGAGGGAAAATATTTTCTGTAGAGAACAGAGATGTCTTAAGGTTTTGAAATTCAAAATCTGTGGCGGTGGGGCCTCCATGGTGGTACAGGGGTTCAGTCTCAGCATTATCAGGCTTTCCCCAGCCACTGCAGCATATCCTGGCTGGGAAGATAACCTACATGGCACAGCAGAACTCTCCTTTCTCCCTGCTACTCCCCTCAGCAGGGTATTTAATAGATCCCCTGTTCTGCTCCCCTCTCTCCTCTGGTAAATTCTCTCACCGCCCCCCACACTTCTGGCCTACACCCTAATTCTTTTTTTAAAGATTTATTTATTTATGCATACAAGAGTTGGGGTACAGGTCGGAGTCGCGAGAGGTGAGCAGATTCATCAGACACAGAGCGGGGGTTGGGGGAGCAGAACAGGCAGATCTACTGAAACACACTGCTGAGGGGAGCAGCGGGAGAGGCAGGAGAGGTCTGCTGCGCTGTGAGTGCCCTCCCTCTCCGGGGATCAAACTCACGCTGCTGTGCTGCACACTGCGCCACCAGGGAGGCCCCCTTACACCCCAATTCTTATATGCATAAACAAAAATAAGTCTTTAAAGAAGATCTGTGGCAGTGAGGTAACTCAGGACAGAACAAGTGGGTGACTGGGGACAGTTTCCCATTCCAGTGAAAGCAGGGGAGTGAGTGAGGGGGAAAGCACACAGAGACCCCTGTGACAGATGGCCCACCAGACCTCATGCCCCATTTGAGCCAGCTGCTGGCAAGTTCCAGGGATCAGCACTCAGAGTGAGGGGCTCTTGTGCCTGCTAGATATGCCAGCAGAGACCCCACCAAGAGACCCCAGCACGAACACGGTAAGTGCACAAAAAACCAAAAACAGCCCCACAGCGTTTCCCTGGGCCAGCCAGCACGGGGCACTGAGCAGAATGAATGTCTGACTTAGAACTTCCCGGAAGTAAAAAGAGGGTCACTGGGCCTAAAGAGTGTTCTGCACTGGGAACAAGGACAAATGAAACTTTGAGGGCACATGCACTTAGCAGGACTAGGTGGGAGGGGTGGGGAGGGAAGGGGAGCTCATGTCTCAGGGCTGCTGTAGAGAGGGGGGTGCAAAGGGTGGGCAGGGGGCTCCTTGAGGGCCAGCACCCGTCTGCTCTGTTCGCTGCTCATCCTCTGCCGGGTCAGCAGTTGGTATTTGTCAGGAAATGAATGGTGTTAGGCGTGTCGCCTCCAGAGCAGGCTGCTGGGTATCAAACCTGTGCTCTGCCTCTTGCTGAGTCTGTTATCTTTGAGCCTCACGGGTAAAATGGAGATAAAAACAGTGCTGACCTAAGATAAAAAGAGAGCGCTTATAAAGTGCTCGGGGCCTGGCACAGCACAAGAGCTCAGTGAGTGTTTGCTCTTTGTATTGTTAGATGCCACTGCCCCAGCGCTGCCCTGCCCCTTGGTGCTACATCAGGTTCCTGGCCCTGAATTTAGACACAACCTGAAAGAAAAGATGAGGACTCGGGCCCAGGTTAAGGTTGAGCACCCATCATGATGCAATGGGAATTAAGTGTATTAAAAGGTGACGGCTCTTGCCTAGTGGCTCCTGTAGACTGATGCTCATATTCCAGGAGAGCACAAGCCTGGGAATTAGGTTTCCCTGACAGACCCTTGCTAGTGTTTAAAATTAAACCGTTTTCTCCCTGTGAGGCCTGTTTACTCACAAAACCACCTACCTCTCACTTGTCTTTCTAGAAAAGCTTAGCCCTCCATGTAAATTATCATTTGCAAGTGCTGCTAATAGAACTCAACTCAAAAGCGAAAAGGACAAACAGAAACAGCTCTGCCTGCTCTCTTTCCTCTGACCTTCCCCCTCTCCCAACTCTGGTTTTTCTGAAGAGATTCAATACACAAGATTTTTTTTTTAAAGATATTCTATCCTGAAGGTGAGTGATGTATTTTAGTATTCCTTTTTATTTAAAATACCACCTGGAGAGGCCTCCTTGGTAGCACAAGGGGTTAAGGCTCAGCACTATGAAGCTATCTGTAGTCACTCCAGCATGAGTTGGATCCCCGGCAGTGGTTTAAGCAACACACTATGAAGCAAACTGCAGCAACTGCAGCACAAGTTCGATCCCTGTCTCCAGCCAGGGAGGGGACCCAATGGCACAGCAGACCTCTCCTGCCTCACCCGCTGCTCCCCTCAGCAGTGTGTTTCAGTAGATCTGCCTGTTCTGCTCCCCACTCTGTCTCTGGTGAATCACACCCTGCACCTCTGGTCTACACTCCAGTTCTTATATGCATAAATAAATAGGTCTTAAAAAAAATACCACCTGGATTTACCTGGCTTCCCACTCACCTAGACTAGTGACCAATTATCCTAATTGCTCAGGGTCATGTCCATTTAGCTGAAAGCCCCACATCCCAGGAAACTCCTGTCTCAGACAACCAAAAACACCAAAATATCCTGGACAAATCTCGCTGCCAATGACAAACCAAGTAGGCCCGTCAGCCCAAGAGAGTGCCTGAGGGTTTTGTTTTTTGTTTTTGTTTTTTAATTTGTTAACCTAGAACCCGAAGAGAACACTCCCGAGGGAGGAAGGTGGAAACTGACTCTGCTTGGGGCATTTCCACTCTGCTTGGCCTTAGCGAAACTGGCACACCTGCGCGGGCGGCTCCATGTTGCTGGCCAGCGCGGCTGCCCGTGGTTTGTTCCCACGCACCAAGGAGCAGGCGGCCTGGCACAGAGGTTTCCCTGGGGACCCAGGAGGGCTGCTAACGCCTCTGCGGGCTGAAAACACAGAGGTTTTGCTATTTCTGCCCAGACCTCACAGAAGGGGCGCACGGGGTACAGAGCGAGTTTCTGGTCACAGAGGACACAGCACAATCTGTTTCTGGGCCTCACGGGCCAAGGCAAGGGCACATCTGGCGTGGACATCTGTCCTGGAGGAGGGACTCCTGAGACAACAGAACTCCATCCACGGTGCACCTGATGTGTGTGCCTGGAACGCAGCCCCAGCCTCTGCTGTCCTGGTGCCTGTGCTCTGTGCTCTGGCATGGCCGCTACAGAAAGTCCCCTGCCCTCCACTCCTGGGCACCCACAGGGGCTCCTTTCAGCCCCAGGGTCAGGGAAACGTCTTTAAGCAGAGGAATTGATTGTTTTTGTTTTCCCATAGGCACTGTGGACAAGGCTGGCAAAATAACATGTGGGGTTACGGGAAAAATGAAAGTGTAGGGCCCTGATGAGGTGAGAGGACATTAACCTCCCCCTTCTATGGACTGCTGCCCCGAATTGTGGTGGACAAGTGAGCCCCAAGCACTGCAAGCTCTGTGCTGGGAGCTGGAACAGGGGTGAGCCCTAGGCCCCTGCCAACGGTGCCCTGGCATTGCCAGCCAGTGCGGGGATGGACTCCAAGCCACCCTGGGGATGTCTGACCTAGGCCCCGCCCACCCCTCTGCCCAGTTCCCGTCCGGGGGCATGGGAATGCAGGGCAGCCTCTGCCAATGCAACCCAGTCATCCCTCGGTGGAGGGAGGCAGCAGTTCACAGTGGGGTGGGGAAGGGAGAACCAGGCAAGAGCAGGCCACTTTGGGAGGGTAGCAGGGAAGTAGGAGAATGAGGGCCCAGCTCATGAAGTCAGGAAGCAGGTGGACTTCGAGTGAGCTGAGACTCTGAGGTCCCAATTGTACTCTGCCGCAACTTCAGACTTTGATCACAATACACACGTTCAAAGAGAAAAGTACTACGAATTTCAATATGGCAAGGATGAGCATTCTGGCCCTTCTGAATGGAGGGCCCTGTGTGACCAGTGAAGCTGGCGTTGATGATGGGAATCTGCAGTTAACCATGTGTCAGAGCTCTCTTTTGCCACTGGGGCATTCAGAGCTAAAGCTTAAAGACTTGCTTTTAATGATTGGGGAATCTGGGGCTGGTATAGTACATTCCAAGTTAGCTCCTGTCTTGACCTTCACATCTTTTCACATTCTACCAGTTTTGACTTTTGTTTCCTAGTTTCCTATTTTTGTAAAATAAAAATATGCTGTAAGTGTATGACAATATAAATACACTGCAAATCCTCTGTCAAATGAGACAGGTGACACATTTAACTCTGATTTTGCTCCTCAATTTAAAGAGATCATTTTGGGGAAGGCCATGTTATTGGAATATCTATACCATTGCAGCTCCTCTGCTTAACTGAGAGAATGATTGAAAACAGAATGAAATACACTATTGATCCACCATTGGCAGAGCATGTGCTTGAAATTGTTTTTCCAGTGGCAATGGCCTTGCTTAGAGCCAATCACTTCTTCCCCTCTCCCCCCAATCTCCTGTGTAAACATTATAGACACAGCTGGCCAGAGTCTCCATCACAGCAACACAAAACAGTTCCCGTACTGGTTACCTATTGCTGCATAACAGCAAATTACCCTAAAACTCAGCAGCTTAAAACAGCAAACATGTGTTGTTATCTCATACTATATGAGGGTCAGGAACCCAGGAGCTTTCGGCTCAGAGTCGCTCACGAGATTGCAGACAAGGTGGTGGTTGGGCTGTATTCATCTGAAGGCTTGGCTGGGGTTGAAGGGTCTACTTTCAATATGGCGCACTCACATGGCTACTCACAGGGTACGAGCTTCACTTTTTCACCAGGAGGGTCTTTTCATACTGTTGAGTGTTTTTGTGGCTTGAGAGTGAGTTTCCCAAGTGATCAGCTTGGTCAAAAAATCACAGCCAGTCCCATGAAATGACAAAGATTTTGTAATACTTTCAAGTTCAGTCTTCCCTGGGCATGGTTGATTAAACTTTGGTGTTTATTACTGTGAGCTTATTATGCATCTTCACAACTCATTGTTCATGATATCATGCACTTTTTTTGAGTTTTCAAACTTGGAAAACTTCTATCTGATTTATATGTGAGCACAGGATATTTCAAATGTTCTTGTAAAGTGAACTGATGATAGTCATTCCCAGGATTGGTGGAGAAGGCTGCCTAAGGCTTCGGCTGGAAGCGGCTTCTCTGCAAACACTTCCCTGGAAGCAGGGAAGTGTACAGCATGGAATCTGGTGGGTAGTAGATGCTTGGGAAATGGGAGTAGCATGGAAACAACCCTCATTTTCCTGCTCCATTGCATCAAGCAAAATCAGGAGATTCTCCATGGCCCCTGAGAAGGTAGGGACAAAATATACCCCCTTGTTCTGCAGTGGTAAGAACTGGTCTCAGCACGAAAGGATCTGGGTTTGAGTCCTGGTTTGTCATTTATAATCTGTGTGACTTTGGGAAAATCACTCAACTTCTGTGTCTCATACTCCTCATCTCTGAGACAGACAGAACTACGCACAGCTCACGGGCTGTTGTAGAGATGAATGGCAGGATTCAAGGGATTTGTAAGTTGTAAAGCGATATTTCTAACGTATTTTAATTTGGGTATCTGGAAGATACTGAGGAATCAGTTTGGACACTATCCAAGTGAGCGTTTCTGTGATCGAAAGACACTGGAAATTCAAACTGGACTTTAAATTGGCACAAAGACCAGGACAACAAAATTATCCTTTTCTCCCTCCCTCGTCTCCCCCCTCCAAAAAAAAAAAGGATTGAGTTCCAGCTAGTGCCGCCATTTGTGCTAGAGATGGAGGTTCATACACAGACAGCACAATCCCAGTTGTTCAGGTGTGTGGGGCAGGTAGCTGGAATCCCAGAGCCCCATCTGGAGGACGGGTTCAGCTCCCAGGCCTGTGGCTGTTACAAGCCTTGTCCCCTGTGCCTTAGTGTCTCCTTCCGCTAAGGGCTTGGCTCACTGGGAAAGGGGTGTGGAAACAAATGAGTGACAGCCGGAGAAACCCCGTGACTACACAGATAGGGTGTCTCACACATGTATCAGAGGGTTAGAGGGAGCCACTGACACTGCTGTTCTCCTTGGGGAATTTTCGGGAAGCTTTGAAGTGCCGAGAAGACAAGGGAGGCTGCCTGATCCTGGAGGTGCATTCATTTGTAATTTACTCCTCCACCTGGGCTCTGGAGCGGCAGTCTCATAAATTCATCTCCCACCACCCCGCCCCAGCAAAGGAAGACTGACAGAGGAGGGTGGAGGCGGGAGGGGAGTGAGCGCTAAACTAAGAAGGTCCCTGGGAGTAGTGGCCTACAGACAAGACCGAGTCCCCGAGTTTCTCTCCTGAAAGCATAAATATTTCCAACTAAGATCACAGACTCCCTCGTCATAAAACCAATGAAACCACAAGGGAAAATGACGTCCTGCTTGACTGCACCAGAGATATCTCAGAGCCAGTCATTTCCCCTCGGGCAGAAGCAACTCGGGATTTGAAGCCCTGGCACAGCTTTTCAGAAACTCAAGCCAAGAAATCAAGTGGGTTGGGTGTGTGTGTGTCTCATTTTTCTTGCTACGTTTTGCGAAGCGTTTTGTGCCCAGCCCTCCTGCAACAGGGGACTTTTTCTGGAGTGAGCTCTGGGTTCAAGTTCCATCTCTTCTGATTACTGACTGGGTGTCTTTGGACAAAGCAGAATCGTTCCATTCCAGTTTGTCATCTAGCAAAAGAAGGGTAGCCAGGCCAAGCCTGCCATTTAAGGGAGAGGACAAGATAGAGAGATCTGTCTGTGTAAACCATAAAGTTCTTGATAAGTAACAGGTTTTATTATTAAAAGACAAAAGCATCTGGAGAGCTGATGGGAGACTGGAGATGCTGGGTGGGAAATCTCAACAGTGATCCCCTTGGCAGAGCTCCAGGGGAGGGTGGGATGGGGCAGCAGCCAAACCCTGCTTCCATGCTCCCTGCTCAAGATTCCACTCTCAGGGGAGAATATCACACCTGCCGAGCTTGGGTCACCTGCCTACCTCTTGTTGAGAGCTGGGTAGGACCCGCCAGGATACACTTCGCAAGAGAAGGTAATTCCAACAAAGGAAACTAGGATGCTACTAGAAAAGGGAAGTGGAGGGGGGAGGTGATAGTTGAGGGCAGAAAGAGCACAAGGGACTGAGGTGATGGTGCATTGGTCAAATGGTGGTGGGAAATCCATGGAGACCATAATTGATGTCAAATATATATAAAGAAAGAAAAAAAAGAGAAGTGGATGCAGTTGGTACAAAGCTAACAAACCTTCCCTTTACCTAGTAATTTTGATCACATGGCATTGGAATTGTGATCCCAGTTCAGCCACAAAGTGACTGGATCAGAGTGGACACAAGTGGGACAGAAGCCCAGCAATGGGCTTCTCAGGCAGCAATGAAGTAGATGTCAAGGACAGTTCCCAAGTCACCCTTCCTCTTCAGGGACAAAATTCTATACTGGGTCTGCTTTACTGTGTTAGAACTAAGACTCTTGTGGTTTCAAATGTAACAAAATAAAATCTTGCCTTAATTGCTGTTATTTTTGCTTGCTTACTGAGGTATTTCTATCCACCGGGCCACCGGGCAAATGCGAGAGCATTTCGCTGTCAGCATATGATTATGTTCTCAGAAGCTAGTGATTCCCTCCCTTTACTCACTCATTTAGCAAACATTTGTTGAGCAATTTCTTAGTCCTGGGCACTAACTAGGAGCTATGCGGATACAAACATGGATGACATGACCTCTGTTCTAACTAAGGATGCACAAGCCTGATATCCATGTGGTAAGAGAAGTAAGAATCCTCCCGTCTATGGGCAAGAAATGAAATAACTTGAAGTCAGATACAGAAGGGCATAGCACTGACTCTGAATCCTGATCCAGTGACCTTGAGCAAGTTACTTAATCTCTCTAAACCTCAGTTTTCTCATCTTTATAATGGGGATAAAATACTTTCTAACTTAAAGGGTTGCTAGTCTCCTTTAATGGACTCAGTTAATCACAATCAAAGTCACAACATTTTTAACTGGTCATTGATAAGTGATGTGAATCAAACATACATATGGAAATGCAAAGGGCCAAGAAGAACTGAGGTCATCTAAAAACAAGAGAGAGCTGAAAGGATCACTCTATAAATTGCCTTATTGCAAAGCTACAGAAACTAAGAGTGTGGTAGTCTGGCCCAAGGATACATGAGTAGAGCAAGGTATGGTAGAGCAGGATTGCCTAGGGTAGAGTAGGATAAGGTAGGGTTAAGTAGGGTAGAGTAGGGCAGGGTAGGGTAGCATAGAATAGATAAGGTAGATAGAATAGACTCCAATACAATACAGAGTCTAGAAATAAACTGACTTGTATAAGTTACTTAATTTACATAAAAATAATATTTCAGAAAAGTGGGGAAAGAATATTTTTAGTAACAATATTTGTTTGGTGTCATTCATTGTACTTAGTATAATGTTGTCAAGGTTCCTCCATTAGAACTTTAATTGAGGGGCCTCCCTGGTGGCACAGTGGGTTAAGCAACGCACTATGAGGTAAACTGCAGCCAATACAGCACGAGTTCGATCCCTGCTGCCAGCTGGGGAGGGGACCCACATGGCACGACAGTGTGTTTCAGTCGATCTGCCTGTTTTGCTCCCCACTCTGTCTCTAGTGGATCTTCTCACCCCCCCTACACACCTCTGGCCTGTACCCCAGCTTAAAAAAACAAAAGAACCTTGATGAATATGACCGCGTTGTCTGTGCCTGCCACACTCTGTCCATTCATCTGCAGATGGGCAATAGGCTTGTTTCCGCCTTTTGGTTGCTGTGAATTATGTTGCTTTGAACTTTTGTGTGCAAACATCTGTTTAAGAACCTGCTTTCAGTTCTCTAGGGTATATATTAGGAGTGGAACTGTGGATCCTGGTAGTTCCATGTCTAAATTTCTAAGGAATTGCCAGTCATCTTCCACAGTGGCTACACCATTTTACATTCCCATCAGCAATACATAAAAATCCTGATTTCTCCATATTCTTGCCAACATTTGTTTTATCTGTTTTTGATAATAGCCATCCTATTAAATGTGACCCACTTTTTTTTAAAGTTAGTCTTAGCTCTGTTAAATGATAATCTTACTATGGCTCATTATGGTCACTGGTCATTATTTATACAATTAACATAAATGGGTGCTTGTCATGTGCTAGGCACTGTGGAGTTCCTTAATTTATTATCTTGTTTAATGCCCACAACAATACTTTTGGGCAACCTTTTCACTGAAATATAACATGCATACAGTAAAATGCACACATTCAAAGTATACAGATTGATGAATTTTCCCAAAGTCACTCCACATGTGTAATCAGTACCTAAAACATTACCGGCACACCAGAAACCCCTTTGGTGCCCTCTCCTATCTCTACCCAGTCCACCACTACCCACCCACCTACCTACCCCCAATAAAAAGCCAATATACTTTAAACCCAGATAAGTTTTGCCTGGTTTTGAACTTTATATAAATAGAATTATAGACTATTAAAGCCTTTGTGTAATGCTTCTCTTAGTATATTTTTAGTAGTAAGTACATATTTCACTGTTTAAGTATATAGTTATGAGGTTCACTCAGGTTTTTGTTATTAACAATAATTTATTTCTTTTCACTACTAAGTAGTATTTCATTCCGTTCAGATTATACCACAATTTACTTATCTGGTCTACTAGTGAAGAATATTTTGGTCATTTCCCAGGGTAGGTTATTACTAGTAGTCTGCTGTAACATTGTTTTGGTAAATGCTTTCTGATGAACATGAGTGAACAATCCTGCTGGCATTTACCCAGGAATGGAACTGCAAAGTCCGAGGACATATTTGCATTTATCTTTAAGGGCCCCTTCCCAAAGGGTTGATAAATACACATGCCCATCACAAAACATGATGGTCCAGGTACTTTTTTAGCATTGTTTTTCTTTCTCATTTTAGCAATTTTGGTGAATGCTGTGGTCTGAATACTTGTGTCTCCTGCATATTCCTATGTTGGAACCTAAGGCCCAATCTGATGGGCTTGGGGGTGATGAGTCATGAGCGCTCTACAGGTTAGGTCTGGCCGAGTCCTCACGATCAGGATTAGTGCCTTATGACAGAGGCCATGTGAGATTGCAGTAAGAAGGCAAAACCTGTGAACCAGAAAGCCAAACTAGTGCCTAGACTGTGGGACTTCCCAGCCTCCAGACTGTGAGACATAATTTCTGTTGCTCATCAGCCACTCAGACTGTGGTATTTTGCTACTGCAACCTGAAGGGACTACGGAAGTGAAGGTTAGTACATTGCTTGTGCTTTTGATTTCCTTAATGACTGTGAAGTTGAGGCTGCTTTCATATTTATTTTTATTTTTAAAGACTTATTTATGTATACAAGAACTGGGGTACAGGCCAGAGTCGTGAGAGGTGAAAGGATTAACCAGAGACAGAGCAGGGAACAAAGCAGGCAGACTGACAGAAGTACACTGCTGAGGGAAAAAGCGGGCAAGGCAGGAGAGATCTGTTGCGCCATGTGGGTCACTTCCCTCTCCGGGGATCAAACTTGTGCTGCTGTGCCATGGATGCTTCACAGTGCGCTGCTCAACTCACTGTGCCACCAGGGAGGCCCTGCTTTCATATTACATGAAATATCTACTTGCATATCTACTTTGTGCAGTGTCTGTTCAAGTCATTTGCCCATTTTTCTACTGGGTTGTCTTTTTCTTATAAAATGTGAATTCTTTAAAAATGAGTCCCACAGGTACACTAACCAAAACAAAGTGACAACCCACCAACTGGGAGAAAATCTTTGCACACAACATTACTGACAAGGGACTTATCACACAGATCCATAAAGAACT
>JAGFMF010011576.1:2300059-2325254 GCA_019455555.1 Galemys pyrenaicus
AAGTCAGAAGGCAAAAGAAAAATACCAGATGGTTCCTCCCCTAAGAGGAATATAAGGGAACCAAATAAGGATCAAGGAAAGGAATAAGAACAACAACAAGAAAGAAACAAAAACCAAAAATGGAAAGACAAAGACAAACTGGGGACACTTGGTGGGGAGGGAAGAGGGGAAGTGTGGAGGACAGACGGGAGCATGGGGGACTGAGGTGATGGTGCACTGGTGATATGCTGATGGGGAATACATGGGGATTACAATTGATGTCAAATATATGTAAATTTTTTAAAAATTATATTTAAAAAGATGGAAAAAAAAAGAACACAGCAGAAATGGAAAAAGAAGAAGAGAAGAGAAAAGGGTGAGGAGGCCAAGGGGCTAAGGAGGAGGCCGGGGGTGGGGGTGGGGAATATGAGTCCCACAGGGACTCTGTGAAATCCATAGGTTTCAGAATAAAAACCAACTTTCATTATGATCCAAAAGGCCTTTACTCTTAAAGGCCTCTTATCTACAATAAGGATGCAACCCACGTGCCCACGAATAGAAGACTGGATGCAGATGTGGAATATCCATCCCATGATATACTATTCTGCTATAAGGAAAGATGAAATGCTACCATTTACAGCCCTATGGGAGGACCTTGAGGGGATTATCTAAAGCAAAGAAAGTCAGAAAGATAAAGACAAATATGGAATGATTTAATATATAGGAGTAATATAAGGAAACAAAGCAGGTGAGGCAAAATAATTATAAACTAGTGGACAATGGTAACCAAACTGCAAGTTAAGATGCAGGAAGAAAAGTCAAGGGGCCACAAGGGAGGGTGGTGGGGAAAATAGGACAGAGAGATAGATGATAGATAGGTAGGTGGGCAGGTAGAATACATAGGACAAAAAAGAAATAAATGTCAATCATTGCTTTGGGGGAAAAAAAAAAGGATATTTTGTCACTGACCACTCCGGAAGCCTCATCCCCTTGGTTCCAACCACTGATCATTTTATAGACTCCTTCAAGCTGTGTGCCACATTGGAGCCTTTGTATCTCCTGTTCTCGCTCTGCAAGGAAACTCATCCCCTACTTTCCCTGATGGACGCTTCCTTGTCTTTCTTTCTAAGATTTATTTATGCATACAAGAACTGGGATACAGGCCAGAGGCGTGAGGGGTGAGAGGATTCACCAGAGACAGAGTGGGGAACAGAACAGGCAGACTGACTGAAATACCCTGCTGAGGGGAACAGCTGTGAGACAGGACAGGTTTGCTGTGCCATGTGGGTCCCCTCCCTGGCTGGGGATCAAACTTGTGCTGCAGTGGCTACGTATCTACAGTGACTACGTATGTTTCATAGTGCAGCGCTTACCCCCTTGCACTACCAGGGAGGCCCCCTTCCTTGTCTTTCAAACCTCATGAGCTTGGGGAAACCTTCTCTGACCAGCTGTGCTGACATCTTGCCCATCACCAATCCAAATCCTCTTGGTTTTATCTCATGATTTCTGTCATTCCCCTCTAGCACTAGTTTGTCTCTGTAATGACTGACTTCTTTCTCAGTTCTCCTCACCAGGTTATCATCTCTTTGAGAGTAGAGATGGCATTTGCATCATTGTAGAGGTTTCTACAGTGACCTCCCTGAAATCAAACAGCTTTTTACATGAAAGCCTCAGCTGCCTCACTTGCTGTGTTATCTTGGGAACGCTGGGCCTTGCTTTCCTCACTGGTAAGTTTTGTGGAATTTTTATAGGCAGCACCTGGCACATAGAAGGTGCTCAATAATGTGTGTGGAATGAATCCTGGCTAATGAGCAGAGTTCCTGGGCTGGGAACCTCTCAGTTGGGGGAGTAAGGATGACTCACTTCAGTCAGTCTCGACACCACTCCTCACTTCTCCTCCCCAGGGCAAGTGCTCGACTTCTTTCCAGGACCGTTATGCCTTGAGGGTTGTGAGGAAAATCTGAAAAAATGCAGGCTCTTTTCCTTTTCATGTGTAGCCATGTGTTGAACTAAGGAATTCAGTATGTCTCGAGCAAAGATACCCAGATCGTGTCACTGTCTGACTGTTTTGAGATTGCCTAGACATGGTCTTACTTTGGCAGCTAATGTTTCCTCAGTGTGGATGTGTGTACTCGAGATTGCTGAGGGGGATGAAGGGGCGTTGCATCCATCCTGCAGGTGGAATATCTTGTCATCTTCTGTGAACTCCTCAGAGCCCCAGAACTCAGGAATTGTCAGGAGTCTCCCAAGAAGAGGTCCCTAGTCCCCAGTCCCTGGTAGATGAAGATTCTTGTTCTGTTCATCTGTGGGAAGCAGCACCCTCATGAGGATGCTCCACTTTGAATGGGTTTCAAGAAAGAAGAAAGTTGACTGACCCTTGGCGTGATCACAAGATCCAGAGCAGAGTCAAGAGTGGTCTGGGCTACCCCTGTTGTCCCCCGATATTGACTCCTGTAAGCAATCACTTTTTAAGAGGAAGAAGCCATGTCGGTGGGTTAGAGACAGGTGGGCCTTCCTCTTCACAGCTCTCACATAGTACTGAGCCTGTCAGGTTAATCTCTGCAAACTCAGAGCTTCTCCACTTTCTTTCCTCCTTTTTCTTCTGCTCAAGGACACAGCTGTCATACAGGTAGGCCAGGATCAAAAAGTGAAGCAACCAATTTGTCTAGAAAGTACATAGAGTGCAATGCTGATTTGGAGTGCAGTGCCTCAATTCAAGGTTGCCCTTCAGCTTTTCTCTGAGCAGGGTGCTGTAAAGATGGTCCCTTCCTTTAGAGGGCATGTGGTCAAGCAGGAAGATTGGCTCAGCATGCAGGTCAAGTTTTCATCTCCATGAGGTATTAGATGTGAGGCTGGCCAAGGGCAGGTGATCTTGCACCAACTTTACCTAAACGCCACCAGATGCTGTTTTACATATAAAATATAATTTCTTTACAAAATGACCAGCTGTGCCGTTCTCTGTCAAATTGAACATTGGGACTGACCACAGCGGTGTGGGTCCAACTTACTTTAAGAGTTGCAAGGGAGTTTGCTGGAGTGTTCCAGAACTCTGCACGACCTACACAGAGAGGTGACCAAGGCAGGGACAGCTGGACTCATACAGTGACATAGAGAGTAGAGGGCTAATTCTTAGGGATTCTGTATCCTGTAGAGGTGGCTACAGTGCTGTGGTGTGCCCATACCTGTGGTGTGACCATCGCTGGCTTCTTCCACGTTGCTTTGAGCTTTTCCATCCCTTCAAGCATGCCACCCCAAAATCCAGTACTTAAGAAAGCTGAGCCACTGGATTCTCTGCTTACCCTCTAAAGTACCCTCCAATAAAGCCAGCCAGGTAAAATACAACACACTCAGTTAAATTTGAAGCTTGGATAAACAACAAGACATTTTTAGCGTATGTACACCCCGTGCAGTATTTGTTTGTCTGAAATTCAAATGTAACTGGGAGCCTTCTGTTTTCTTTTGCGGAATCCAGCTTGGCTCCTGTGAGTCCCTCCGTCTCTGCAGGGGCCGAACGAGGCGAATGCTCAGTGGATGTGCGCCACCTGGTGGCTACCTGACCAAGGAGCAAGGCCACTGTAGAGGGAGGGAGATATGTGAAGAAAAAAAAAAAACAGGCTTTAATTTAAACCTTCTTTAAAAGATATTTGACTTACTTTTCTGGAGGTGGTGTCTGTGATCAGTTCAACAGCTTAGAGTGTCCAGCGAATATCCGAAATCCCTTGTAAGTCATCCTGTGTTTACACGGCAGAACCCCACTGCCGAGGGCCCTGTGTGTTAATGGAGATTAACACACAAACGCTGAGGCACGCCCAGCCTGGGTCCCCGTGGTTCCTGCGTGCCTAGCTAGTGCTTTATGAGAGGCACGTGGCACCCGGTAGTATCTATCAACTACAATGCATGGTCAGGCTGGTGCAATTTCATGATACCCAACTGGCTCTGCAGGAAAACAAAGGAAAGCAAGTGTCTCCTGTTTACTATTTGCCTGAGGGGGGTATATAGTTAAGTGCCAAAGGGAACTGGCATCATCCAATGGGCGTCTGACTGCACGCTGGAATCCCCTCGGGCGTTTTTAAGACTCCCATACCTCAGGTTTTTTTGTTTTGTTTTGCTTTGTTTTTTTTTTTTTTGTCTCCGCCTCCTTCTCCAGGCTACCCTCCTCCCCCCTTCTCCTCTGTTTAAATAATGTGAGTTTATATATGGACAGAATGTTACCTTAAAGACATCGTTATGCGATGATGTTAAAGACGTAATAAGAAATGGATAGTGAAATTAGACTTCACTTTAGAGCTTGAGATATTTTAGGGACAAAATTCCTCATTCTCAACATATGCACAGAGGCTCTTTGTTTTGATTTACAGAGGTTGAAGGGCAAAGGACATTCCCTATCTTCAGTTTCTGTGCTTCTGTGATTTTATCACAGTATAGACATTATGAAATGGCATAGAAACTCCACATGCTGTCCAGCCCAGGACAAAAACCCAGTGTACAATTTGATATTTGAATCGTGTTTAGAATAAAGCAGGGAGGTGGGTGGGGGGGGCATCAAAGGGAGATTTTGGATGGTGTAGGGTAAAGGTTGATCAGGTATTTCCACCCTCCCACCACTGATGATGGACACCTGCGGTGCTGCGAGCATTCCAGGGTGGGCATGCGCAAGTGGGCGCACCTGTGTTGGACACGGGCTTAAATGGGCGGCGTCATGAGGACGCCAGAACTGTGAGAACTGCGAGCACTAACAGACAGAACTGCGAGGAGAACCGACAGGATGAAGGAGCAGCAGCAGCAGCAGCAGCAGAGAGAGAAGCAGCCGAGAGGGTGAGATGCGCCAGGGGCTGGGAGGGCTGCCAGCCTCCAAGCCCCCCGGCACCCCTGCCTGCCATGTATCTGGCCACCTCTACTAAATAAAGCATGAAAAGCCACCGAGGGCTCCAAGACTCTCCTTCCTTGACCCGTCTGCCCAGAACCATCCGGAACCTGCCTCCAGTGCCACCTCCATCCTGCCGCTACAGATGGAAATTTATTTTCAAATGCCCTCTGAATGTACCAGGGGTCTTTTTCATGGTCATCCTTGTTGTCATGAAAAATAAAACAGCAACTTAGTCTTATTTGCTTGACATATCTGATCAGGATGATTCACACATGTTACCTTTTTAATTCTCAAAACAACTCACCTTATACCCAAGAAACTGAGGCTCAGAATCCGCATTTCCTGAGACAGCACAGCTGGTAAGCGGGTTTTTCCACCAGGTTGCCCTGACTGCAAGTCCTTTGCTGTCCTGCCCTGATGTCCTACCAGGCTGCAAGGCAGACTTCTGCAGACTTCTGTCCCCCTCAAAACTCACGTGTGTGATGGAGAGCCCTCTGCCAGGTCCCTCACTTGTCAATGATACTCCATTTCCCACCATTGTTGCTTGGTCTTTTGAGGTACTTGAAACCAACTTTTAAAAGTATCTACTTCCTCCTGGCTGGCTCAGAAATCAAAATGCAGTTTTCACTTTTTTGATGGCACTTAATGTTGAGTACTTGAGTCACCTTGGTACCTTACTGGGGCTTTGTTGATATTAAAGAATTTGTAGAACACTTCTTGGGAGGAGGAACAAGAAAACAATTTATGAAGGGAAGATACAGTAGAGCCACACCAACCCAGAATAGAATTTCAGAATCCATTTTTCGCCTTCAAAAGCCCCTCATGCTGCAATGGTCTCACCTCCTCTGGGAAGTCTGCCTCTGTCCCAGATTC
The DNA here is from genome assembly GCA_019455555.1 of Galemys pyrenaicus. Classification (NCBI taxonomy): domain Eukaryota; kingdom Metazoa; phylum Chordata; class Mammalia; order Eulipotyphla; family Talpidae; genus Galemys; species Galemys pyrenaicus. The sequence continues at coordinate 2,305,779 of JAGFMF010011576.1, forward strand.
ATGCTCTGGTTCCTCCAGGCTTCCACTCCCTTTTGCACACACCTGTGTGCTTGTTCTCAGCACACCCACATGGCATCAGGAGTGGTTGGGTGTGGGGTATAGACCACATCTCTTTCTCTAGACTGTAAGTTCCTGCACCAGAGCAGAGTAGGCTCAGCCTCTGTCTGGCCCAAGTTCTAGACTGACCAGCTCAAGCTCTTCTGTGAGTCTGTGGGTATCCAAGAGCCAGGGGTCCCAGGCACATGGAGTGGGTAGTGGGCTGGGAGGACATACTGTTCACAATACCTTTGCAAGATTTTGCTTAGGGACTCAGGATGGCATGGTTTAGGACCTAGGGAGGGCTTTGGAAGTCCTTACAAGTGTTGTGGTATGGGAAATCTTGTCCATGCCACAGCCTATGTTTTTTTCTGAGCACAGCAGATTTTCCTGAACACCTTCAGCTTCTCTTCTACTATTCTATAGCTATCATGAGACTCAGTACACTCATTCCTTCATACAACAAATACATATTGGAGCCTATTAGGGTCAGACACTGTGCTGAATGGTGGATATTACTATTACAGCTCCTGCTTCCAAAGGGCTTACAGATGAGGGGAAAGGCTTGCCAATCACCTGGACTGAAATTGTCACCCTCCAGGAAACAGTGAGTTTCTTAATTAGTTTGTATTTACTTTTTCACATTTACATTTTATTTCAAATTTCTGATGTAATTCACAGACCATAAGATAGGCTCCTTTAAAGTGTACAATTTGGTGGTTTTAGCAAATTCACAAGGAGTGCAACCATCACCACTATCCAATAGTGGAATATTTTCCTCACCCCTCATCCCTGTACCCTTTATAGCAATCATTCCCTGCTTCTCTGGCAACTGCTAGTCTACTTTGTTGTATGGTTTTGCTTCTAGATATTATATGTAAATGGAACCCTGCAATATGTAGCCTTGGGTGTCTGACTTCTTTCACTTACCATTTCCAAGTTTCCTCCATGTTGTAATGGACATATCACATTTCCCACATGCAGCCACCAGTTGCTAGAGGGTAACATTTGGTTTTGTGTTTTGTACTGTACTCTCTTCCTTGCCCTTCTTCTTCATCCCTTGTTCCTGATGTGGTTTGCCTCATATCTTCCCAGTCATAGGCAGTGTAATTAAACATCTGATAAAGGTTTCAGCCTGAGGTCAAGTGAAAGACACCACTTAAAAACATTTTGAATAAGTGCTATATTTTAAAATAGCTTTAGTTGCACAGAAAATCTGCAAATACAACGATCCTATATACTAATCACCCAGTTCCTTCTGTTATTAATATCTCATCTACTGTGGCATGTTTGTACCAAATGAGGAGCCAGCATTTTACATTACTATTAACTAGACTCTACACTTCATTCAGGTTTCACTAGGTTTCCCCCAACATCCTTTCCTGTGCCAGGATCCATCCAGACACCGCACTGATTTAATCCTCACGTATCTGGTCACAGTTCTTGGACTTTTCCTTGTTTTTGATGATCTTGACAGCTTTGAGGAGTGCTGGCTGGCTTCTTTCTAGATGTCCCGTGATTGAGGTTTTTCTCTCAGTTTTTGGATGGTTATGGGTTTGGAGGGATGGCCACAGAGGTGAATGAAGTTATTGTTTATAAATTGCTGTGAGGAGACCTGGAATGATGAAACCAAATCAACTAGGATTATTAAAAACAAAACAGAGGCACTTTACTTTTGAGAACTTCAAGTGGTAGAAGTGGTGTGTGCATGAAATCCTTGGGTCTTTTTCCCAAAAGAACTTCTTGGAAGTGAAGAAATGAACCTGTGTGGCACATACACATAAACACGTGCTGTTTGCTCGTCCTTTCCCCATTGTCCCTGCGCGTGACCCTGAGTGTGTCACACCCTCTTTCTCCATGTTTCTAGAATCAGGATCCTGCTGCAAGGGCTTATGCTCTAAGAATGCCCCCAGAGCCCCTCAGCATCCAGTGAATGCCAAGTTCGGCTCCCCTTTCTTCCATATCCACCCCAGACTGTGGTATTCAAGTGGCATTTGCCCCCAGAGAATATGCCCACCCCCAATTCTGTCCTCAAAACCCCCCCAGACCCTGGTGGTACACATCTCTGCCCTGAGGAAGTGGGGAGCATTCCAGAGCGGCAGTGCCCAAAGTAGAACTCCGGTCCTGGCCACCCTCCCCGCTGCTGACACAGCGATGAGGGTCACAGGCAGACACACACACACACTATACTGGAGACTCTTTCACCCCCAGGGGCTGTTTTGGTTCAGCAGCTCCTGGGGCTCGAATAAGTTAATCACTGACGACAAGAAATTAATTTATAACTGGACACAGACAAGATAGTTTAGGCTTCGGTGGGGCAGCACTGAACTGTGGCGTGGTGTGTTGCTCAGAAGACACCAGGCCTGCAGCTCGGTGCAGAGCTGCAAACTTCGGGTCCAAGGTAGTTCTTAGAAGTCTCCTGGCCCAAGGGAGAGAACATGTGGTGGGGACTTACCTTCTTGCCCCCTCCTCTGCTGCATGTTCATAGGCCTTAGAAAACCTCTCTGAGCAACAGACAGGCTCACTAGTGAAATCCAGTCAAGAGGTATGCATAGCTGCCAGCCCAGCTGGGGCTCACTGACCTAAGCGTGAGGGAGAGAGGCCAATTCTACAGCCCGCGAGCCCAGGGGGTGGACTCTCCCCCTCCAGCAAGGCAGGTCTTTGCTGTCAGTCCTGACTTGGTCATCCCTACTCTCCTTTCTGACCTTGACACCTAGCCCCATTCTGGCTCCCAAAGATGAAAGAGAATCCTGGCATGTGCGATGATCATGCTCCACATACTGCTTTTACATCAAATAAAATGACCCTTTCCTGCCACAGTGGACATGAGGTCATTGCAACTTTGCCAACTCTTCCCAGCCAGGGCAGCTGGGAACGCTTCAGTCAGACCTATTTATTAAGGGATAATATGGTAATACGGTACTAGTGCCCAGAATACCCTGGGCTCAGGAGGCTCTTCCATGGCGCCACAGTCTCACCAGAGAAAGAAGATAAAGAGCGAGACAGTAAATGGATGGAATAAGGCTGCATTAACAATGGGGGTGCAGATAAACCTCTCTGTGGGTTGCTAAAAGGTAGGCTTCTTCCCAGGAAAGGTTCTTGGAACCCAGTTGGGTTGTGGGATTTATGCTTTTCTGCCCCAAGCCATTTTTTGAGACACAGTGTGTTTGTAAGCAGAGGAAAGATCTACTTCTCCATGTTGGGTGGACTGCTTGCTGAGTTACAGAAAGGTGCACCTCCCTTTGAACTGACCCATCTCACATGGAGCACATGATTTGGGCCAGTGGAGTGCAGAATTTTAGCTCCCAAACCCCTCCCCAGCACCCTTGTGCAGTGAACAACTTGGGCAACCTTCTGTGGTGGCCCCTCTGTAGCATCCTCTCAAGCAGAACGTTCTAACTTCTTGGCTCTCCCTCACAGCTGGAAGATTCCTTTATCCTGGAAGCAGATAATTACATCTCCTAGGGGCAGAAATCTGTTTGGACATTTGAAGAGGAATTTGTATCTATTTTCTGAATGACTGGATGTTTTTCTTATCTAAATTGAAAAGAGGATTCTTTAATAAAAATGATCCAAGGGAATTCTTTCATATGGTAATTCACACAGTCTGGCAGATAAGCGCTAGACTTGGCTTAAGGTTCAAAGTAGAACTTGTATTCAATTGAGGCATAGGGATTTTTTGGATCTAATTTGCTTTTAGCCCCTGATCTGGAGATAATGTTGGCCTCTGACTGGCAGTGGACCTCAATATCCTGGTAACAGGGCCTCCCTGGTGGTGCAGTGGTTAGGTTTTGCACTATGAAGCTATATGCAGCTACTGCAGCATAAGTTCGATCCCTGGCCAGGGAGCGGACCCACATGGCGTAGCAGACCTCTCCTGCCTAGTCCGCTGCTCCCCTCAGCAATGTGTTTCAGTTAATCTGCCTGTTCTGCTTCCCACTCTGTCTCTGGTGAATCCTCTCACCCTTCCCCACACCTCTGGCCTATACCCCACTACACCCCAGTTCTTGTATGCATAAATAAATAAATCTTTAACAAAAAAATTACTTTAAATAAATGCTGGTAACAAGATCTTTTAAAGGAAATTCCAAAACCCTCGTATGGGTGGGGGAATCCTCACTGCATCCTCATTGCATCCTCAAGTCTGACTTGAGCCAGAGTGACCCTGGGAGGCCCCTCACTCAGATCCTTTCACCAGTGGGAAACTGAGGCAGGAAGAGAGAAAGTGGATGGAGTTAGGTCACACAGTGAGTGCAGAGCCACTGAGAGCGTTTTCTTCTGCCCCTGAATCAAGGTGATGGCCAAAGTGTTCAGGGAAAGGGTGGCAGGGACCTAGCGAGACTGTGCGTGTGAGGGAGGGGAAGGGGACAAGGAAGGCGTCTTTCAGACTTGGGAAGTTGCTCTGTCTACTTGAGAGACCTTGTCCTCCAGAGGTGACCTAGGAACAGAGTGTGAGGGGGAAGGGAGGGAGGGGAAGATGGACGTTCACCTGACAGAGCCCTGGAAGATGTGTGCAGAACCACATAGCGTATCACATCCTGCAAGCGATGGTGATCATTGGTTCAGGTGGGGAAGACTGGGTGGCAACATGACATTCTACCCGGGGTCCCCATCTTTTCATGCCTGATATTTGTGAACACTTTCAGCTGTGAGGGTGAAATGACCGAGCAGCACTAGTGTGGCACAGTAAGTTGGGGCATCTCTCAATAGAGATCCAGTTAAGGGAAGGGACTGAGCAAGGAGCTGTGTGGTTTCTCTTGGTTCTGTTACAGGGTAACTAATATAAAATGGGTTTGTTTGACTGGGTTTTTACCTGTGCATTTGAAAGGCATTTATAATGCTTTAACTGTAGGCACATATAATAAAGGTTAGTAGGGCCCGCCCTGGTGGCGCAGTGGGTTAAGCAACGCACTATGAAGCAAACTGCAGCCACTGCAGCACGAGTTTGATCCCTGCCGCTGGCCAGGAAGGTGACCCACATGGCGTAGCAAACCTCTCCTGCCTCGTCCACTGCTCCCCTCAGTAGTGTGTTTCTGTCAATCTGCCTGTTCTGTGTCCTGCTCTGTCTGGTGGATTCTCTCACCACCCCCACATCTCTGGCCTGTACCCCAGTGTTTGTATGCATAAATAAATAAATCTTAAAAAAAATAAAGGTTAGTAAAGGATTTTATTTGCAAGAGAAAGGGAAATAGCATAGTGAATAACACAAGGAGAAGAGAGGGATATAGATTTGTAAATGTTTTACTAGTTCCTTGGAGCTGGAACCCAATAGCAAAACTTAATAATGGCAGCTTTTATCTTGATTTTAATTTTGCTCTTTTCTTTCTTTTTATTTATTTATGCATACAAGAACTGGGGTACAGGTCAGAGTTGCGGGAGGTGAGAGGATTCACCAGAGACAGAGTGGGGAGCAGAACAGGCAGATCCACTGAAATACACTGCTGAGGGGAGCAGTGAGAGAGACAGGAGAGGTCTGCTGAGCCATATGGGTCAGCTCCCTAGCCAGGGATTGAACTAGTGCTACTGTGCAGTGGATGCTTCCAGTGCAGTGCTCAACCCGCTGCGCCACCAGGGAGGCCCTAATTTTGCTCTTTTCCTACCAAATCTATCTAACTCTTTCTAATCCTTTTCTATAAGTCTCCACTAAAAATCCTTTAAACTTATAGCAAGCTTTTGAGCCTTGCTTTAAACCAATTTATTTAGCTAAAATTTTACCCTCAAAAAAATAACTTTGAATGCTTAACTTAATAACTATATTCTTTATCCTTTCTGTATTATTCCCTAATTATATTAAGGTTCATTTCCATTAAAAACCTTATATATTTATCTTAATACAGCAAAAAGCAAAACCCATTTAAAAAAAGCAAATTTAAAAATTCTGAAATACCTCTCTCCCTGCCCTATAACAGTTTCGCATTATTTCTGGCACATGACTCAGAGTGATTCTGTCATTTCAACTGAAAACTTTTTTTTTTAAAGACTTATTTATTTATGCATACAAGAACTGGGGTGCAGGCCAGAGGTATGTGGGGAGAAGGTGAGATTCACCAGAGACAGAGCAGGGAGCAGAACAGGCAGACTGACTGAAATGAAATACACTGCTGAGGGGAGCAGCAGGCAAGACAGGAGAGGTCTGCTGCGCCATGTGGGTCCCCTCCCTGGCAGGGATCAAAGTCATGCTGCACTGGCTACAGCTTCATAGTGCTGTGTCCTAACCCCTTGCACCACCACAGAGGCGCCCCAACTGGCAACCTCTTTTCTTGCTGCCTGACCCTGCCCTCCCTCCTCAAAGGACATGGAGCAGCCACGTCCCAGAACTTGAGGGTCTGGAGCTATGGCAACTGGGCCCTGAGCTCTGACCCTAGGAGACAAGTGTGCCAGTCAGTCAAGGACTTGAGCACACTGGGAACAGAGTCCCTGCCCCGAAGATGCAGACCAGGGGATAGTCTGAGGCCAAACCCAGCTTTGTTTGTTACTGTATGACCAACCTGCTTTCCATCTGCCCAGGCACCATCAGCCAGTCAGGATCCTGTTGTGATTCACACCTAGAAAATCAATATTGACATTTTGGGCACCCTTGTTCATGCCTGAGGAGTCTGTGGCTCCCCCTCCTTCTCATGTCTAGATAATTCTGCTTCCAGTGATAAGATGGGGACAGCTGCAAACAAAGACCCTCCTCATTTCTTTTGTGAAACTGTCCCACAGATTAGGCAACAGTGAGTTTTTCATCAGCATTCATTTCTCTAGTGAGTTTCAGGGAGCTGTAATACTAAAAATTAAAATTCAATATTTTCATTAAAACTAAAAACTCAACACTTCCATTTCCTGCTAAGGGTATAGGCAAATATGGAAAGAGAAAGAAAGAGGATGAACTTCACCAGCTCTGAGGGACACATGTAGCAGTCCTGGGGCTGAGGAGACCTGTACTTTGGTTCTGACCCTCCACCTCCACCCTGACTCCCCACTGCCTGTGTGACCATGGGCAAGCTGATGAACCTCTCTGGGTATCCACGCTTGCTAAGGACTTTTAGTGCAAATATTTTATGATTCTAAACACTGAGAGAATCCTCTCGATAACATAATTCCTTTGCAGTACTGAAATTCACATATTCACAATGGCCAAAGATACTTGGTGAGTTTAGAATTTTCTGTTCATAGAAATGGGGACAAGTGTTTAGAATATAGGCTGAGTTCTTTCCAGCAGTGACCCTAAGCCTGTGGGCTGGTAGGTCAATCATATTGTGTCATCATAAACATTTACATCACAAAAAATAGTTCCCATTTGCTTAAAATAAAATCCTGGAGGTGAATTTCCAAACTCTACTGAGTTACAGCCTCAGAACTGGAGAGATTGTCTGGGTAGCCCAAACCCCTCAATTACAGGGGTGGAAGGCCCAGAGTTAGGAAGCAAGCGCCCCAGGACTCCTGGAGAATTTGAGAGGAGACTGGAGCTAGAACTCAGCAGCTGTCAGGCCAGTACCTTGCTATGCACAAAAGTGTTTCACAGGGTAAAGGTTATAAAATTCATATCATTATCTTAAGAGCCCAGATATTTGTGTTTATATTTTCAGTTTCACACACATCAGAACCCTGCAGGTCTTCAAATATCACTATGGACATTCAATTTGCATTTCCTCAAGCCACCCCTGTGAACAGCTCTGAAATAAACTGAAAAGAATGGTCAAGGCTGAACGCACACTGAGGTTTCCATGTGCTCAGCTCAGCAGATTCAGGTGTGACCCCTATGGAGCTTGGACTCTGAACTGCACTGACATTCTCTACGCTCGATGACCATTTCACACAATGAATTCATCTGTGCAATTGTGCTTAGCTGTCCCGAGATTAACTGCATGTTTGCATGAAGATCAAAATGCTTACTTTAAAAAGTTTGGTTTTCTACCATTTCTGTCTTATCTGGAGAGGCAGTCATGCTTGGAATTTCCTGGGATTTTCCTTTTTAAATCTCTTGTTGGGATTGAGGCTGTGAGGGCAATAGTAGGGGGTGGGGTGCCTCGCCTTTTATTGTTCTTTCCTGTTTTTTCTTTTTGAAATGACCATTGACAAGCCTTCTTTACTATTTTGATGTCCTCTTGTCAAAGACAATACAGAACATTAGGGTCTGGAAGTGGCTAGCTGCATTCTTGCTTGCCCCCACCCCTCAATCCTACAGCAGCTAGAACATGATCTAAATCCTGCTTTACTAAACATATCTTTATTGGGTTGTAATTTATATACGGTAAAGAGTATATACAGTAAAGAGTATATCTCTCTGAAGTATACATCTTGATAAAATTATATATATAGATATAGATACACAACACACAGATATATATGTGTACACTTCGGCCTTTCTTATACCTAAAGGTACTGTTTATTACCACTTGGTTGGGATCTACCTGTTCTGGGTTTTTCCAAGGACAGTTGCCTCTGAGTGCTGACGGGATGGACATTTAGAATGCTGAAGGGAGGTGGGGTGATTCTACTTTCTATGGTTTCACCCCATTGGCACACTAGCCACAAGCCCTGGCAGAAATATTGGAAGCGCACTGTACTTGCACAGAGGGGATGGGCTAGGGAGAGGGAGACGTGAATGCGGCGGAGTGTTTCCACTTAAGCACCGCCGCTGCTGACATCAATGAAAACTGAGCATCGTGGATCACCTCTGGGCACCAACAGTGAGTGGACAGGAGGCCAGTCCTGATGAGGGAGGGGATGGACGGTCCAGACTGATGGGAGGAAGCTGTGTGCTCGTGTTTTAGTTTCAACATAAATAAGATAGTTTTGTGTGCTTGGAAGGTCCAAACTGCCCTGGCAGTTTCAAAATAGTGTCAAAGGAGCATGGTGTTTTCCTACCCCGGTGAGTACCCAGGACCTGGGCAACCTCAAGAACAAACATGTCCTTTCCCCGAAATAGGAAACCAACTGTTTACTTACGCAACTCATGCTATAAAGGGCTTTATAAGTTGAGCTACAGGTCCTGAGCTTTGGACTGACCCCTAGATTTGTCTCAAAAGTCTCCTTCCGGAGGAAGGAAAGGCCTGAGCTCTCAGGTTGAGCAGTGCCTCAAACAACAATTTATATCAAGTAGAACCTCCTCTGTCTACGCATTGAATCAGACAAATGCCCAGACAAACGCCCGCAAAACAGCTTAGGAACAATGATGGCAATGATATGATTTCAACCTTAATGGACATTGCAATCTCATTCAAAATTCATTTTGTGAAATTAAAAAACTTTTTTAAAACAAAATTCACTTTCAAATCCTGGGAGTCTTCACATGAATTGATTCTTGCTTATCTTCCACTCTTCCCCCCTTCACTTTATCTCACTCCTTTGGCAAAACCACAGCTCTGGTTTAATCTCTGCTCACTTAGAAGGCTTCATCCCTGTAGCCAAACAAGGTTCTAGAAAAACATGCAACTTTACTGGGACTCTTCTCTTAAATCCAGGACCTCAAACCTCAAATAGCTACTTAATGCTGCCAGATAATCTTCCTATACCTCCCTGCTCAATATATATTGGTGGGTCCTACTCAGTCAATATCTGTTAAAAGATTACATAAATGAATTTCATTTAGGGTCTACTGATAGCACATCTCTGCTGGTCCAAGTTTAAAAGTGAAACTTAAAAAAAAAAAAAGCACTGACCTTGGACCAGAAGATGCGAATTCCAGTCCTATCACCACTGGCTTAGTTGCTGGAGGACCCTCGGTGGGTGCTGCTTCCTCTCTGGGACTCTGTCTCTTCATGATGTGGGGGCTGGCCAGGAACACTAGCACGTGAAGTCTCTAAATGTGGCTGAATGAATGATATGAGGGCTCTTCCTCCTGCTGAAGTTCACCAATGTATGATTCTTCCTGGGTCCAAGTAGCTCACAACTGGTGTCAAGTAGGAGAGGGAAGAGTTAGGCCCCTGATGTTCAAAGCATCCAGAGAGGAACACTGGCAGGAGGACCCCTTCTCTTCTGTTAGTTTCTGGTCCTGCTGCTAGAAAGATTCCAAAGCAGATAAATATTTTGTGCCCAAAGCAAGCAGTGACTTTGGTTCTGAGCTCGTGTCAGATGGACTGGAGTGTCAAGACCACATTGCACTGGGATTTGGGGACCAGGCTGGTAACCCACTGCTATCACTGATCACCAGTCCCTCCTTTCCTGTCAGGTCTCCATTTCCTCATCTGTCTGATAAGTGACTTTAGTAAGTTCATGAAGTCTTTATCTGGCTTCAGGTCAGAACTAGTAAAGTATCGGCAAGTTTAGGGTTTTGCAAACCCCAAAACATGCTTTGCAAACAAGTGACGGAGGCCCTTAGGGAGACTGCATGGGACCACCAAGGTCTTGAATAGGGCAAGACTTTCAAACTGTAAGAGGGCAGGAAGGTGTTGACTGGTGAAACGTTTGTCCTTGAGTTTGAAACCAGCTGCACAAGTGACCACAGACTGTGGGAGACCCACTGGTGTTAGGTATTAATACCACATAGACAGTCTCCCCAGGGTGGGGCAGAGTCAGCCATTCAGGTTCACATGGGCAAATCATTAAAAACAAATGAAAATCTCTAGTGAGAAAGTAATTTTCAATGATGTTTCAATCTTTCTGAGTCCTTCCAAGGCGAGGACATTTTAATAACTCTCAGACCTATGCTAATCTGTCTTTTCTTCCCTGACCTATTTTTTTATTGAACAGAGAGGAAACAATGCTGGGGCTCAGATGCTTACCAGTCTAAATTTGATAATATTTTTGTTTTATTGCATTTATTTTTGCAGTTACTTTTCACTGATGGCAAATAGTTAAAATGTTACTCTAAACTTACATGTCTAGGTTTTAAAATTGAATAGATTTCTATAAAAATATTAATAGTGCAGGGGCCTCCCTGGTGGTGCAGTGGGTTAAGCAACGCACTATGAAGCAAACCACAGCCACTGCAGCACGAGTTCGATCCCTGCCTCCGCCCAGGGAGGGGACCCACATGGCACAGCAGACCTCTCCTGCTGTGCCCGCTGCTCCCCTCAGCAGTGTGTTTCAGTCAGTCTGCCTGCTCTGCTCCCCACTCTGTCTGGTGATTCCTCTCACCTCCTGCGACTCTGGCCTGTACCCCAGCTCTTGTATGCATAAATAAATAAATCTTTAAAAAAATATTAATAGTGCATGCTCTATACAGATAAGACAACATAGGGCAGATGGTTTTTGGGGTGTGGGAAACCCTGGTGGGTAGCCTCTCTGACAGGAACTGCCCAATCCAGGCAGGGGTGACAGTGGGTGGGGCTCTCGAGACACCAGAATTGTGCTTATGATTTAGTCTACTAGGTCCTGCCACCTCTGGTCAATTTTAATTTAAAAAATTAAAAAAACTGTCTGCCTTTCACTGATCACTATTATATAAAACTTGGAAATACAGAAAAACATGTAGAAGAAAACATACAAAAATGAATAGAATGAAAAAATCCTCATTATCTCACTACTCAGAAATGACCCTTTTCAGACACTGGTTAATTTTTCATCCTCCATGCAACAATATAGCAGTTATTAAAATGTATACATTTTGTTTTTAACACCTGTTTTATTTCCTTAACATTATAGGATAAGCAATTCCTCATATCATTCACAGTTCTTCTAAATGACTGTGGCAGTTTAATGCACAGAGGCCCCATGATGGATTTAGCCATCTCCCCAGATGTTGGGCATCTGGGCATTCCAGAAGTGGCCTTCCTAAGTGGGAAGATTTGTAAGGATTTTGGCATACAGATGGTCAGCCTTTTCCCAAGAATGAACCTGGAAGTAGTCAGATCTGAACCCACGGGGTGGGCCACATGAGCTCATTGCCTCACAATGTAGGGTTGTTACTAGAAAGATCAGAATGCCACTTTGGGCAAGTTACTCAGCTTCACCACCTCCTGCTGGGGCATCTGACCAGTACCCCCAGGAATCCAAGAGTGAGTGTTCTTCATATCAGGGGGTGGAGCACTCATATTTTAGCCTCAAAGTTACACAAGGTGTTAACTTCATTTAGTTTCGTGTAAACAGATCAACAAAAGCTTTCTGGAAAACTCCGGGTTACAACAGCCTCAATGCCTTTGTGTAGCTGAGAAGGAAAAAGTTTGAATAAACATGGCTGACCCGAGGGGAGAAGTATAAAGGGCATTCACACTTGATGTGTGTCCAGTACACATCTTTCAGGAATCTGCTTAGCTTCTAATCTAATCCTCCCAAATAGTTTTTCCCAAAGTGTATTACACAGAACAATGGTCCCACTGCAAGCTAACAGGTGCTCCTTGCACAAAAGTTTCTACTACTTGGAAAAGGCTGTGTTAAGCAGATTCTTGTACAGGTTTCTCAGCGCTTACTTAGTCTAATGTTATCTGAGAATCACCAAGAGGGGGAAGTGATATTCAACATTTGCCACACTCACTTGGAAATGAAACTCTTTTGCTTCTCTTGGGATTGATGTTCCAAAGAACACCTATTGAGAATCACTGCTGACAACACCCTTGCAAGATAATGCTTAGCCTTACAGTTCACAAATGGGAAAACTGAGGCTCAGATCAGTTGATTAAAGTTGCTTAGTTACTTGTGGACTCAGGGTTTGAACCCAGAGCCAGATGACCTGAACCCAGTGTTCTGTTGCACTATCCTGTGCTATCCCCTCTGGGAGCCTGGGGTGGGGCTCATAGTCCAGGTGCCTCTGCCCCAAGTGCTGGCTGAAACTGGAGGGTGAATATTAAATTAAGATCAGAGCTTGGAGTGAGGTCCTGTACTGTGTGCACCAATCATGAAGACTGGGCCAGTGGGAACAGAGGCAACCTCCCTAAAGAACCAAGAAAGTGAGGGATGCAGAAAACCGAGAAGGTTCAGTGGAAGGAAGGTGGGATAGATTCTGGGGGCTGAGTATTGACATCTGGAGGATTGCTTTCTTATGAACTCAACTTGTTTATGAGGGAGCAGGATTCATCCATTGTACTCAGAATTAAGGAGGAGAGAGAGAAGGGAATAATATTCCATTTGAAGATCACCCATAAGACCCTCCCCTCACTACCCAGCAGTTCTTTGCTGGGTTAATTGCTCTGTGTATCCTACTATCAGCCATTCCCCTGCCTCTTGGTCCCACCACAGCCTTAGCTTGGACTGTTTCCTGCTGGGGCTCTTTCTAACAGCTTCATGCCTATGCATGTGCTTTAATCTGGCTTCAGGGGTGTGGAAGAAATACACTGTGATAACACAACAGCACAACATCCAAAGCAGTGCCATTCCACGCTTGGAACAAAGATGCATGTGCCAGAGGTTGTTGTATACACTGAGCATAAATTAATGAAACAGGCAAAATCCCCTGCCATTGAGCATAGCTAGCTAGTTGGGGAGAGCGATAATACAAAAGACAGATAAGGAAAAAGATAGTGCTAAGAGACAAACAAGGGGGATATGGACAGGGTAGGGTGGGAGGCCAGGGATTCATATTTTGGATAGGGATGGCCAAGGAGATCTTACTAAGAAGGTCTTTTAATTCCTTTAACAGCCCTTTGAATGGGAAGAGATCCCATATTTATGTACATACAGTAGACATCAGGCTTGACACATTCACATAGCCCTTCTGTATCTTTCCCTTCCAATTTATAGATGAGTAAGTGAGGCTCAGGGAAGCCAGGTGATTTTTCCTAGGTCACAGAGTATGGAAAAGCAGAACTAGAAATACATTCTTACACTGGAAAACCTTTCTTCCTGAAACAGACCAGGCACCATACACCCCACTTTATAGGACAGGCACCTGCAGAGCTGGGAAAGGTTTCCTTTTCCCTTTCCTTTCCATTTCAATAAACACCAGGATGCTGGGGTGCAGGAATGGAGGGGTTGGGTGGGGGAGGATGGGAGGATGCAAATAGTCACTGTTCTTTAAAAGACAAAGGGACTTTTCAAAAATACCTACACACGTGAAAGTACAGAAGCCGAAATGCTCATGGTGAAAGATCCTGTGAGCTCCTTTCTACTACTCAGCCCACGCTGATGTTACTTTATTTCCTACAAATAGCAGGAGCACTGTAAGGGAGTCTAGCTGTGTGGTGGTGGGTTCTGGGTTTCCCTTGGGATTATGGGTGGTAGGGGACTATGTGAACCTGAAGGTTGTTTTTTGTTCTAGTGTCACAGCTCACCCACCTGAGAGCAAACTGGGTGAAGGTCTTCCCCTGAGGTCCTGAATTATCAGGAAAACCACAGTTGGGGAGACCAGAGTGAAACATGGTATATATATTAAAAAAAAAAACCAAAACCTTGAAAATAACTACTTTTTGTATTTTGATTTCTTCTATATCCAGCCTCTGCAAGCTCAAGGTAACAACTGTGTAGAGGGACAGTACTGGATAAAGGAGTCCCCTGCTCTACTCCTTATTAGCAACAACATCTAGGGCAAGTCATTTTTCTGCAGGCCTCTATTTGTTCAGCTATAAAATGGGGTATTTAATACCTTCACGGTGCATTCAGCAGCCCTTGCTGAGAACCTGCCATATGCCTGGCCCAGTGCAAGTGAGGGAGACAGAAAGGTGAACAAGACAAGATGTTAACGCTCAAGGAGCTCACAGTCTGGTAGTAGGACAGCCAAGTAAACAGGTGATAGTGATAGAGCACAGTGAGGGGGAGCATAAGGATTGTAGCAAAAATAACGACTATAGCTCACATTCATTTAGGCCTCATTAGAGTTGGGCCTCTGCTAGGGCCTCAATCATTTCACTCAGTCCTGCAGTAACTCTATGAGCTGAGCAGTGCAGCTAACCCCAGGTCACAGGTGCTCAGGAAGGTGTCCCAGGCTTACAGTCCAGGAAGTAACTCAGAGAGGCAGGTGGGCAATGCAGAGGAAGAGTGTGGGCTGGAAGGTGAATCTATGTGGGCTCAAGTCCTGGTTTGAAATTTACTGGTCACATGATCTTTGGAAAGTTATTTAACTCCTAGGAACCTCCCTTTTGTCATCTGTCAAGTGGGAATAACTTAACACATTGCAAAGTTTGTTGAGAAGATTACATTGCTGTATTACATTGCTGCAGCATGTAAGAGATGCTTAAAAGTAAAGGGTAGCTAGAGAGCCACTTCTTCACCCTAAGCCACATAGCTAGATTCAAGCCCAAGTCTTCCTGGCTTCAATGTGCAGGCTCATCCCACCATTCTGCCCTGTTGCTTAGATGGAGGGCTTGCTTAAGTCCCTAGTGTCTCTGAATCCTTCCTTAGATACAGGAGTGAGTGCCATCCTTCTGAGCAAGTGCCTGCCTCCACTTCAACTCTTGAGCTAATCCTTTCCTACCCACTCCAAAAGCTGGCTCTATAGCTGCCCCTGTTATTCTCTAGCTTCCTCTGCAGTGACTCTTCTCTCTGTGTCCCTGCTCTTTCCAGAACTCTTTAGGTTCTCCTTCCTGTGAATAGAGGTTCAGACTTTCCTCAGAGCATACTCTTTCAGGCTTCAGATACACATCTATCCACTCTCATTTTAGATATAATTTTATCACAATTCTCTTCTAAAAAATTCTCATCTCTGGGGTCTCCCTGGTGGCGCAGTGGTTTAAGCAACACACTGAAGCAAACTGCAGGAACTGCAGCACAAGTTTGATCCCTGCCTCCAGCCAGGGAGGGGACCCACATGGTATAGCAGATCTCTCCTGCCTCACCCGCTACTCTCCTCGGCAGTGTATTTCAGCCAATCTGCCTGTTCTGTTCCATCTCTGATGAATCCTCTCACCCCTCACACCTCTGGCCTGTACCTCAGCTCTTGTATGTATAGATAAATAAATCTTTTTTAAAAATAAATAAAAAATTCTCATCTCTGAAAAATGAGGGCAATATTAGCTACACACCAAGTTGTGCGTTGTGGCAAGAATTAGAGGTGAATTAAACTTACTAGAGTCTGACACAAAATAGGCAGCCAGTACATAGTAGCAATTAATATTGTCATTAAGCTTAATTTTTTAATTAAGCCACAGATGATCAGAAACAAAATCATGAGTGTTGATAGAGTCAGATTGAGAGCTGACAACATGAACACAGAGGGAGGAGACAGAACAATTCCAAAAAGCAGACACAAAAACTCAAAGAGAGTAGCAGTGTGGGCTCACCATGCAGAATTACTGAAGTCTGGTGCTCCTGGGACTGCCCATCTCTTGGACTGCTGCCATATTGGGTGTTCTTAAGGATGACAACTGCAGTTAGAAAGAAGAGTTATTTCTTCCATCTTCAGAACATTTTCCCCACACTTGAATAGAAGTGTTTTAAATGTCAATATTAAATATTCTGTAGCAATTAGCTGCATCTGACGTTCCAGAGCAAAACGTAGAAACATCAAGTCCTATATCCAGGCAAGGGACCAAGGAGGCCAACTGCCTACTGATCTTTATTATAAAACCTAAAGTTAAAGATGTCTGAGACTCACAGGAGGATAGAGGAGCAGTGGGATGAAGAAACAGGAAGCCTACACATAGCCCCGCAGGGAGACATGTGAAATCCAGGGACAGGATACCTGATTATCGAGCTGGTGGTGGGCTAACCACTTGGAGAGCCATAAAGTTACATCTCTGTCTCACATCACACATTAAAGTTCTAACATCTATTAAAGATTTGCACCTTCATCAACATCAACAATTGGAAAACAACATCCAACAACAGAGATTCGATTGGATTATGGTCTATAGATACTATGGACTATTAAAGTTATGTTTTAGAAGAGTATCTAGTACTCACAATATATTTTTAAAGAGAAAGAGGCTGCAGAGAAGAATATAGCTTGTGATCATGATTTATAGGCTGATTTCTAGAGTGCACGCATACACACACACTAATTCGGAGTGCGTATGAGACCACATGTGTGGTATGAACTCATATCACAAATACTTAGGTCATGAAAAATGTTTGAAATGAGACATATCAAAACTATAATAGTAATTACCTAAAGTTGTTTTTTACTTGCATGTAAGTATTGCTTTCTATTTTCCAAATATTCCACAATGAATATTCATCACTTTTATATGGAAAAATCAAGAAATGTTATACAGAAAATTAATCTGTGATGGTTCTAATATTAAAATAACTTAGACCCTTTGGTTCAAGTACTTTAAGTAAGTAAAAACAAGTTTGGAGTGTGTAACCCACGAAGGTTGGAATTCAGAGGCTTGAGCAGCTCTACTTTTTTCTAATCTCCTGTGGAATGCTGGACTCTAAACTCTTCTGGAGCTTGACATGGGAAAGCCTGGGTGTCTCTAGGGAGGAAACCTGCCTACCTTGTCTTGGGGACCTGCTCTGAGTTATGTGAGCTCATCTGGGGCTCACCCATCTGAGCTCTCCATTTCCAGGACAAGATTCAGTTCATAGTTAGTGCTTTCTCCTGTAACATTTTCTTAAACATTTGATGCTTGCTGTCATTCTAATATTTTAGCATCTACTATGAGACTGTATTAGTTTTAGTCCTGGTTATATGTTTAACCACCTTAATTTGAATACATCACCATTTCAGTTTGCGCTGGTTCTCAGAAAATGAAGACTACAGCAGACTGGATCTGTTTTTCACAAGTTCTCTAGGTGATTCTGAAACACGCCAGCTCAAGACCCGTGGTGGTTGCAGGTAGGTGGCTGCAAACCTTGCTGTAATTAGAAACACCTGGGCAAGCTGTAAACCTCATAACGGCACCAGCACACGCCAGAGCACAAAACTCAGGAACCGTTATTTTTTTTTTAACATTCCCTTTTTTTTTTCAATTTTTTTTGTTTTTTTATTAATATAAAATATTTTAAAATTTACTAATACTTGCCATCAATTGTAATCCCCATGTATTCCCCATCACCATCTCACCAGTGCACCATCACCTCAGTCCCTCGTGTTCCCATCTTACCTCAACCCTCCCCCTCCCCTTTTTTAACATTTCTTAAGTGAACCTGGGCAGCCAGGTTCCAGAAGCAGTGTTCAAATGA
Organism: Galemys pyrenaicus; assembly: GCA_019455555.1. Classification (NCBI taxonomy): domain Eukaryota; kingdom Metazoa; phylum Chordata; class Mammalia; order Eulipotyphla; family Talpidae; genus Galemys; species Galemys pyrenaicus. The sequence goes on from JAGFMF010011576.1 coordinate 2,323,737, forward strand.
GAGCAACGTGATACCCAGGTGTTGGCGACTCCTGAGCCTGAGAAACAGCTTTGGTAAAAGCCTGGAGACAGAATGACTTTGTGTTCTCTGTCTCCATCTGCTGGTCATTGTCCTACATTGCTATAATTTAACTATACAATTTGCCAAGACAGGCTGCTTGCTGCTTGCTCTTGTACTTTTTTGTTTGTACTTTTAAGAAAAGCTTGCCAAAAGATTTTTAAAATAATTGAAATTTTCAAGTAATCAAAATATTTGAAAAATAGTCTTGTGTATAATAGGATGGTCTAAGGGTTATAAATGCATTCAGATCTATTCAGGGTCTTTTCTGTGCTTGGTAAACACAATAACAGCCAATGTTAATTATGACTGTAATTAGGCCTAAGATTGCACTATATTTTGAGTACCACGGATTCATAGTGAATAAATGATTTTTATTCATTAAAAAATAGTCAGATGATTTCGTTCAGATGTGGAATATAGAGAAACAAAATAGACAAAATTAAACCAAAACCAACCCTAGAAATCTGACCACAGAACTGAGCCAAGGAGAAGGGGAGTTAGGAGGTGGGCAGCAAAGTATGGAGGGGGCCCAGTGGACTAGTGGAGGACTATGGGCGCCATGGTGGTGGGTGTGAGCCTCTACCTCTGAACCATATATGGTGCTGTAAACCAACACTACTGCACTAAAAATCCATACAACTAAAAATATATTTAGCACTAATATACCTACCTGGCATACTGTGGGCTATGGTTACCCCATGTGAATAGACACGGTCTTCCCAGGGAGAAAAAGAGAGGGGGAGAGAAGAAAAAAGGGTGTAGGAAGGGGGAGAAAGATGTATGAAAGTTTTAAAAATTATTTAATACCATAAATAATATTTAATAAAATACTTATTAAATATTTTAAAATATTTAATAAAACATTATTCTAATACAGCAAACTGGACTTTGGGGGAGAGTATACGATTGCATGAGCTTTGCCACATGTATAGATCTATGTAACCACCATACAATCAAGATTCTAAATGGTCCCATCACCCTAACAAGCCCCCTATGGTCCAATTCTTGCCCATCCCAATTCCTGGCAAACATTGCTTCTGTTTTTGTTCCAATAGTTTTACCTTTTCCATAGTATCATGTGAATGGAATCATAGCATATACCCTTTTATGAGTGACTTCCTTCATTCAGCATTTTCCCACTTCTGCTTGCCTTAGGTTTCTTTTTCTCTTATTTTAAATTATTAATTTGGGATCTTTCTTTTCTAAAATAAGCACCAAATGCTATAAATTTCCATTGAAACCCTGCTTCAGCTGTACCTGTACATTTTGATAACTTATATTTTCTTGTTGTTTAATTTGATTTTCTATTATCTTTTGAGATTTTTCAGTTATTCATTTGTGGCTTAATTATGATCAGACACCCAGTGAGAATGGCACATATCAAAAAAAGTAACAACAACAAATGTTGGCGGGGATGTGGAGAAAAAGGAACTCTCTTACACTGCTGGTGGGAATGCA
>JAGFMF010011576.1:2325576-2338485 GCA_019455555.1 Galemys pyrenaicus
TGGTGCACTGGTGAGATGGTGATGGGGAATACATGGGGATTACAATTTATGGCAAGTATATGTAAATTTTAAAATATTTTATATTAATAAAAAAAATTATGATCAGACATCATACTTTGTATAATTTCAAATTTTTAAAAAGAGCACAAGGAACTATGGTGATGGGGTACAGGTAAATTGGTGATGGGAATTTCACAAGGGCTACACCTGAGAGGAGAAAGTATACAAAAAATGGAGAATGATGTAAAATATGTATAAACATTTTGAAAAAGTGTAACAAGAGTTCCCATGTTCCATCATGAACCCAGCGAGATGTTTTACATGTTATATGACCCACTCCCGAAACTCTTATCAAGTACATTTGATAGATAAGTGATCAAATAACTTACCTGGGGACATAGTTATTAAGTTGCCATTGTCCTGAAAAACGAGGTGTAGTTCTGAAGCTTCTGTAATCTGAAAACTGGCCCTCAGTCATGAAGCAGAACACACTTCTAGTCCTTTCCCTTGTCCATGAGGGTGGGGGCAAAATGGAGAGCTGTTTCTGTCAGGTCCTGGGGTGTCTCTCCTATACTACTAGATTATTTTTAATGTGTGCTAATGGTATTACAATTATATTTTTTTTTTTAAAAAATGATCCATGCCATTTAAAGACATACTGAGATATTTAGGTGTGGAATGCTACATCTGAGATTAGTTCCCAAATAGTTACGTAAGGAGGAAATAGAAGAAACAAGAATGCCCAAGTGTTGACACTAGTTGAAGATGAGGGGTGAGTGTAGTTTCATGATACTATACTGTCTATTGAGCTAACACCTCACCTGAAGTGCAGTCAGGGGAATCCAACTGTTGGTCGTCACAAAACCTCATGGTGCATTGACAGCATTTCTTTCTAATACTCTAAAAATTAAAGGTAAATATCTAACATTTATTGAGTACCAGAAGCTGTTATATAAGGACTTGCCATGTATTAATCTAATTGTTAAAACCCCTTTGTAAGAAGGCACAATGACCCCGTTTTTAGATGAGCTCTTAAGTGATGTTCAGATAGAAAATAACAGAACCAGGATTTTAAGCCCATGCTCTTAACCATGGTGTTCCTGAAGTGAAGGCAGAATGGATCAAAGTGAACTCAGCTCTTACCTTGGAAAGATGGTGAGGTGTGGCTTATGGTCTGCAGCATGTGCATACATACCACACACACACAAGACAACTTAAACACACCAATGAACCTAATGTGTACATCTTTAGGACATAGAAGGAAATAAAAGTATTCAGAGAAAACCCATGCAGACAAAGGATGTGCAAACTCCACAGGGACCCTGGCAGGCAAATAGATTTTTTTCTCTTCAACACAATAATGTGGAAGGAAATGATGTTGAGGAACTGCATACTTGGTTCTTACTTACCTCACATCAAATAAAATTTTGTTTAGAACATTCTACTTAGTTCTTATATATCTTTAATTCCTGATTGATGTCAATACCAGTAAATTTTAGGTGGTCAGAGATGAATGCAAAATGTCAATGTAAATAATTCTTCAGTGAAAATTTAGTAATTGCTTTGGTAATATCAAAATATAATTTTAAAAATTCTCTTAAATAATCCTTTTTTAAGACACAAATTCAAAGGTGGCAAAAAAAAGCCTATACATTTTCATGTGGGACCGCCCCCTCTTAAGGCATTAGGAAATGAGAAGTTGCTGTATAGCCAGGTTGAACTAGCCTGTGTGCCAGGTGTTAACTCTGTTATTGGATTGTAGGAAATGTGCAGGGGGTGGCAGAGCTCAGCATGGCAGCTATTTACCAACATTAAGGAACTGCTTTAGCGGTTTAGCAACTGACGTAGCTGTGCCTAGAGAAAACTGGCTGAACATCTGCTCTGCTTGTAGCTTTCTATGAATGTAACTTGATTAAAAATAGGAGATACTGGCACGCTATGTTCATTTGTTTATTACAAAAGAAAAACAATTCCCAGAGAGACAATATACAATATTCTAATTCCTAACTCCTTCTACACTGTTTTTTTAAAAAATCTTCTGTGACTAAACATCTTCCACAACTCTCCAGTCTGCTCAGCTCACACCACATCCTAGCTCCTTGGCTCCTGGCTACACAGGTCAGAGGCTGCAAAGACCCAGATGATGGCCAATGCAGTAGAACCACCTCTGAAGTGGTTGAGCCTTTAAGAATAAATTTTAACTGAAACAAACTCATTCTAAATAAATAGTGGATGGATTGTTTCTGCCCCTAAGACGAAACGTAATGCGCAAGCTGAGGCCTTCCTCCTAGCACTTGACACGTGGAAAATATGGTGGACTATTCACCGATTTGTTAATCCTACGAGTGTATCTTGTGATCGAGATGAGTCAAAATAAACAGTCAGAATATCTTCTAAAAAGTCCATGATGGCTCTTTTGGCTGAGTCACCTGTTAGTGGCTGGACACCGCTTAGGTGCTCCAGGGCTGTTTTCACCATCTGATCTCTTTCCTGTGGGCTGTGGGACACTCTGGTGTCATCTCCCTCTGCTCCTGATTTTAAAAACTGCAGGATATAGGACTGGACCATCTCCCCATTCAGCTCAAGGGTTTCTTTGATGCAGGGCAGGTCTGAGGCACTGGCAATGCTCAGGAGGTGAATTAGCGCCTGGCAGATTTGAGTCCGCAGACTGGCACAGTACTTGAATTCTAAAAAGTCTGTGGTATCTTCACTCTTCTGTAGGGCAGTGACTAATGCATTCCAGATCTGAGCATACTGGTCAACAGACCCATAATGCTCTCTCTTGCCTGGAATGGAAAGAGCAGCAGCAGATCTGATGCGCACTTTGAAGTTCTTACATGATGTCACAACAGAAGTCAGGGCATTGTAGGCCTGGGACGTCCATGGGGCTGTTCCTAGAAAGAATCCAGATTCATCAAAACAAATAAAGGCCTACATAGAGGTGTGTGTGTGTGTGTGTGTGTGCAGGTGGAGAAAGAGGGGGCAGAAGCAAGCACATACACTAGAGTTCAAGTCACTCATTTTATGTTTTCATTTCATTCTCCGAATAATCCTGTAAGATCATGGTGGTGAGTGACTGCCTGTGGGACCCCATGTGAGTGGCGAGTACTGGCTTCCAAACCTCCCTCATTCCCTAGGGAAGCCTGCTGATGCTCAGGATGTCTATTACCCTAAATAGGGACTTTGGCAACTTGTAAGAGGCTTCTCCTGAGAGAATTCTGTCCTAAGGGACAGGTTTGGTGGGAAGAGCAGTCCCACTTGTCCTGCCAGTTGTGAGCTTGAGTGGTGTGCAAGCTATAACTATGCCCAGCACTGTCTGCACACGCAAAAGACTATTTCCCCACCCAGATTAGCATTCAGATACTGCTCTGAAAACAGCAAGTTGTGCACTATATTGCAAAGAAAAAGAAAATACTATCTATTAGTGACTGTCAGAACATAGTACTCATATTTGCTAAAGGTTCAATTTTCTAATTTTCAGAAGATGCCTTGATTTCTGTCTTCTGTCCTCCCTGCTGGCCCCAGGAAATCATACTGCTTTCTTCATCATCAGAGTTACCGCTACTAACAACCTACTCCATTTGGGGTGGGGGTAGGGGTTTGGGGGCGGGGGTGCTCTTATTGCTCAAGATGGGCCACTAGGTAGAATGCAGTTTCCTAAACTCTCTCAGCCCTTCCCAGTTTCCTTGTTGCCTCTGCAGACAGTCAACCAGATACCCAGCTCACTGAGCACCAAAGCCCAAGATCACCTAAAAGTATTTCTGCGGTGGGAAAAGCCATGTGGCTACTGCTCCACAGGCTGTCAGCTGACTGGTCTTGGCAATACAGAGGATCAGAGCCAGACTCACTAACTTGAGGCTTGCTCTGCTGGCCCAGAATGGTTCTCTTTCTGGAAACATACCCTTACACCTCAAATTTTCTCATAGAGACAAACAGATAATGTAACAGCTAGTAATTAAAGTTAACTGGATTTGGAGACTATGATCCACATGCCCAAGCAGCTATTAGCCACTGATGATATGTCAAGGTGCATGTCACTACTTGGAGACAGACACCCTGCTTTTATGTAGGAGTCCACTAGGGTACCAAGGGCTCAGATGAGATTTCTGATTTGTATCCTCTTTCTCTATGACAGTTTTTTCCCTGTTAAAACAAGATATGCTCATTGTAGAAAATTTAGAAAATAAAAGCAGAGAAAAATATGCCCATTTTCCTGTCCAGAGGCTACCACCATGTAGCATTAAGTGAATTTCCTTTCCATTTTTTTTTCTACCCATTTATTGAGACACACCACACACTAGAAATAATTTCATATCCTGTTTTAGTTTGCTTAACATCAGAAATATTTTCTTAGATTGTCAGACTTCTTGTAAACATAATCTTAAGTGGCAATAAAATATCCTGTTGGGGAACGAACGAACACACACACACACACACACTGGTTCACTTCACTATCCCCCTACACACACACACACACACACACACACACACTAGTTCACTTCACTATCCCCCTAAATATGGTTCTTCTGTGCTTTCTAGTCTTTCTAATACTATGTCAATTAGCTTGTGAGGAACAACTCTAACATCAATGTAGACTGGTATTTCAAAAACCAACAGAGAGAGAAGAGGGAAACTTCCCTACCTAATGGAAGAGCAGGATTTTTAAATACATTTCCCATTGCATAGCAAGCATTCCATCGGACTTTCATGGCAGCCTCAATGAGAACAGTAGAAATTAGGGCCTGAATAGACTCCTCAATGATTTCAGCAAATCTGGGTTTTTCTATATGAGATGGTTGCAGAAAATGAAGTAAATTTCCAAGGGCACGGACTGCACTGCTTTTTACCTAGAATAAAATATAAAAACATTAAAAATCTATTTTGCTAAAGAGATGCTTCAGAAAACAATGTTTCAGTTTAGAAAAACCCAAACATTTTAAAGCAAGAGAATTAATGAAAAATGCAGCTTGTAAAGGTCCAAGTTCTCAGAACTTTGCAAGGTCTTGTGCAGTTAACATTCTGCGTCATCAGAGAGGTGATTCTTCCCCACCTTTTTCATTGTTAGATTGGACTTCAGGTCCATCTTCCTCAGTCTACAGCGATGGTATGCAAGGCCAAGGTAGCAGGACAATGCTGGTTTGTAGCAAGCTGAGAAGCTGGTGTCAAAATTCCACTCCAATACTTTTTCTACTAGATAATCTTAACCTCTGGCAGCTTCCTAAAATCACCTGCAAGTTTTCTTTTTCTAAAACTAATTTCCAAGCTCTGACCCAGAAATTCTGATTGAATTAATCTGAAGTCGGACTTAACCTGGTATTCAGAACCACTATACTAAAGTAAGTGCCTGGCATGGTCGGGCACTGTGCTAGACACTTTACTATGAGGCACCTCAGAGTCCAATGAGGCATATGTAAGATCTTCCATATTATAGATGAGGAAACTGCCTTTCAGAGATGTTAATTAATGCACCAAAGGTCGCTGAGCTACAGAAGAACAAGTAAGGATTTAAACCATGCCTGCCGAAGAGCTCAAGTCTATGCTTTTTATACTTGGTAAACAGGGGATATTTAAAGTCAAGCACTGGCTGTCTTTTGGACTTGTTAGTTCTACTTAAAGATGAATACAGCAATAGCAGCAACAGATTTATACTAAAACAAATATGGGCATATTAAAAATGGTACTGATTTCTCGTTAGACAGGAAAAGAACTATACATGTGTGGAAAGGGCCAGTGGGTGCCCTGAGTATCCGAACTAAGTATACTCTCAATGTCTTTTGAACTGTGGTAAATGTGGTGGGGAGCTTGAGGAATATCACAATGCACCAAACTACCAGCTATAGTAGGATAAAACTATAAGGTACTAAGTGAGAAATACTAGGTTTGATTGTGAGTCTACCTTGTCTTTATCCTTAGAGGCTTCTATAGCTGATCGTAACATCTTCAAGAGCAGGAGACCAGAGAATTCTTCCTGGAAACTTGGATCTGGTGTTTCCCTGTTCCACCCAAAGCAGGCAAAACATGTCAAAAGATAAAACTCACTTGAGCATTATATACATATACAAATATATGTTCACTTCTGTAACCAGAAAAACTTTAGAAAAATAGCTCAGCAAATCTTTTCAGATTATACCAAGAATTTATATTTCATGTCTTTTAAGTCAGTAGGCCCACATTTAGAACTGTAACCAAAAGGAGTATCTCCAAATGGAGATTTCATACACAAAAAGTTCACTGCATGTAAAAGACCAAAACAACTTAAATGTTCAATAATAAGGGAATGGCTAAATAATCACCACACAGTGATGACTATGTAATAATAATTATTTATAAAAAGTCATAACCAGGCAAATGCTTAGACAAGTTAGATGCTGGATATACTATCTTAGAGATAACAGACACGACAGAGCAAAAGCAAGACACTTGTGTATGAGTAGTGGAAGAGGACATAGTGGGCTAGAGGAGGAGAAAGGCTTTACTCTGAAAACATCTTTGTACTGTTTGAATCTTTTTCCTTTACCTGTGGTTATACTACTTAAAATACAAATATTTTATTTATAAATTAGGGCATCCATTACTAAGGTTTTAAATTTCTACTATACATTTTCCATATTTTCTAAAATGTGGATGTATTACTTTGATTTTCAGCATACAGACCTTTTTATACATACTTACTTTATACTCTTTTATTACTGATAAATAAGAGCTTATTTATCTTATTAGTTACAAAAACAGAAAAACAGGAAGATTGACTAATATAGCTGATCATATAATCATTGTTATATAAAATAATGCATATATAATTATATATATGACTATAAAGTATGACTATGTTATAGATACTAGTTTATACTAATACATATTTTATATTCTAATATACAACACGCAAATTATATAATATGGAGGAATTACTGCTAATTCTTTTAACGTGGGGGAATCAAAGATACTTTCTTGGGACCTCAGCTTTAGAAGTCACCCAAGAGAAAAGAGGTGAATCACCTACATGTTGACAATCAAAGTGTCTGTCAGGTTGCCTAGGGACCAGGCTGCTTTGGCCCGGACATTCAGAGACTTGTCTTGAAGTGACATCAGTATTGCATTTGCTGTGTCTGCAACAAATATGACATCCTATAAGACAAAACACTGTAGTTACTTTAGGATTTCATACTGTTACCTTTGAAATTCTCCAATTTATTTTCAGATAAAGCTACTAGCCATTATCACAAATTTCTGCTTAGAAATCAAAATTCTTTTATTCAATTTGCTGTTCTATATTACAGTTTGAACACTCAATAAAATCCCTGAGGAACAGCTCCACGATTTTGGTACTGAAGGAGCCTATGGATTTTACTCTCATGAATATTTTATAACCCAGCTGTTTGGAATAGTTCCCACTTCAGAAAACAATGTTTTGACAATGAAATGCATTTCCAAAATATATTCTATTCTCTGCATTTCTATCAGTGAGGTAAGTATCATAAGTAAGAATGAAGGAGAAATTAATTTCCATGTCTCTGAACTTCATCAGCTTTCTAAATGATTACTATTGCATGGTAAGTCCTATTTTTTTTCAGTCATCATTAATTTTAGTATATTCTTTTTTTTTTTTTAAAGATTTATTTATGCATACAAGCACTGGGGTACAGGCCAGAGGTGTGTGGGGAGGTGAGAGGATTCGCCACAGAGAGCAGGGAGCAGAACAGGCAGATCAACAGAAGCACACTGCTGAGGGGAGCAGCGGGCACAGCAAGAGAGGTCTGCTGCACCATGTGGGTCCCCCGCCTGGTGGGCAGCAGGGATCGAACTCGTGCTGCAGTGGCTGAGGTTTGCTTCATAGTGTGTTGCTTAACCCACTGTGCCACCAGGGAGGCCCAATTTTAGTATATTCTGAGCACAGAGGATTCAGTGTGTTAATTAATTAAAAATAAACGAACTACATGTACTACCATATTTTAGGTAGCAATTAATGAAACCATTACAAAGTATTCTCTCCTATCCAATTCCAAGGCTCTGTACCCACCAAAAAGAGCACAGATACAGACTACAAAACAGGCACGCAGAGCTATGAAGGATCACTCTGACCTGTCGGAGACAGGGGAAAAGCACATAGACTCCAAGGGCCCGCGAGGTTGCAGCTTTCACTAAACAATTCTTGCTATCATTCAGTCCAAGCAGCATTGTGAGGCACAGGATCTGTCTGTCACCCTGGAAGAAAGTAAAGGAATGGGATTTAAACCTAGCTCTTTTTAATTTGAAATCTTTCTGACTTTAAAGTCTCTGCTACTTCAATTTCTACCATCTGCCTTCTAAAGCATAGGGAAGGAAAGCTCTCCTGAGACATTAAGACTTTAAGTTTATCCATTTGTTGTTCTTCACTGCCCTCACCCCACACTCAAGTGAAGTAAGTACATCTTCCTCAGAGATGTTAAATTTTGGTTCAAAATGAAAAGTTATCAGTCAAATTCAAGCTCCGATGTTCAGGGGCATTGTTTAAGGATGAGAACTGCCCCCCCCCCCCCCCCCAACCCCNTGTTCAGGGGCATTGTTTAAGGATGAGAACTGCCCCCCCCCCCCCCGAAATCCTTATGTACCGGCAGATTGCTGAAGGCTTCCGGCAAGATGGAAGACAGGGCATCACAAGCGCTTGCCTGTAGAGTTGGGTGCTCCGAGTTCTGCAGGGCTCGGGGTAACGGACCATTCAGCATCATAGTCCAGAACATCACCACCTGGAATAGGGCACAGTTCAAACTGCAGCCCGAGAGACAACAGTGGAACCAACTTGACCCTAAATCTACCAAGAGACTAGTACTGCAACACTTTTCGTTAAAGTCCTGCTTTTTAGAAATTCACTTCTCATAAATTCTTCTAACTTTAGAACACAACTTAGTGAATCCTTTTATTGATTAGAAAATGTAATCTGATAAAGTTAAGCTGTAAGAGTGGTTACGAGGAAGAAGAAGATGAAGATTATGATAGTAAAAACCAGAGCAGTAACAGCTAATGTTTCTGAAGGACGCCTATCATATACATGGCATCTGTTCTAAGTGCTTTACAAGCATTATCAACTCATTTTAACTCCTAGTACAACTTATCATTATCTCCATTTGCATGTAAGGAAACTAAGGCACAGACTTAATGTAAATTGCTAATGGGCAGCAGAGCTGATCTAGGATACAGGTCAACCACTACCCAGTCAGGACTTTCAACTTGATCCGTTGTAGGCACACGAATCAAGGACCCAGAGCAGACCAGAGGCCTGTGTCAGTCCTAAAAGCATGGGACCTAGAGGTAGATAGCTGGAGTTGAATTTTTCAGCTGTTTTCTTTCTCTGCAACTTCTGTCTTGCTTTATCTCTCTTAATTCACTCACTGTGGGGAAAGCCTGATGACATGTCAAGAAAACACTAAAGCAGTCTATGGAGAGATTCTTACGAGGAGGATCTGAGAGAGGCCTATTGCCAAGAGCCAGCACTAACTTGCCAGTTATGTAAGTGAGGAACCTTGGGAGAAGACCCTCTAGTTCTAGTCAAGTCCAATTGACTGCAGCCACTGCCAGGACCATGACTGCAACCTACTGAGAGACCTTACACAAGTAAGCTACTCCAGATAACCTGGCGCAGAAACAATGTGAGGGAATAAGTACATATTGTTTTAAGCTGCTAAAGTGTTTAATTTACTCAGCAATACAGAAAATATATCCCCTTTTTACAGATGAAACAATACCCAAGTATGAACAATTAAGAGTCTTGCCCCAAATCACAACACTAGCAAGAGATGTTTGGATTCAAACCCAGGTCTTTCTGATAGCAAAATTCAATTCATCTTCCAGCAAATGATAACAATTTGGCTTTAATGGCAATCTAAAGGAAGAGCAAGTGCTAGACATTCTTAATTCACTTAAGGATTATGGAAATAGTAAGAAGGAAAAAATAGGTAAAATGAGGAGGACAGAGGAGGAAAACATCACTAATGTTGAGTTATTTTGCTTTAGGCACTAAGTAGAGGCTTTTTTTTTGGTAGATTCACATACTCTTCCCCCAAAGAACTGTGCGGACAACAAAAACAACTTAAGACTACAGAATTTAATAGGGATCACTGTGGGGAGGGAGTTATGAGAATTAACATTCATTGAACACCTACTATTTGCTAGCATGGTTATTTAATTCAATCTTCCAATAACCCTATGAATTAAATTATTCTACTCTAAAAAGGAAAACTGCGCATAATCACAAATCCATTAAGTGCTGCTACCAGATTTGATTCCATGTCTTCTAATTCCAAATTTTTGGCTCTTCCCACTAGTATAGTCTGCCTCTTAGGCAGGATGAGTAATCAAACCAGATTTTTATACAACTGGTTTTCCACTGCTGACTGGTCACACATAATCATAAATACACATAATCCCTGCACCTACTAAACTCCAAATAAACTCAAATGCAAATAAAATCTATTCATGTTAGTATCACACTACCTAAGAATGTAAACCACTATTTTTGACATTGGAAGAAACCATACTGCTTACTCCCCTTTATCACTAAGCTTCAAAATAAAACTGATGAACTAAGAGAACAGAAAACTCTAGGTTCACATTTACTTACCAAGGTGACTGGCACTCTCTGATCAGGCGCTACAGCAGAATCTGGTTTATACTGTTGTATTAAGCCTGTACCCAGTTCTTCCAGAAGCTGACAAGACAAAAGAAACAGATAATCACAGAAGATTATTAGAATTAAAGAGGTAAAAACCATTTTAGTTTAGACATAACCTCCAGTCAAAGGGAAAAATAATTTCCAAGTGATTCTTTTTCTTTTCTCAGTAATACCATGTCAGAAGCAGTCTTTGCAGGAGCAAAATAACCAGTTACAGATTTGCTAATAAAGTAACAATCACCTCACTGGGTTTATATGTATATTCAATTCAATTCATAAATACCAGGGGTAAGTATGACTTCCCTACCTGAAACTTTTTGAAGAAACCTTAGACTTCACATACAGTAGAGGAGACTATAAAGTGAAGAGAAGAAAAGAGCATGTGGCTTTTAATGAAAATTACCTTTGTTCCATGAAGCTGAATAGATGGATCTTCTTCCCCCATGCACTTGCAAATCACCTCTCCAAGCTCCATCAAGTATACCTGAGTCATTGAAAAGTAGCCCCTTGCCAGATGAGCCAAAACCTGCAAAGAGGACAAGGGATTAACTCTAAGACCTGAATGCAATAATAATAATAAATAATAATAAACTTTCAGAGAAGTGTTTCAATGTTTCAGAAATCACACTTAACACGGGTTTGAATTCTGATGCTGAAATGGAAAATAATCAACCTTTACTTATATGGTTAAAATCAATAAATTACATAATTTTATGGTTCTTGATAATTTATGTTTCATTAATAATAAATTATTTCATGTAAGCCGGGGGAAAATTTTTGATGTAGGTATTAATTGAATACTTCAGTTGAATATTGAAAGAATTAAAGATGAAAGGACCTCTATATCTTAGATTGGATTTGAGTATACAAAATATGAATACTTTTATCTAGGCTTGTTTTCTTCCTTTGAGGAACAATTATTTTGTTGTCTTTAAGCAGACAGAAGACTAAAGAAAAACATACATAGAATTAAACATTTATTTAAATTATAGAAATCAAAGATTAACTTTGATATAGTATAATGTAGATTAACTTTATATAGTTTCTTTCAGAATTATTATATAATCTATTATACCCATATGTCATAGATTACCTGAGATAACTAAAATGACTTGCCACAGAAGGGATTTAATTTTACATTTTATAACCACATGTACCAAAACAACAACATACCAATCACATAAAAATACAACTCTCACTAACACCACCGACACATTGCTCAGTTTTACATTATTCTCACAGATTGATTTCTTATAATCAAGTGAAGAAAGGATGATTACTTCCACTTCAAATAAGAAACAGCAATCTCCTACCTGTAAGGCCTCCAGTCGAATGGGGGATGGTTTATAGATGGCTCCTGCTGCAGATCCAGTATCACTACCTGAACAGGAATCCTCCTTGGGCAGCACAACAGTGGAAATGCAAAGTCGAATGAGCCAACAGGGCTCTGGAGAGCCCTTAGGTGAGCTAACTGATGCTTCCTCTACAAAGGCTCCTGAAGGTACTTTCTTCCAGCCATCAGGAGGGTTGAGGTGAGGACTTGCTGAATTGTTATTGCTGAGTCCAGAGGTACAGGGCTGTTGTAAAAGTAGCTGAACTTCAGATAAAGGTGCATGAGTAGACACTATGGCTCCCAAGAGTGTGAGACTTGACACACGAACATTAACATCTGCCAGAGAAAACAGTAAGAACCTATCACCACAGGAATAGCTGTCATAAGGATCATCATTGCTTCTACAGACAATAAAATTATGGCATTTTTGTCTGACTTAACTAATTAAACCTCTAGCCCTAAGTTTTCCAACTCACAGGAAATATATGGACAGAATGAATTAAAGAATGTAATAAATAATCCAACAAAATGAGAATGCGAGACATTCCATAAGACAACTGACTTGGAGTCTTCAGAAAATCAGTATGGTCAAAGAGAAAAAAAGGTAGTGGGATTTAAAAAGACTTAAATGGCAAAATAAACACAATGCATGAATGTTAAATGAATCCAGATTTTAAAAAAAAGTTATAAAAGAACTTTTGGGAGAAATGGGAAAAGTTCAATGTGGACTATATATTAAGTAGATGATATGGTGGAATCAATGTAATTCTTAGATGTGAGAATGGTACTGTTTTTTTTTTAACAGACTGTCTTTACTTTACTAAGAGATACGTGCAGGGCCTCCCTGGTGGCGCAGTGGGTTAAGCAACGCACTATGAAGCAAACCACAGCCACTGCAGCACGAGTTTGATCCCTGCTGCCGGCCAGGGAG
>JAGFMF010011576.1:2348527-2369975 GCA_019455555.1 Galemys pyrenaicus
GCTCTCTGTGGTGAATCCTCTCACCACCCCCCCACACCTCTGGCCTGTACCCCAGTGCTTGTATGCATAAATAAATAAATCTTTAAAAAAAAAAAGAAAAAGAAAAACACTTCATATGGGGAAAATGTGAATGGCAGCCTTGTTTCAAACAGTGAAAATATTAAAAAATTTCTACCAATTATGAAAACAATTATGCATATTAACCCTCTTCTACACCTGAAACTCAACAACAATAGCAAGCATTTTGCTAAGCAATTTAAATTCTTTATTTCACATACTCCTCATGAGACTCCTACAATGTAGTTATATCGTTTGTCTTGTTTCAGAGATGAGGAACATGAAGGCTCAAGGAGTCAAGTCATTTGCTTAGGTCTCCCAGTTACAGCGGTAAGAAAGCATAAGGTACATCAATAAGCACTGAATGTATGTCCAAAAGATACTAAGTTTACAAAAAGAAGTCACAAAGCAATATATTTACTATAGCTCATTTAAAACTTATACATGTGTCTGTGTATATGTTGAAAAAACATACAGGAACATGTAGAGCAAATTGTTTCCAGTGACTATATTTGAACAGGGAATTATAAGGAACTTTCACAATCTTAGATTCGTAATTTTTGAAATGTGTCACTGTGAATTTAAAACATGTTAACAAACTATCTCGTCTGCATCATATTTTTTTAAAAAGAAATAAAATATTGCAGATATTGTTGAAATCTACTCCTTTCCCTTCTATCGGGAAGCAGTCACTAGTCTGAAACAGTATAGCTTTTCTAGTCACAGGAAAAAGAGTTTCCTTTGAAAACCTAGAATTGTAAAACAAAACAAACCACAACAGCTTATTATAATTTAAACTGCAAAAATAAGATTTCAATCATTTTAGCTTATAAACATTCCACTTATGTCCACATCCAATTAATAGCTTCTGTTCTGCTGCTGATTCTAGACTTATCTGTTATACCACAAGGTTAGTAACAGTTCCACCTACCATGCAAAATGTGATATCATCCATATCAGATGATTTTGGAGACTGTAAGGTAGTCAAGAAGACTTGGAAGCAGACATTTTGGTAGGGCTCCTCCAAGTATGGCTGTCCTGGCACACTAAAACACACACAGTGAACAACTCAAACTCACTCTCCTTTGAAACAGGGCTTGCAAGAGCTTAAAAAGAGAAGCAATACAAACTACTACAAAATACAAAGCTGGAATATACCCTTGAATGCAATGATACTATGGAAGATTATTGCCTCCTTGGTTAAGTAATTACTGATATAGGACAGGTTTATGTGAATAGGAAGAATGTTTTCCACAGAAAAAAGTTATGGAAACTTATAAAAGTGTGGAGAAAGAGAAATCTTTTCTAGCCAATGGACAACACTGCTACGCAGAGACCAAGAAATCACACATACACTCAAGTTTGTGCTGCTTATTTTCTACTGCGTGAATCTATTGCTAGAACTAAGCAAGTAGTTGATTCTGTTTTCTTAGAAGAAATTGGCCTTGACAGATAAATCTCACCAAAGCTTAAATTCATATTGAATATCTCCTCCTAAAAACGTAGTAAAATTAGAGTTTATAATGGTAGGAAACAAAAACTTAACATATTACACATAAATCACTTTTACCATATTTTAAGGGTAAGGCCCTAGTCTATTTTTCTTTCATTTTTAAGTTTTCTTTATAAGAAACACTAGAGTTAAAAATAATACAATAACAAACACTATGGGAGATGCAAAGGAAGTTATTTTCCTAAGTTGGCTCATTTCAGCCAGACTGAGCCACCTACAAAGAGCTTACAAGAGGTCCCATCTTGTTACCACTGGGAAACCTGGCTGGATTCACATACCTGAGACATAAGTTAGCCATACAATGCACTGCAGCTCTCCTGACTTCTGGGTCAGACTGAGTCAAATCACTCAACCTCATCAAGAGTCCATTCTTGCCAAGCAAGTCTGGGAGATACTGAAACAAATAACAGCCACCATCTTAGTCAAAGAAAAGCTTCAAGTAAAATACTACTCTTCAGAAAAATTTTATTTTCAAACCAAAGAGCAACTATGCATCAAAAGACTAGTTGGTAGGTAAAACTTTCAGATGGAGGGCAAAGATATGCCAAAAAGTTTCAGTAAGGGTCATCACTGCCAGGTGTAGTGGCAGGAAGGCACACAGAGCAAGTTCTCGATGGTTCTAGCAGGTGGGGTAAAGGAAAGAGTCTTAGAGCCCTCGGTGGCTTTTTCGGTTTTATTTAGAGGTGACCAGGTACACGGCAGGCAGGAGTGCTGGGGGGCCAGGAGGCTGGTAGGCCTCCTAGCCCCCGGTGCATCTCAGTGCATCTCACCCTCTCAGCTGCTTTGCTGCTTCTGCTTCTCTCTCGTTCTGCTGGCGTCCTGTTCTCCCACTGCTGCTGCTGCTCGTGCTCTTTTGCTCTTTCTGCTGCTGGCATCCTCATGACGCCACCCTATATGCTCATGTTCAAACCCAGGTGCACCCACCTGCGCATGCCCACTTAGTCATGCGTGCATGTGTCCATCATTATACCAATGGCAGGAGGGCGGAAAAGCCTGATACTTTTCTCCAGACCCTACACAGGCTAGGTAGTTAAAAAGCTCTTTAGATTTGGCTGCATCACTGCATCACTGTAGTGATGATAAGAATAATGGTTAATATTTACTGAGTGCTAAGCACTTTATGAGTACTATCTGGTTTCATTCTCAGGGGAACTATTCTACAAATGAGGAAAAGTGGCCTGAGTAGATAAGTAAGGGTTGTTCAAGGTTACACATTTATTTAGCGGCAGGACAGAAACTTAAACACAGGTCTGTTGGCTCCAAGGCCTGTGCGCCTAAGAAAGAATACAATTAAACTACCTTTTGACATTTTGAGCCATTGCAATAAACCAGAGCTGCCAGGGCTTGAAGAATTTTCATGTGTGTCCAGGAACTACACTGTTGAATAGCTGAAATGGTATATTCCAACAGGAAATCCAAGTTCTGTTCATCAACAATCACCTACCAAAAGAGTTTGGAAAAAATATGATTTCATTTTTAAAATGTATTTTTATCCTTTTCAGACATACATGCTCACTTGAATCAAGTTGTTTAAAAGTATGTGTGTGTCCCTACATTTCTTGTGTCTAAAAGATCAGTTCTAAAGGTCTTGAAAGTTTGATCAAAAGACCTAATCAGTTTGATCAGGGCCTTCTCCTTTCCCAAGGCCTTGCTCACTGCTTCCCCTTTAGTTTTCTACTCAGAGTATAAACCTGGCAAAGTCCTTGTAACTTTTCCTTAGGCTAGCCAAACAGAGACAGCCGTGAACACAGATAATGTAAGACTCAATCCATTGAAATGTCTTAATTCAACTAAATTGCCTTATACAAAGCAAATGCTCAACAAATACACTGTGCATAAAGGTCTGCTAAATAATTATTTTGTCTCTATCATGATGTAGACAACATAAGGAGAGCTGGCATATCCCTGTTTCAAGGAGTTTGCAATGCTGTTGGAATAAAAAGGCTAATCCAAACAATAATTCATTTAATTGAGACACACCATCAATCAAATGATAGAAGGTTGGTTAAGTGATAGGTGCTATAAGTGATCAGGAACTTTCCAACTGCCAGTGGTACAAAGATGGCACCACATCAGTGTGAAAAATTCTAAAATTGAGAACAGTCTTATTTCTGTTAGGATGTCTATGTAGCAGACTCTACTGGTGCCTACCAGCATTCATCTTCTCTTGTTACTGATTTTATTTGGGTGCTCACCTCTTCCACAGAACACCTGATCCTAACTACTCTAAGACAGTGGTTCTCTACCAGGGTCACTCTTGTCCCTCAGGAAACATCTGATAATGTCTACAGACATTTTTGATGTCTAGTGCAGAGGCCAAAAATGTTGGTAAACATACTACATTGCACAGGACAACCCCCAACAACAAACAATTATCTGATCAAAATATCAATAGTGCCGAGGTCGAAAGACCCTCACGTTTGGGTCTGGTTGTACACTGGCATGCCTAGAGTTGAGGCAGCCTAATGAGAATAACCCATATAATGAGGGTGGCGGAATGGAAAGTTGTCTATAAAATTCTTGTTAGGCACTGTCTCCAATTAGGCTTGTGACCTGAGATAATTTTTTAATTGTTCAGTTACTCTGGATTGGCTTTTCTGTTTCTTGCAACCAGAAGAATCCTGGGTCACATAATCCTAAATGATATATTTTGTATTCTTAGCTACATTCATACAGTCATTGATATCGTGTATTGGCTTAATTTTTTAAGTGTTTTTTTTAAAAAAAGTATTAGATTTATTTAGCTAGTTGGGAAAGGGTCTGGAGAAGGGGGGCTATAGCATAGACCTTGAGATGAATATAAGGGGTCTATCTAGTGTTTCCTCTTCAAGTTACTGCTCATGTTTCATGCAGACCAAAAGTAGACCACAGTAACTTTGGGAAAGGGGACTAAATATTGGTAGGAAAGGGTAAGGGGTTATTTCAATTTATCTTTAGCTACATTTTGGTCAAATACATATTCTATGAAAAATTCTAAGAGGATTTTAGAGCCTGAATTAGTTTCTTGAACGAAACAGAAAGGAATAACTCTAATGAATAAACTTATAGAGTGATGCAAAATATTTTTTTTTGGTCAGTTACATTTAATATGATCCTTAGTAAGGAATTCGCTTTTCTCTAGCTTCCCAAAAGTCTGGCCTACCACAGGTATTTACTTATTCTTAAAGTTTGTGATCTGAGTTCCAAAGTTACTGTGTGATTACCTGCAGTCTGTTAAGTAAGTGGTGGATAAGCTGAGACACTTTGCTGACAAGATGATTCTGATTAAGAGGCACCAGTCGGCAAGCTTGGACAAGAAGAGTACTGACGTCCTATAAAAAAATAAAAACAAACAATGAGAAGTTGATATACCTGTTAGTCAAGTGAAAAGCCCCCTAAATAAAAGTGAAAGGTTATAATCAAAATGGGGAAAGATTACATTTGAAGCACAAAGTATTAAAAAAAAAAAATGACAGCACAAAAATGTGAAGTTAAAAAAGGAAAAAATAATTTATATGGCTTTTGTCCAGAGTCTCTACATATGAAAAGATGGTGTAAATAACCAAAAGTCTTCCAGAATATAATAGCACATATTGAAATTAGAAATACAAAAAAGTGAACCAGATTTTCAATTAGAGGGAAAAAAATATAATTTGTATGAATTTAAGACTAGGAAACTACATGTATAAAAAAAGAGAAACTTATTTTCAAATGACACTGTTCATTCATCCATTGATGTTTACTGAATTAAAGGCCCTACTAAATGGCAAGTAGTGTGTAAAGTCCTTGGGCTATGAAGGTGAACAAACATATTCCTGAGCCTCAAAGAGCTTACAATCCAGTAAGGAAAACAGGAATACTCACAAATTAAAATAAACTAAATAAAGTGCTGAAAGAATTGAGTACAAACTATGAGCAAATGGTAATAAGGGAGGCCTGTAGAGGTGATTTTTAAGTAGAATCCGGAGTGATTTGAAGAATGTAAAAAATATGTCAGACATACAAAGCACTGAAAGATGCTACAAGCAAAGAGTATAGAGGATGCAAATACTTGGAACATCAGTAGGTATGAGAAAACTGGATGCTTGAGGAATAATAAGTTTTAAATGACACAAGGCACAAAAAAAATGAAAGGACAAGAGGCTAGAAGAGCACATATTTCTGCTGCAAGATATCAAATTATACCAATAAAGCAAGACATGCATGATTACTTAATTCTACTCTGCTCCCTAGCGACATACACTATTATTTTGTTGTGAATTCTTCCATATAGTTGGGAATTCTTGGCAACTGTAAAGCTACATATATTTTAAACACTCCAGTCACATTAGTCTCATACTGTAATTGTCCTGTCAATTGCTTTGACCATTTAGCTGTATGTACTGAAGCTCTTTCAAAATCAGAGTTTTACTTTTCTAATCAGACTTTTTTTCCTACTAAAAAAAGATCACTGTGGGAGCAGAGCAACGAATAGTTTGGAGACGGGTTAGACCGCAGGCAGATTTGAGACAAGTGGAATACAGTCATGAGCCGCACAACTACCTTTATTTAGGTCAAGGATATAAAGATGAGGTGGTGCCCAAATTCCCATTTACTGTGTCTTTCTATCTCTACATGTTTGTACAGACAAATGCCAGTGCTTTGCAATTGCCTGCAATATTCAGTATAACATGCTCCACAGGTATGTAGCAGAGGAGCAGTAAGTTACAGCCCTGGTGTGCAGTAGTTCACACCATCTAGGTTTGTATAAGTACATTATTTGCACAACCACATTTCCCAGAACATAACCCTGTGGTTAAACAATTCAAGACTGTATTCAACTCTCCAGGAAAGAGTCATCTTGCCTGAAGGCCGAAGGCACTGGCAATGGAAACGGAAATAAGAGATGAACTGAGAAATGTTTGAGACAGACTCCGAAGGATTTGGATTGGATAGGATCTAGGAGGGAGGGAAGGGGCAAAAATGAGCTTGTGCCTGTGTGACTGCGTGAACTGGGCATGCTTGTGTGTGTTGGAGGGTGGAATGGGCTGGGGATAGTAGCCCTTGTGGAAATGATTTTAGGAACTGTCAAGTTTGAGGAGCCTGTGAGCACAGAAGGTAGTGGTACGACAGAGTCAAAAGTTCAGGGAATTCACTAAAGGTATCCAAGGCCTGATGTGTGAGAAACATTACCGTGAAAGCTAAAGAACTTTGTAACAGACTTAGCTTCCCATTCTAGCTCTGCCCTTTATCAGCAATAGGACACTGGACCCTTAGGAGTCTCAACACTTTCATTAGTAAAACAGACTTAATATAATGCAATCCAAAATCCACCGGACAGCGCATGGTACAGTATGTGGTCTGTGATTCGTATACTCAATAAATGGTCGTTGTGAATTTTTTTTCACTATAGGGAGCGTTTCGGATGCATAGAGCGAGTACACGGTGATACCAGAGATGACACCAGCAGTGTTATCAGAGCAGAAGTAATCACTCTCGGTCTTGAAAGATACGAGTTTGCCCAAACTGCAGGGTTTTCCAAAAGGAGGCCAGAGAATGAGCAATGGGAACAAAAGAGCGTGGAACTAAGCACCGCGGGGCGGGGGTGGGAAAAGCCCGGAGAGGCGAGCAGGAACTACCCGCTGGGATTCC
The DNA here is from genome assembly GCA_019455555.1 of Galemys pyrenaicus. Taxonomy (NCBI): domain Eukaryota; kingdom Metazoa; phylum Chordata; class Mammalia; order Eulipotyphla; family Talpidae; genus Galemys; species Galemys pyrenaicus. Next base: position 2,355,708 of record JAGFMF010011576.1, read on the forward strand.
TGCAGGGTAGGGCCGGGGCCGCAGGCAGGACCCCGGGTCCTCCCCACTGGCCCCGCCGCCTACCTCCGGGGCCACGCCGCCGCCGCCCTCGCTGTAGTTCTCTGAGATAAGCTGGTCGAAAAGCAGGTGGATCTCTGTGCGGGCGGAGCTGCTGTCATCGGGGCGCAGGGCGCAAAGCCTGGCGGACAAGCAGCGGAACCCATTGCCCGGTTTGGGGGGTGACTCCTGCGGTGCCGCCCGCTGTGGCCCGCCTAGAAGGGAGCCGGGGACCTGCACCGCCGCCATCTTTCCTACGAGGGCAACCGGGGAGTACTTCCGGGGCACCCTCCGCCCCCGGCCCGTGTCCAGTTCCGGAAAGACCAAATGATGACCCGACCAGGAGCCAGATGGCTCCCCAGACCTGGGGCCCCATGTCAGACCGGTAGCCCGAAAGACTGGTCAGCTTGTCAGCCTGGAGACTTTTCTGCTGCCTACTTATTCTCAGGCCCTTACTGAAAAGTGGGGATTGTTTATCCCTCTCCCCCTGCCGCCCCCCCCACCCCCGAAAATTTGTTGCTGGGCAAGGCTGCCAATACTCTTAATACCAGCAAAACAGGGCAAATCTGAGGGAAAGGGAGAATGAGCAGTTGGTAGGGCCTCACCTGCACCCTTCTGGACGCAACCCAGACTAGATCCACAAAGAGAAACAGTAACAGGAATTTTTTTACACAGGGAATGAAGAAAGGGAGCACTGAGCATTAGTTTATAGTCTGGTACATGGCCAGATGCCATCTATCCTACCCTAGATGGCGGCCACTGAGCAGAGACCAGGGTCCAAGCCAAAGCAGCTGTTCCTCACACACCCATCCTCAATGGCCGTTTAACTGCCAAATGGCAAGCCCCACCCACTTCCCATCATCCCTCACGCAGGGGGTGGGGTCTAGCCCGCAGGTACCTGGAGTTGGACCTGCGCACAGCCCTCCGAGGTCCTCTTACACTAGTGGTGCAGCTTGGGGCTGGGGTTGGAGAGGGACCTTGGTGGATGAGCGCGCAGGGTACTGCTAGATCTGAGACATCCTTCATAGTAGTAAAGCCCCTGGTTTTTATTATTCTTTTTATTTTCCAAGTATAAAACTACCTTGAGATTATTCTCATTGAAGTGAGCCAGATGGAGAAAGAGAAACACCAGATGGTTTCACATATATTGGAACCTAGAGAAACTAAACAAAGGATCAGCCAGACAAACTATAAGACTGACCCTTGAAAGCTGAGGGTAGATCTGAAGCAGGAGGGGAGGAGAAGTGGAAGGGAAACGGGGTGGGGAGGAGAGTGTAGTGAACTTTGGTGATGAACTACGGGTGCTTTGGTGGTGTTGAAAATGTTTAAGTCCTATATTGAGAGTGGGGGGGGCTTGTGGGAGGGTGTTCAAAAAATAAAATGAATAAATAAAACTACCCTGAATAAAGCTTACTTTCCTAAGTACTACTTGCAGCTAGCTGTGACCACGTGAATAAAATCTGCCAATGGAATGTCGGACAACTTCCATGTATTTAAGTAGAAGCTTGCTCATGCTCTGTTCCCATTTCTTACCTCCAGTGTGAATCCTCCTATGAACTTTGAGGCATTTTGCCTTGTAAGAAAAGTAATGTGGGAGTTCAAACTGAACCGTGTAAAATATAACTTGATTAAGAGTAACTTTGTTAAGAGTGGGCAACCCAAGAGTTCCTGAAACCATAAACACAACGCAGTATATCAATATATTTAATACCGTATTGCATATTTTAAGTTACTAGGACAGCAGGGTTTATATTTTTTTTATTTATTTATGCATACAAGAACTAGAGTATAGGCCAGATGTGCAGGGGTGGGAGGGCAGTGAGAGGATCCACCAGAGGCAGTGGAGAACAGAACAGCAGATCGGCAGGGATCGAACTCGTGCTGCAGTGGCAGCGGTTTGCTTCATAATGCGTTGCTTAGCCCATTGCGTTGCTTAGCCCATTGCCCCTAGCACAGTAATTCTTAAACTGTATCACAAGGAAAAGAATTTTGTAACTATTTCCAAAATTGTGAAAGATGTTAACTAGATTTATTGTGGCGATCATTTTGTAAATAAGCAAATATTGAATCATGTTGTAAATCTGAAACTAGTTTGTTAATTATACCTCAATTAAGTGGGGAGGGAGTGCTACAATTTTCAGTCACCCAAGAGGTGAAGTCTTGAAATTTACATTTTAACAAACTGGAAAAAACATCTTGAGGGCCTGTGCATTTTGCAAATATAAGCCCCTAGTTTAAATTCTTAACTTTGATTATCTAATAAACTCTTAACTATTATTGAGATTCCTGTTTCAGCCAACAGCATCTGTCTGGTTCATTGTTTTAGCCCCTGAGCCAGCACAGCATCTGGGGTGTTGTAGGCACCCCACAATACTTGTTGACAGAATGAGTGAATTCACTAATTATTGATTCAGAGTCCCCATTTACCTTCTTTAGTTGATGTGAAAGTCAAATGGAATGTTTTTGAAAATGTTTTATAAACTGTAAAGTTATCTTATTATTCCAATTTTCTTTCCAACAGCAAAGAAAGGCATACATGTTTTAAAGAGAAAAAGTTTAGCATTTAAATGGTTAGTTCAGGGTTACATGGGCTGTTAGTTGTTCAAAATCAGATTATAACTGGGCCAATGAATCTTAGTCTGTGATTATGAAGAAGACAGATAAGAAATTGTAAATCAATTTTTTTAAAGATTTATTTATGTATACAAGAGCTGGGATACAGGCCAGAGTCAAGGACATGAGAGGATTCACCAGAGACAGAGCGGGGAGCAGAACAGGGAGACTAACTGAAACACACTGCGGAGGGGAGCAGTGGGCCAGGCAGGAGAGGTCTGTTGCATCATGTGGGTCCCCTCCCTGGCCAGTAGCAGGGATCGAACTTGTGCTGCAGTGGCTGCGATTTGCTTCATAGTGCGTTGTTTAACCCACTGTACCACCAGGGGGGCCTTGTAAATCTATTTTTATCCTCCACAATGAGCAATGGGGAAAACCAGAGGAGAGGGACTTCCAGTATCCAGGTGAACTAGGAGAGACTCGGAAGGAGGATTGCCTTATGTTCTGTTTTAGAATCTTAGAAAATTAGGACTAAAGACTCACTAGTCCCTCTACTCGTTAGTAATAATCAGCTTAGTTAACATTTATTGAATGTTTTCCATGTGTCATGTCAACAGTTTTTTCTCCTTGTAGTTCCATGGGGTACTTACACACATGAGGAAACTGAAACACAGAAAAATCAGGACACTTGCTGAAGGCCACACAGTTGTGTGATGGGCCTGGGTTTGAAATTCAGAGTTGAAGCTCTAAACCTACGCTATGACACATAGGTCTCAGAGTTTGAAATCAGCTGACAGTTTGGACCCAACACTTATCTTCTGTCTGACCCTGAGCAAGTTAATTTTCCCAAACCTAGTGTCTTTTTATGTAAATGGTGGTGATAATAAGTATGATCATAAGTATGTGAGCATAAATTAGATGATGCTTGTGGAGAATATGTAAAAGTGGTGGTCTCAAGGGGAAAAGGAATTCCAGTTTTCCTGCCCCACCCAAGGAAGGTTGGAGCTAAGCAGGGAAGAGAAGAGACTGAGGAAGGAAGAAAAAGGATGGAGAGCCAGAAGGCAACCTGTAGGAGGCACATGGAACGGAGAGTCCTTGGCCTTGGACTGGTTGAAACAGTTGTGGGTGAGAGACCCGTGGGAGTGTAGGGGATGGGTATCCTTCCCCTTTTCTTTGTTGTTCATTAATTGTATTAAAGTTCCTTTCCATTGAGGGTCTTACACACTAGAGCATGTTTTGTCTTGATGTGGTGGACGGCAGAACCTCTTTAGAATGGGCAGGTTTGGGTGTTCTGGGGTTTTGCACTCCCTGCCCTGTAACAAATATAAGACTTGTATATTGTTGCATAGCAACATCCAACAAATGTCATCTATTTCCCACCATCTCCTCATCACCCTTAGCCAGGCAACTCAAGAAGTCTGGATATATCTTAATGATGATCATTTATTAAAAGAAACAACCCCATTTCCCTCCCTTCCCCCATCCCTTGTATTCTCCATCCACAGGCCCCCATTTTCATCTGTCTGTCTTTGTGGTCAAGGGTCTCCAGTCACATCTTTGCAGATAGGAACTCAAGGAATGGAGAAGGATGACCCCTCATCTGAGAAATGGACCAAAAAATTATGCATGAGACAGGCTGTTGGTGGGATCTGGATCCACAGAATGTAATTGAGAGGAGACAGTTACCAGATCTGAGAATCAACAACCACACGTAAGGAACCAGCAAGATCATAAGTACTACAAGGACTGTGGGAAGACTGAACAAATAATACATTCTGGGGAAAAAATGGGTTATTTTTTAAAGTATATGTTGATTCTATTTTGTCTAATGTGACTTAACCTATAGTCACAATGGAATGACAGTAGTTTTTAATTATGCTTCCTTTCCTCTTTCCCCATTGAGCTACTTTGTGAGGCCCCTGGGATATCTTTACAGTAAGGGGTTCTCAGAGGTCAAATATAGCAATGTACATCAAACACTTAAAAATTAGCATTTCATTCTAATCAATTATAATTTATCCCAAGGACTCATAAAGCCACTTATATCAGTTTAGTATCAATTATAGCAATATTAATAATATAAAAATAAGAAAATATATTAAATGTATATTTTACTAAGTGTTGCTTATTTTAATAAGGTTTGCTAAGTGTATGAGCCTTTATGATAGACTTCCAGAGGATATTAGAGATGATAGCATAGAAGTATTACTATTGGTATTAAAAGTACAATAGCTATTATTCAGTAAAATAATAAAGAAATCAAAAAGGTGCAATTTTATCTCATTTTTACATATATATTTTGTGTGGATATAAAGTATGCACTAAAATGTTAAGCAGATATTATCTTGGGATGGGAGATTAGAGGTGATTTTAATATTATTTTTTCTCAAATATTCAATAAATAGCCTGATTTCCTCTTAGGACATACTGGAAAATGAAATTATTTTAAAGATTTGGAAAACACTGTCCTGTGCTAGATGTTCCTTTTTCTTGGGAAGCATGGGTGAAGAGGGAGAGATCACAGAGAAACAGGCTTCTGTCCCACTCATTTCTGAAAAGCCCCACAGAACCAAGTGTACAGCCTGCATGGCTTGCACAAGGTCTAGGGGAGCGTGGAGAGCCTGCTGTCTTTACCTGACCTTAGTCTGCAGAACAGATGTGGCCACACCCATTGCTGACGCAGCGCTCATGGAAGTCACAGTCCCAGTCTCCACTGCAGTGTTCGGCACAGGTCCCTACATTAGAAGAGAGCAGCTGAAAAAACACCCTGCTGAGCACAAGCCATAGAGAGGACAGCCCTTGGTTAAAGACCGTTTCACCTTCTCCTTTTAGTTCAACACATGATGTAATTTATAAATGACTACTCAAAGAACCATTACATGGAAAATAATGCATTTGTAGACCACCAAGAAAATCGGTATGACTCCTCCCTGTTTCCATTTGCTGTTTTCGATTCATGATGTAGGTTGAAGACCTACATTCAGCATTCAGCAATCTGGTTGCTCGTTAAACATGTTGATTTGGTACTACATTTAAAGCATAAAAGGTGAATTATTCAGGAAATATAGGGATGTAAGCTGAGGTCATGATCTCCAAGAAGCTCAGTCTGACCATGTTCTAAGACTTATGTTTGAAGTAGTTAATACAGAGGGAAGAAGACATTAATTCCAATTAGATTAATCAGGAAAGGAAGTTTTGAAGCACAGGAATCATTCTAAGGCAGTGTTGGGGTGGTTGGGGGTAGAGCGTTGTGAGAAGGGCAAAGAAATAGAACAAAAGTTCACAAGAGGGAAACGCAGCGGGGTGGCCCTCTGTGAAGTCAGCGAGCCCCTAAGGCATGGATTTTAGGAGGTTCTTAGTGAGCCCCTCCTTAGAGTTCCTGCCCTAGGCACTTCACCTCACTCCTCGCCCTGACGCTCAAGGCATACAGGAGCATGGAAAGTGGAAAGCTGAATAAAAATCCAAGAACAGTTGGATATTATGCAAGAAAAGCAGAGGGGATGAAGTTATAGAGGATGGATCCTGAGCACCTGAGGAGTCAGGCTTTCATTTGGGAAGCAGAGAGATGGGTCTGACTGCTGTTTACTTACAAAGATTGTTCTGGTGTTGAGAGTACAGAACGGCCAAGGATTAACAAGCAAGCAGACTTCAGAAGGAAGGGAGGGCAGGGAAGGCTGCTAGGAAGTTATTGTATGGCCCAAGCATGGGGTAATCTGGGTGGGAAACACAGTGTGGCAATGGTGGGGTGGGGGCTAGAGAGGAAGGAATGAGTGCAAGAGACCATTTCAAAGAGTGGTAGTATTTGGCAACCTGCTCAACATAGGGGTTGAGGAGGAGCAAAGAGAGAGGAGAAGAAAAAGATAAAGTGAAGATAATCCAGAGCGAAGAGGGTTTGGAGATTGAGGGAGTGGCAAACAATTTCAGGTGCTGCAGCTGTCAAAGGTTTTGGCTACTGCGGGGAATTAAGAGATTTGTCAACAGGACCTGGGAGGGAAGCTTCAGGAGAGGGAGGGTGGCAGCAATGGAGCCTGTAGTTGGTTTTCAAGGGGTTAAGGAATGAGGGACAGTGAATTAAGGGCAGAGAACTGAGAAGACTTCCTTGGGAATATTGCTGGTGAAAGGAAAAGCAGAAATGGAGATGATGGGAGTTTACCATGACTGAGAATATATTTTCTCTAGGCAGTATGATCTATTTATAGCAGTGGAGAGGGAAATGCTGGGGAGTGGGAGGTGGGTAAGGAGGGGGCTACTGTGCACAGAGGAAAGTTCAGTGGTAAGTTCAGATGGGAGTTGACCCAAAGAAAGGGGGGGAGTAGAAGCAGGAAAGGTCCTGCAGTCCAGGTGGGTCCTGCCTCGGTGCCTTGAGTAGAATGTCTTTCCTGCTCCCCTTTGTTCCCCCTGTACCTTCTGGTCCAGGATTGACTTTCTGGTTCCCTCACCAAAGAAGAACAGGGCAGCCTTCTGCCGTGACTCACCCAAAAGTTGCAGTGGTCTCACTGCAGCTTGAAGCTCCTGCACCTCAAAGCTGAGGGCGATGAGGGTCACCAGGAGAAGGAAGCCTCCCAGCTTCATGTTGCTGCTGGAAGCCTTGCTAGAAATACAGCAGGGCTGCAGACAACTGACATTTATGCCCTTCCACCCTCTGAGTTGATATGCAAGGCCAGGGGTGGGGCTCTGAGAGCCTAAGCCCTGCCCAGAAACTGAGAGTTCTGGAAAATACACCCTATGTATACCCTGGGCAGTGCCACTTTGTTACCCAAACAAGCCTCTGAGCCAAGGGGTGGGGGGTGGGGGTTGGTGGGTGGGGGCTGCGGTTCCTCCTGAACCAGGAAAGCTGGTTCAACACAAGTATCCAATGTCTTTTCTGGGCCAGGTGGGTGCTAGGTGTGAGGACTATGACCTTAGAGAAATGATCATCTGGGAACCGGGTGCTAGCCAGAGAGGATGCCACATGCTCTTTCATGCCTCTGCTCCTGCTCTGGGCCTTGGCACCTCAGCTATGAGGCCAGTGAAGAGCAGTGGGAGAGTAACAGGGGCACCTGCCAGCGTTAAGGAGGCAACCTTGGTCCTGGCTTGTTCTCTTCCTCTCTTCTGCTGGGCACCTAGGCAGGGGTGGTGGCCTTTGCTATGCAGTATATCTAATTTCTTGGGATAGAATTCCAGTTGGTCTTGCTCACCTTCATTTCTAAAACCCTAACACTCCTCTTGCCCACTGCACCCTTTCAGGATCTCCCTCATCATGTGTCACTGGGGTGGGGTGGCTGGGGCTGGGGAGTGAGATGTCATTGGCCCCGCTTCTCATAGGTCCTCCTAGATGAGTTGTCCCCTCATTTAATTACGTTTTTAGGAATACGTCCTCTTACCTCCCCAATGGCGGTAGGGGTAGGGAAAGGCAGGTACAATTTTGACCACGAAGCTTGTGCTCAAGGACAACTTAATGGGGGAAGGAGGGACTGGGCTGGACAGGAATGGCAAGGCCAGTTTGTAGCCTTTGCCTAGGGCCGCAGGGAGATGGCTGACTTCTCTTGAGAAAGGAAGTACTTGAAATTTCACTGGGGTCCTGTTTCCTAACCTGGGGCTACAGGAAGACCCTCTCTGTTATGCACCACTTTTCTCAGTACCTGAACCACCACCAACCCTTTGGGTAAATAACTGACTTCAGAAACTGCTAGTACCCCTGAGTGGGTTAAAGGTACAGTTTTAGTTTATTCATAAAGCAGCTTTGCAAACCACCTTTACTCAGGCCTACCTATCCCAAAGTTGACATTGGTTGGTGTCCAATTTCTATGACAGAGTCAGAGACAGAAAGAAACTCTAGGAGACCCTAAAATAAGAAGTAAGTGATGATCTCTACATGTGATTCCAAACTTTAAAAAGATGCTAAAACTTGAAATACAGTTTTTGAAATTGCACGAAACTCAAAGATATGTTGATATTAAACCTTTTTTTTTTAAATGTACTCTTTTCTGATATTACTTGGGGTGCCCTGTTTCACGGGTACTACTCAGTTTGTCCTTTGGACTGCTGAACACTGAGTGGGGCCTATTGGAACCTTGGCATAGGGACCCCAGCTCCCTCCCTTGTACCCCACCTGCAGTCCTAAGCAACCAGACACTCTGGGCTGCTCTGGTTTCTGCCCTTTGTCAAGTACTTTATGCATCTATAATCCAATTTAGACTGCTCCTTGAACTTGGAACGCCTCCCTTTCATTCTCTGCCACATCTTATAAGGTTCAGCGCAGATGTCACCGCCTCAACATTCCTCAACCCCCACCTCTAAGAGAGGTTGCTTTCTCTTGTGTCTGCTGGTAGCACTTAGCACAGATGCCCTCCTTATTAGTTCTGAATTCACAGTTCTCTCCTGGCTGGGAGGGGGAAGAGGTCTTATTGTCTTTTTCTTCTGTGCTCAGGCATGGGCATTTCCCACTGCTCATCGGTGCTTGACAATAATGAGGTGAACACATGATGGACAGAGTGATCAGCGAATGAAGTTTTGACTAAATGGAGGGGAGGAGAGAAGAGTAGGAGTCTACAAGGGATTTCAGAACACAAGTGGAGGAAATTCTTAGAAAAACTATGCGGCTCTCCTCTGGGGCACAGATAAATGAGCTTTGGAGGACATAGAATTCTGCTTCATTTCGTGGCTAATTACCAAGATTACACAAGCAGAGTGTAATCTGCTACAAGCGAAACTGCTTGTTGTAGAGGATTCTGAGGGTTCTGTTAGATCAAAGGGAGTGCTTATCCACCCAAAACTGTAACTTTGGTTTGAAGGGAACAGAAGAACAGCACATGGTCCTTATTTCTGCCTGCTCACTAAGGCCGTTCAAGGTTGTGGAAGTAAGACCCATGCAAGCACAGCACATTAAACAAGTGGGGGCTCGGGGATGTGATAAATCTGGTTTGCATCTGCCTCGACTACTTGCTAGCTGTGTGACCTTGAGAAAATGAACTTCCCTTTCTGAATCTATATTCCCTTATAGTGTCTGGGTGCTTAGGACTGCAGGTGCCTTATCTATAAAGTGGCCACATAATTCCTTCCTCAGAAGGTTTTTGGGCAGACTAAATGAACATATGTATACATCCACATGCTGACTTCCGGCACACTCCTCTAAGATGGCAGTTTCTATTGTGATTAATTTCTATGGAAGGGAATGTATATCTTTCTATCCCCTATAGCAGCATGCGTGTAGACAGTCCTTGCAAAGTCTATCAGTTAATTAAGGAAATATCACAAAAGAGGAATGAGAAACTGCCTATTTTGTTCTTCTGGAAATTATAAATTGGATCATGAAGGGCCACCTGGGCTTACACTGCTTTTTCCGTCCTCTCCATGACTGTATGTGGAGGTCAGGAAGCTTGGCATGTAAATAATTTGTCTCAAGAATCATTGAAGAGTCTTGGCATGTAAATAATTTCTGTCTCAAGAGTCATTAACCAGGGGAGGGCCAATTAAGTCACAAATAATCTTACATAATTTCTCTGCGAGGTGGCGAAAAGCACAGCAACTGGCTAGCAGGGACTGTCCCCACCCACAGGGTTCCCGTCCCAGTGACGCCTTTGTTACGTGAGGGGGCTCATTATCAGCAGTCACTAACGAACACTCAGCTGCTCCAAATACTGGCTCTGCTGCTCCCTGTGCTGGTAAACTAGGGCGTGAGACTAAGGGGGAGGCTACAGCAGGGACTTCAGGATAACATCTGCACACCCTGACAATGCCAAGCACATGTCCTTCCATCTAGACCTCTCTGTGCTGAAGCAGACATCATAGTAGCCAAGGGCCTGAGCTCAGAACCTAAACCACCTGCGTCAGACCCCACCTCCCATGCAGCGTGACCACGGACAACTTACTGAACCTCTGTCCGGCTATTTCCTCTCTTACAAATTGAGCCCAAGAGTAATACCTGCCCCACAGTGCTGGGTGAGAAGTCGGTGAGAACTCAGCCCCTGTCTGGAAACTAGCAAGCACCCGACAAATGTTGCTGTTCTCAGGATTAGAGGCACCATTATTTTAAAAGGAATTCTTGCCTATAACTACACGCACCCAGGTATAGGCTTTCGAGTCACCACTGTGTGACTTTGGATAAGTCATGCCTCTCGATGGAACTCGTGGCTCCTATCTTTACAGTTGCTAGTTTGAAACTGTACTGACATGAGAGTTTTCCCTTCACGAGGATATGGGAAGGTGTTTCAAATGACTGAACACTACCATGAGCCCCGAAAGGCACCAGGGTGAATATCACTGAAGATGGGAGCAGGGGAGGCTCATGCAAAATATGGGAGTGCAGTAGCAGGGGTGCACTTTGGAAAAAAGAGAGCATGTGAGCAGATGCAGCCACCGCTCTTGAGTGGTGCCCCTGCACCTTCTCTTCATAGAGAATGTGGTGTGCTCCCCACCTGTTCCACACCCCTCCCCTTCTCATCTTGTTCATGAAGGACCCCGACTTCCTTCTACCCAGTTCTTCCTCTCCATGCTAACAGGCGGCCAGCTGATGCCTGGCCTCCTGATCACCTGGACAGTTTTGAGGGCAGCTCTGTGCTGAAGGGTGGATGGGCTCCAACGAGGAAGGGGGGCAAATGGGCAGGGATAGTTGTGATATTTTTCTTGCCACTGAACTGTGGAGCATGTGCAATTTGGGTCAAGACAAATATTTGGAAGTTTAAACCTGGATAGACAGCTGACCTTTCTGGATTATATAGATCTGTTTTTAGCATTGAATAGTGAGCTTTCTGAGCCAAGGGAAATAGCCTCTTCTACCTAATAATCAAGATTACTAAAGGGTGGATGCCCCTTTGAATTGCAGTGGGAAATGGGATGGGGGAAAGAGAACTAGTATTTATTGGGCACAGCAACATGTCTTAACACACACACACACACACACACACACACAAGTGGGCAAGGAAGAAAATCACTCCAAGGGAGGAAAGGTTTGATCTGGCTGAGGATAAGGAGGGGAGGGACAGTTTGAGGGACAGTTAAGTCCTAGGTCCTGCTTAATACGTGACCTCTCAAATGTTCTTATTCTTGTGATCCAGAGAATCAGAGGAATACAGAAGAAAATAGAGCAGAAAGGTGGCTAGGGGATTGGGAGTGAGCCAAATTATAGAGAACAAGCAACTTGAGGCTTTTGGGGGAGCTGAGAATGGAGGCACCTTGCTTTATGCTACAGGAGTAAAGTGAAGAGAAGGAAGCAAAGTCAAAACTGAGCAGCCTGGCAGGGAACCAAACACCCTTGCTTTGGTTGATAGGCACTGACGCTGGCATCCTTATGGCTTTGGGAAACAGGCAACATGGGTGCAAAATCAGCCCCAATGGGCCTAGCCCTGAAATCCCCCCCTTGGGGTTCTTGTCTGAGGTTCTCTGGCCCGATGGGTGGGAGGAGAGTTAAGGACCCGCGTGTTGGCCGCAGCATGGCATCACCCGCATGAACTTCTGCAGGCTGGCAGTCCTGATGGGTGGATGAGCTCATCTCTTCACGGTTTCCAGAGCTTTGCTGAGCATTGAGAGACGACAAGAAATAAACTGTCTTACAGCCTGCCACTTGAGCCAGTGTACAGAACCAGATGGGGAAACCCCAATGGGCCAGTGCTTGCTCACTCCAGTTGGATCTTTCAGAGACAGGAAAAGACTGGCCCAAGCAGGAAGCAGTGGTCCAAACTGGGGAACATGACAGTGAGAATGACTCAGAGGTGCCAGCACTGCCATGCCAGGACATGCACTGTTGTCACACTGGGCAAAGATGCTGAGTGTTTATTTTCCTTATAGTTTGGTAGGTTTGGAGGGAAATGTAGAACATGGGGATAGTGTCCTCTTGTAATTACTCCATTCTGGGAGGCAGCATGGTGTGCTGGAAAGCAGCTTGCAGGTGAGGAGACCTGCCATTTCTTAACTGAGATAAGCACACAACCTCTCTGAGACCCAGTTTACAAGCATTTGAAATAAGTCTAATAATATTTCTTCAAAAAGGAATCATGAAATCAATCCAAAATTATAGCTCAAAGGACCAACAACAACCAAGACGATTTTGAAGAAGGTAGAGGGTCCAAAAAATTTAGAAATTAAAGGAATGCAATAATAATCATTTAAAAAAAAAAACAAGCAAGGGACATTCCTGGAAATATATGGGAGGACAAGGAGTCAGAGGAGGTGGGAGAAATCTGCAGAAAAATGAGTAGCAAGCTGAGCAGTTGGGCTTGGCTCTGCAGTTTACACTTTGTGAGCACCAGGAGGCGCTATTCCCAAGGACTACAATGGGACCAATGGCCCCTGGAGTTACTGAAAATGTGGCGGTAAATGCTTATGTATTTTAGACCTGAAACCATAAAATATATAGAAGAAAAAGTAGCCAAAATCCTACCTGACATACACATCAATAACACCTTTAGATACACAGCACCTAAAGCAAATATAGTGAAGGAAAAGATAAATAGTTGGGACTACATCAAACTTAAAAGCTTCTTACAGCAAAAGACAATGCTAACCAAAACAAAGCGACAACCCACCAACTGGGAGAAAAATCTTTGCACACAACATTACCGACAAGGAACTTATCACAAAGATCCACAAAAAACTAACCAGACTAAACTAAAACAAAGAGAACAACTCAGTCAAAAAATGAGCAAAAGAGCTAAAAAGGCAATTCTCCAAAGAGGACATGCAAATGGCCAACAGGCATATGAAAAAATGCTCAACTTCTCTTGTCATCAGAGAAATGCAAATCAAAACCACTATGAGATACCACCTTACACTAGTGAGAATGGCACATCTCAAAAAATTTAGCAACAACAAATGTTGGTGAGGATGTGGAGAAAAAGGAACTCTCTTACACTGCTGGTGGGAATGCAAGTTGGTCCAACCATTATGTAAAGCCGTGTGGAAGTTCCTCAAACTACTAAAAATGGAACTTCCATTTGATCCAGCAATCCCACTCCTAGGAATATACCCAAAAAACACAAAAACACTGATTCAAAAGAATACCTGCACCCCTATGTTTATAGCAGCACTCTTTACAATAGGTAAGACTTGGAAACAACCTAAATGCCCAAAAACAGATGATTGGATCAGGAAGCTGTGGTATATATACACGATGGAATACTATTGAGCAATCAAAAAAGATAAACTAGAGTCATTCATAGGAACATGGATGGAGCTGGAAGGGATTATGCTCAGCGAATTAAGTCAGAAGGCAAAAGAAAAATACCAGATGGTTTCCCCCCTAGGAGGAATATAAGAGAACCAAATAAGGATCAAGGAAAATAATAACAACAACAACAACAATAACACAACAAAAACAAAAAGATAAGGACAAATTGGGAACACTTGGTGGGGAGGAGGGAGGGAGAGGGTTGAGGGCAGAGCACAAGGGACTGAGGTGATGGTGCACTGGTGAAATGGTGATGGGGCATCTATGGGGATTACAATTGATGTCAAATATATATATAAAGAAAGAAAGGAAGGAAAAAAATGCTTATGTACCTCCATTACCCCACGCAGGTTCGGAGACACTAAAATTGTGCAACTATGCTGTACGTTATGGTGTAACAGGAAGGAGAACTGAACAAGGGCATTAGATGCCAAACCCGGGGCCTCCCTGGTGGCGCAGTGGGTTAAGCAACACACTATGAAGCAAACCACAGCCACTGCAGCACGAGTTCGATCCCTGCCTCCGGCCAGGGAGGG
>JAGFMF010011576.1:2370025-2419602 GCA_019455555.1 Galemys pyrenaicus
CCCTGCTCTCTATGGTGAATCCTCTCACCCCCCTACACGTACTCTGGCCTGTACCCCAGTGCTTGCATGCATAAATAAATAAATCTTTAAAAAAAAAAAAAAGATGCCAAACCCAAGGAGAAAAGAGATGGAATATACTTGAGTTTGCACAACTTAACAAGCCACCAGTAAGTCCCAGGTTAGCCTGTTCTGGTTACTGGCTGATGATCTCAACCCCATGCCCAAATTCTTATTAAACTTGCTTAAGCTTCCTGTGTACCTGATAAGTTTTCTGACAGCCACAAACATAAATGACCCACAGTGAGCTGAGTCAGACCACTCAGTGCCTGGCTTCTGTTGTTTCCTTGATATCATCTTGTGAAAAGGTCTAAGCCTAGAACAAGGCAGGCATCAGTCCCTATAGCTTAGGTGTCAGCCTCTAAGCCTCCAGCATTCTTGGGGCTTTTTTGGTGGAAGAGTAATGAACGGAACTGCCTTCCAACCATTGACTCAGGGTCAATTCATGTCCTGCAGTGGGACTCTGGATCCAGTGCTGATTAACAGCGAGTTGTCATTTCAGATCTCAGCTGATGCCCTTAACAACTGTGACCATTGCAAAGCTACACATGATCAGTAGCTGGCTAAGTGATATTGTTTTTCTCATTCTATTGACTTCCTTCTCCAGAGCAATGATGTAGTAACCTCTAAATAATCTCCATGCTACTGATCTGTAGCCCCTAAAGTCATCGTCTGGAGGTGTGAGAGGTTTTCATCTTTTTAGGCCTCAAGAAAGAAGATTCTGGCATAAGGAAGAGTTGATGGTGCAGCCTGAGTTTGACGTTAGTCTGGAGGCAGAATTCCTTTGTATATATGGTCTACTCAAACATTTCTGATGATTCTGCACAGATGAGTTACATAAGGTAAGAAGACAGGCTACAGTCTTACAGCCTGAGGAGGAGTTGTATTGCTAATGTCAGTGCAGAGAGAGAGTTCTCTCTGCTCTTGCCAAGGAAGTAGATTTAGGTGAGTGACTGCAGGGAGCCTGGCCCAGGGGATGTTAGAAGGGGCTGGAGGGCACGAAGTCTTTTCTGTCCTCTTGGCATCTCCACCCCTGGGGTAAGAGCCCTGTCCACCTGGGACTCAATGTGCCCTTGTTATGATGATGCCAATTTAGGAAGTCCTACGCACATCTTAACTTGTTATCATGACCCCAAGTGGATATGTTTAAGTATGAGTTTATTCTGAATAAATAAAAGCTCCTATAGAGGATTTGCAGGAGTAGAGAACAGCCAGAGAAGGATCATAGAAGAGCCTCCCCTTATCCTGGGAATGCAGAATCCAGAGAACTTTCCTGGGTAGAGTCCTAGAGCAAGATACCAGGGAGCTTACTAATCACTTCCAGCCACCAGAGGTGTGTTCTGAAATACACCTCCAAAATTGGTCATCATGCTTCCTCATCTTCCCTGTGCCCAAGTGGATCCCTCCCCACATGGATCTATGTGACAACAAAGGTCTTTCAGAATTGGCCTGGAGCACCCTTGAAAGCCTCCTCCCAACTCATGACCCAGCACCCTGTGTTCCAAGCCTATCCCCATGTCCTGCTGCCTGGATGGTCCACCTGGCTGCCCTTCTACCCAGTCATCTCAGGCTCCAACTCACGTAGTTTGTGCCACCTAAACATTTTCCCCAGCTGCCCAGGTGAGAGCAGACATTTGCACAAATCTCAACCAAAGAATCAGCTCAATTATAATATAATGTATAGGAGTCTGTCTTGCTGAGCTCACCTTCCAGTGTGCTCTTATTCCAGCACCAAGCATCGTGCCTACGTGTTGACCAGAAATCACTGAGTGCCTATTTACTCTCTCTCTAGTTTTATAGGAGATTTTATTTATTCAGAATAAACTCATACTTAACCTTATCCACTTGGGGTCATGATAACTCTCTCTCCAACCAGGCAGATGGAAATTTCACAAAGACTTCAGATGTCAGTCAGCGTTGGGCTGTGTGAATGACTGAGAATACATGATCCGGGGAGTCCCAGAGCTGTGTCTGAACTGAGCATCTGGAAGCAGCTGCCTCCTCCCCTGAGGTGAAGGTTCTTTATTGTCTCCCATGCCCTGTGTTAGGTAGGACAATTCCAGTTCTCCTGCCATTCACAACCAATGACCCTCCCCAGAACTTACAAAGACTTCTGTGAGCACAGAGCAGAAGGGAATTCCTCCTGCCTTCAGAAAATGAGAGGGGGCTTGTCCTCTACCTACAAGCAGGTCACCAGTTCTTTCTACCCACTTCTTAGACCCTGCTAGCGGCTGCTTATATAGGCGACCACCCCACGTGGAAAAGCTTTGACCATTTGAAAAGCGTCTACCCACAAAAGCAGGTTGAACAGTAGCCTGTGTCTGGATCACTCAGCTGATGTCAAGGAGGCAGTGTTACTTTGTGAATACAGAGCACTGCT
This sequence comes from Galemys pyrenaicus, assembly GCA_019455555.1. NCBI lineage: Eukaryota > Metazoa > Chordata > Mammalia > Eulipotyphla > Talpidae > Galemys > Galemys pyrenaicus. The sequence goes on from JAGFMF010011576.1 coordinate 2,372,463, forward strand.
GTGAGTTTTATGACCAACTCCAGAGGGCTCTGCTGTACCCCACCCTATTCTGCTAACACAATCATGTGTGTGCACATACACATCTTTTCTATATATACTCAGATGTTCTCCTAGTAGGATTCAGAATCCTAGTAGGAGTCTGATGTATAACTACCAATGCACTCAAACCTCTCTGGAAGAGAAACCCAAAGACATACCCAGCTGCTAAATTGAGTAGGAGTATGTTGAGTCCAGGATCTCTGAAAAATTCCCATCACTTATCTATTTACATCCTAATCCCATCTTGGCATTCTATCTACAACCTTTAGAATAAATGGTAAAATTTTCCTGATTAAAAATTCCTATGCTAACAGAGCTCTTCTAAATAACCCCAGATCAAAGTAGAAAGGGTTGCCTTTTTATTATAAAGGGTTAAAGAAAAAGATAATATTATTGAAAATAAGATTCCATTAAAATGGAAAAATAGGCAATAATTTTATAGTTTAGCATCATGAAGGAAAACCTAGGGAGAAGATGCCAATCTTTGCAAATAGTTATGAGGCTCCTTCCAACATCTAGTCTAAGTTCTCCTGACCTTAAACAAGCATCTTGGTGGGGCAGAATTTCTGCCAGGACTGGTGAACCTAGCTTCAGTTCTGGGGAGCCTGGGCATAGGAGCCTGCCTGTGGCGAGTTGCATTGACAGTCCATTAACTCCGATTTCTAGTTGTGATCTAAAAGGTAGCCCAGGGACTCTGGATTCCATTCAGATGGCTTCCAGTTCCTGTTGTGACCAACAACACTTATCCAGAAGGCCTCTCCTGCTGTGCACCTTTAACCCCAAGGTCCCAAGACTTAACCCACCTGAAGAGGTCATATTCATTTTGTCCCCACCTTTGGCTACCTAGCTGTTCCCATCTCACATGCATCTACCCCACCTCTCTCCCTTGCCCACATATTTCTGAGATTCTCTGGAGTGTCCACATGTACTCACAGGCAGGCAACCCACTCATATTCTTCTCTTGTGGCCTTGGTGGTATGGTTGCTCCTCGGAGCGTCACTTGAGCCTGAAGGCTGTCACTGCCTTGGTCATCAGTGTTCTCGTGGACAGCTGTCTGCTGCTGGGCACTGTCTGCAGGTGCCCCAAGGCTGAGAGTTTGCCCAAGTGCCAAGATGGCGTCAGTCCCCTTGATCACACCGTGGTCCTCACGTCATGGGGAGGCTGTCTCTCTCTTCACAGGGCTGTGAAATATTGTCCTATGAGGAACTGGGCAGAGAATATTGAAACCCACATCCTCCATCTCTTCTGTCTCTGTCCCTGACTTGGGGTCCCCAGACTTCTGGGCAGGTTTCCAGTCCCGACTCATGTGAATTCCCCCAAGGAGAGGGTGGCTGGTGCTTGTCAGACCTGGCAGGCAGGTGGCTCTCCTTGAGAAAGTAAGGGGCAGCTGAGACAGGGTCACCCCAAGTGAATAAGTGCAACTCAGTCCAGGAACAAGTGTAGTTGGCAGAGGGGATGGGATCCACCTGACTTAGAGACTGTAACCCCGATCTGTCCCCAGCCACTATAGACTATGGCACAGTCAGCGGGGCCCAGGGGCTGCAAGGAGGAAACAGGAAACGCTGAGTTTCTACCTCCTCTTTTCTCATGTCCATCCTTCTGAAATGAGTGGGCAGCTCTCACTTGTGATCCCGTGGTCCACCTTGCTGTTTGAAGCCTTGACTCCGTGAAGGTGAGGCAGGGCTGAGGGTGGCTGAGCACTGACCACTGTGCCTGAGTGTGTGTCCGAAAGCTGAAGCCCTTCAGCGAGCTGACTAATAACACACACCTGTGTGTCCATTTCCCCAAATAAGCCCTATACAAAACAGCCGTCCCCATTCAGCTGATGAAACCACTAAAAGTTCAAAGTCACCACGTGAGCAAATGAAAGAAAGCAGAGCCGGGAGAGCAGAACTCAGAGCAAGTGCCTTATCCACACCTGGAACTTCATAGGCATCATGTTGTGTGAACCCACAGTAGTAGGTGGAGCATCTCCAGTTCACAGATAAGCAACCAGACACAACCTGTTTCTATTTACTAAACAGTTTAGTTGTAGGGGTGGGGAGGAGACGAACCTCATTCTTTCCAACTCCTCGGCTCATGCTCTTCCCCTCACACCCCTGCGCTGCCTGCTCCTCTGCTCCTTCCCAGCAGGACTCCCTTGCACACGCCCCATTGCAGGAACCCCGGGGAGGGCCAAGGTGTCCACACTCAACTCCGCACACCTGTCTGGAGTTCTTCACGTGACCACAGGGCCTCAGGACCACCGCTTGCAGTTCTTGTTGGTGAATCTGTTTCTTGCTGTACTCTCTGTGGGGTATACTTCCTTTTGACAGCTTTTATAAAATACATGCACAAAGAATTTAAAACCCCCATTTCACAACTCCTTTATGGCTTTTACCCTCTTGTTCAGCCAGCTCTTAGGGATGTTTGTTTGCTTCTGCACTTTAGCCCATGGCTGGGGACATGGGAAGACTCTCCTCCGTTTGGATCTCCAGCTGGGCCTGAGCCCTAAGCTGACATAAGACAGGTGAAAAGCACGCAGCAAATTTTTATTAAATTTGCCCATGTATGTGGGAGTCTTCACAGGAGTCTTCAGACCCAAAGTGACCAGAACAGGAAGATCTTGTAGTGCCAGGAGGACACAAGGCAGGTTCTCCGTGATCAGAGCAGACGGGTCAAGGAGTCCTGGAGCCCTCCGTGACTTTTGCAGGCTGTAGCGGCAGGATGGGAGCACAGGAGGCAGGTTTGGGATGGTTCTAGGCAGACGGGTCAAGGAAGGAGAGTCTTGGAGCCCTTGGTGGCTTGTCATGCTTTATTTAGTAGAGGTCGCCAGGTACATGGCAGGCAGGGGTGCTGGGGGGCTTGGAGGAGGGCAGGCCTCCCAGCCCCCGGTGCATCTCACCCTCTCGGCTGCTTCTCTCTCTGCTGCTGCTGCTGCTCCTTCATCCTGTCGGTTCTCCTCGCAGTTCTGTCTGTTGGTGCTCGCAGTTCTCACAGTTCTGGCGTCCTCATGACGCCGCCCATTTATGCCCGTGTCCAACACAGGTGCGCCCACTTGTGCATGCCCACCCTGGAATGCTCGCAGCACCACAGGTGTCCATCATCAGTGGTGGGAGAGTGGAAATACCTGATCAACTTTTACCCTACACAGGTTTTTATCACTCTTTACCTCAGAGGCAACCAGGTACACAGCAGGCAGAATGCCAGGGGGCCGGGAGGCTGGCAGGCTTCCTAGCCCCTAGCGAATCTCACTCTCTCTGGGCTCTGTGGTCTCTGCTTTCCCTGCTTCTATATCTCTTTCTGCTGGCGTCCTTGTGACGCTGCCCTTATACACCCCATGTCTCAGCTCAGGTGTGCCCACTTGTGCATGCCCACACCCTACTCCAGGTGCTGCCATCAGGCGTGCGTGCAGGACCGCAGGAGTCCATCATCGACACCAATGGTGGGAGGGGGGAAAAGCCTGATCACTCATTTACCCTACAATCTTTTTTATACCTTTTAGACAAAGAAACTACATTTGTGAAGAGTTGATAACCCAAGGGGTTTGGACTAAGGGCAGCATAATGTGGAGCAGTGACTAGTTAGGTGACAGGGTTTGCTTGTTCAGATTTTCTAAACTTGATCCTGGCCTCTATTATAATGTTGTCTTTCCACCTGGTACAGGGAGGGTAACTTCCCTTGGAAGTTTTATCTCCTACTTCCAGGAAGAAAAAGAAGCCTTAGTGCACACAATCTCTCCTTTCTGATACAGGTAGAGTTGGACCTCTCTAAGTGGTATTTGTGACTTAAGAAAAAAAGTGTAAATACATGAATTTAAATATGAACAAAGGTTTTTTGATGAAAGTAATTTTCTTCCTTATCTCTGACTTCCAATCCCTTTTACCTGTTCTCTCTCCAGAGGGAATCACTATTATAAAATTATTGAGGGTCTCCCTGGTGGTGCAGTAGGTTAAGCAACGCATTATGAGGCAAACCGCAGCCACTGCAGCACGAGTTTGATCCCTGCCCCCGGCCAGGGAGGGGACCCACATGGCGAGGCAAACCTCTCCTGCCTATCTCACTGCTCCCCTCAGCAGTGTGTTTCAGTCCATCTGCATGTTCTGCCCCCTGCTCTGTCTGGTAGAGTCTCTCACTGCCCTGGACTCTGGCCTGTACCCCAGCTCTTGTATGTATAAATAAAAATAAATCTTTTCAAAAAAAATAAAATTCTTGGTTTCCTTCTAAGATAGTCTTTGTGTGCATTCACTGCTAGTATATTAACTGTATGGGTGGATTAATGTTAAGTTTACCTGGAATGCACATTTGTTTTTGCTATATATTTGGATTAAATTCAAGATACATATTTGGGCTTTTTCCTGATCTTCCGATTATATAACTCTTTTTTTTTTCTGCACAGACAAACGGCCAGAGGTACAGGGGGTGAGAGGATTCACCAGATACAGAGTGGGGAGCAGAAAACAAAATGTGCTAGACCACAAATAAACCAAAACCTATTCCAAAAGGAACAAATACATGGAGATTATGTTATCTAACCATAGTGTGAAAAAAAAGTTAAAATCAATAGTAATTCCCAAACTCTTTGAGAAAATAGAACCCATTCCATGAGACAACATTATCTTGATATCAAAGCCAGACAGATACCACAAGGAAAGAAAATTATAGAACAATATCCTTTATACATATAGATACTTAACAAAATACTAATACACTGAATCCAACTACATATTAAAGGGATTATGTACCAAAACACTAATAAGATTTCTCCTAAGAAGGCAAGGGTATATCAACATAAGAAAACCAATGTAACACACCACATTAATAAAACGAAGGAGGAAACACATGAGCATCTATATTGATGCAGGAAGAGCTTTTGACAAAAATCCAACATCCTTAAAGATAAAAAGAAAAATACTCAGAATACTAAGAATAGGAGAAAACTTGCTCAACACCACCAAGCGTGCTAATGAGAAATCCACAACAACACCACACTCAATAGTGAAAGACTAGAAACTTTCCCCCAAGATCAGAAAAAAAACCAAGGCTTCCTGCTTTCACCACCACTATATATTCACTATTCTGGAGGTTCGAGCCAGAGCAATTAGGTAAGAAAAAGAGCAAACTGGAAAGGAAGAAATAAAACTATCTCTGTTCGCAGATGACACACTGCTGTAGAAATAAAACCCCCCCAAAATTCACAAAACTCTTTAAAAGCTTATGAATGAATTCCATCAAGTTGCCTGGATAAGATTGAGACACAAAAAGCAGTTGTGTTTCTATGCACCAACACTGAATGAACAGTAAAAGAAATAATGAAAATTCCTTTGCTGTATTTTCACCAGTGCATGCCGGTTTCCATGCTGGGATATTAATAAGATTGTAATTGTCTTTAGTGTCTTACTAGATCAGTTCACAAGACCCAGACTCCTGCTGTTTCCCTGAGCATATCTGTCCCCTCTCGACACCAAATTCCAAACGAGTTGATACAAACCGTCACAAAGGCAAAACAGAGAAACCAATTGACCAACTTGAGAGTGCAGGCATTGTAGAAAGACCTTTTCACACAATCACCAAAACAACAGGAAGACTGGAGAGCCAGGTTCAGGAAAGTTGAAAACCACAAGAAACGGGAGCAGATACAGACTCAAGTCTAGGTCACAGCAATGTGAGGATCCTGTCACTGGCACCTCGAACCCACTGGTGCTGCTGTGAATTGTTCTCAACTATCCCTATGTCCCTATAGAGCTGCACCATCAGAAGCATTGTTATTCCAAGCCTACCTGCCAGGATGAGACTTCTGGACTTACTAATTTCCAAATGGAGAAATAATTTCCTCTAAAATATATAGGGGGGTTGATTGCCGGCATGAACAATGAGAAGTTGTAGGGCAACAGAACTGTTTGGAGGGCAGAAACAGAGGGGAAGTTGTGGGATGTCATTCTCAACTATCTTTGCAGGGGAGTCACATCTTGGTGTTCAGAATGGCAGACAATAGGTGAAAATGTCTGAGACCATTTTAGGGGCATGCTCCTGACCAGTGCTTCGCAGTCATGCCACTCAAAGCCCCACACCCCAAGAGGCAAGGGTGCTCTCCTGAAGTTAGGCATCTGGTCTTGCTAGATGTTGGCATGTTGCCTTAGCACAGGCAACCTGTTCCTGTACCTGCTGCTTCTAAGTCTCCTCCAAATAAAAGCTGTTTCAACAGGCCGGCTGCATGCTACATGGGGGCTAGTCATTTTTGCTTGACCAACACCACATTCACAGAATACTTAAGAAAACTTGTATTCTTGTATTCTTCACTCTGCCTGGAGATATTGATATGGAAGGAGGGGAGGGATTAGGTGGGAGGACTTTGCCTTCTGCTGGCATCCTGAGGGCCTTGTATTCACAGGTGCACATGGTGTCCTGCCAACCCATCCAGGGTCCACTAGAATGCAGAGGGGGCAAGAATGACACAGTCTGAATAATGCCACACAGACTTTATTTTGAACATAAGCTCCAAAGGAGTACTCCATTGTCTTAGATCTTCATTTTCTCAGGTTTCAATTCCAGAGAGTCAGGAGTGGTTGTGGAAGAACCTTTTTGTTATGCCAAGAATTCATGTGAAATTTTCTGGGGTTGTTTTCTAGGTCCATTTAGTGAATGTCCAGTCCCTCATTCACACGACCACCAGAGTCACCCATCTAAAATAAAAATTTGATCATGACATTTCCTCTGCTCAGAAACTTCCAGCAGTTTACCAAACTTAGTGTGGGAAGCTCATCACTCTTTGAACTTTGGTTTCGGTGACCTTCTACCATCACGACCCCACATATACCTGCACCCTCAACCCACCACTATCACTTCCCATCTCCCACAGAGGACCCCACTTCTCCCATCATCTGAGCTGCCCTTCCTTCCTCCAGCACACTTTATGCATACTTTAAGCTCTCCCGTAAGTGTTCTCCATTCTCTGATGACTCATCCAATCCCCCAGGTACAGTCATCAATTCCTCCCTTTGCTCCTACAGAATTTAGCAGGAGTCAGGTCAAAGCACCAGTCACATCGGGTCGTGATTATTTACATAGGTCTGTCTCCCAACCTGGCATATTTATCTTTTCATCTCAACTCCAGCACAATGCCTGTCTGATACAGGAGGCACTCAGTAAGTAGGAGTTCCCTCTCCACTTCCTCCTTTTCCTAATATCATCCATTTGCTGGGAAGAGTTAAGCTCCTTTGGTGTGGACAGGAAGGAGGGGAAGAAACCCTTGGTTGCCAGTGACCAGAGCCATGGTGACTTATCACAGTTGAGCCCTTCAGGGCCATCCTGGGACAGGGCTCTTCCCCCAGGAGAGGGTGACCAGGTCCTTCTATTTGCTTCCAATCCCTTCCTTGTTGAGTTATCCAGATTCCGTGGACAGTGGAGAGACCCGTGAGCATGTCTGTCCCACCCCTTGTACAGCCCTTTACCGCTTTATACTTACTACCGGGAGAGGACGGCGGCAGGTGAACCCACACCCGTTGCTGCAGCACTTCATTCGCTTAGGACACGATCCATCATCCAAGCACTGTGTAACACAAGGCCCAATGCTCCCTTGGGGCACCTTTGGGCAGACTCCAGGCTTTTGTTTCCCTGAAACAGACAATGGTTTTTGTGGGGTCTGGAACTAAGCCAGGCATGAAAACTGATACTGGATGCTCAAAGGCCCCCACCCCCCTTGGCAAGACTCCCCCCTCCTCTTTTTTTCCTTAATGCTCCTGGCCTCCTCCCCTCAGCTCATGGGTACCACTCTCACTTTCAAGCACCCATTTGCACAGTATGTCCATGGGAGAATGTTTCCCCTCTTCTCAAGGCTGCATAGTCCCAGCAGGCAAGACACCTGCATTATTATAGCCCTCTCATTTGCACCTTCTTAGATACAAAAATCTCTGATCGCAGACGGTCCTCTCCCACCCCACATGTGCCTGTATTCACCTGGAGCACAGGGTGAATCCCATAGCCATAACACATCTCTTCCCTAGAGAGTCCTACATTTTACCCCCAACTTCTAGTCTGACCCAGTCTGATCTGAGAAGAATGGGGGATGCAGGAAGATGGCTACTGTAGGTCAAAGGAAATGGGTCTGATCAATGCTGATGCCACTCTGCAGTGGGCACACTCTCTGCTCTGCCAACCCCCCAGCCCAGTCTGATGCTGGGCTCCGAGGCTTCTCTATACCTAGGGACCCCCTCAGCACACTCACCTCTGGCAATCCGAGCACAAGTCATCTCCAGCCCCACGGCGATGAAAGCCACCAGAACAAAGAGCGTGCCTGCCTTCATGTTGGCCTTGGACGTGTGCTCACCCAGACCAGCCCCAATTTATACTCTTGGAGTCACCAGAAGGGAGGGTGGGGCGGGAGGCAGTGGAGCAGGAAGAGTGGAAAGAAGCAAGCTTGCAAGGCGTGCTTCCTTATGAGCCCGTTTCTCTATTCTGTTTCACAACTGGCTTGTCTTGAATCAGGGTCTGGTTTCCCAGAGACAGGAGCGCCAGAAAGGAGAGCTCAGAAAGAACTCTTCTGGTAAATAATTCAAGAATACAGAAATACAGAGAAATCTTCCAGGCATTAATTCTCGAAAACCTTCTCTAATGATCTTATATTACATATGTATAATACCCAAGTATATACTTTTTGGGAAAAAAGAAATTATAGTATATGTGTTATTTTGCTTTATCCACTTAACATTATGTCTCAGAGAACTTTCCAAGTTGGTATCTTATTTTGGAAATAACTACTATCTGAAACTCTCAGCTATGAATGATTTCTAATTTATTTAACCAAATTTGAACTCCTGAAGATTGAGGTGGCTTCCTTTTTGTTCTTGCCTTTGTTATCATAAATAATTTGCTGTGTAGATGCCTCATCCACCTTGTACATACTTCTTGACATATACACATCATTATTTTCCAGGATAGATGCCTAAACATGAGAATACAAAGGTGTGTACACTACAGAGTTGGAAGACATTGCCAACTGCCCCCTTCCTCCCCATAGTGAGGAGACATGGGTTCTCACACCTGATCCAGCACATTTGTAACCTTGCTGCCCCAAGTTAAATTTTTTTAAAGATTTATTTATTTACGCATACAAGCACTGGGGTATGGGACAGAGGCATGGGGGGTTGTGGTGAGAGGATTCACTAAAGACAGAGTGGGGAGCAGAACAGGCAGATCAACTGAAACACACTGCTGAGGGGAGCAGCAGGCAAGGCAGGAGAGGTCTGCTGCGCCATGTGGGTCCCCTCCCTGGCCAGGGGCAGGGATCGAACTCATGCTGCAGTGGCCGTGGTTTGCTTCATAGTGCATTGCTCAACCCATCGTGCCACCAGGGCAATGGAATATTTTAAAATGTATATTCCACACTCCCCTTGGGAGGTATCTCAGCTGGCAGTAGGGGCAAGGCATACCGGGCACAGTTACACAAGGAAAAGGAATTACATAAGATAATATAATCAGGCGCTTGCTGCTCAGGCCCTTGCCATTTCTGGGATGAAGCAAAGGATCATTATGACCTGTCAGCGTTTATTGAAGCAACATTTCAACATGGGAACTACAAGATAGCTAAGGAGGAGCTGTCTTCTATAATAATGAGGTTACTTGACTTTTATTAAGCACGTCAGGCATTTGTCCTTTGTACCTATGGTCTCCAGGAGCCCACGGACTCCACGGTGTCAATCAGGTCCCAGATGCAGAAACCTAGGTTCAGAGAGAGAAAATACTTCAGCTCCACCTCAGACCCCTGGTGGTGGAATGTCTCTAATTGGGGTCCTGGGAAAGCTCCCCAGGTGCTTTTCATGCACATGGAAATAAGGAACCCTCCCTCCCCACCTGTCTGATGAAACCTTTCCTTCTTTGTGAAAAACCAATGTCCTCACAAAAAGCGGATTTCTAACCCTCTGGTGACAATCATAAAGGAGGGGGTTTGGCAGGTTCTCATGATATTACCACTTGAAAGGGCCAGGTGTCCACAGCAGCCATCAGAGATACAGAACAAACAGAGGAAACACCATGGGGTCTTCTTGGGGAGCCAGGGGACAGGGCCCTGTGCTTTGGAAGCAGCTAGTACAACCTGGAGAAGTGACACCCCTGCAGCGGCGCTCTTCTCCCCGTTGGGTGTGTTTTCACAGAAAGAGGGAGTCCCCTAGACCATCCTTGTTGGGATTTCATGCCTGTCTTCCTCTGGAAAAAAAATAACCGTGATTTTCTTTCTTCTGAATGTATATATTTTATACAGTTATTACATAGCTAAAAAATGAAGCTATCTTAAGTTTTAAAACAGAGTCGTAATTTTGTCTCTCAATTCCTACATCATTCTCCACTTCCCTGTCTTCTGAGCTTCCATGAGAACTCAAGAGGGCAGGAGTGGTGGCGACTAGAATAGAAAGGACGAGAACCCAGGCAGAGAAGGGTGAGAGCAAAACAGCCTAGGATGGTCAGAGCCGCTGGGTCTGACGCAGGAAGAACTGTGGCTTCTTTCACCATCCTCAGCCCCACTCACATCCTCAACCCCTGCTTCTGCTCCCCCCATTCCTGGCCTCTGGCGAGGAAAATGCTAAGTCATAGAAATCTTACAGAGGTCTGTCTGGTGGGGATGGGATAGAGAGAGAAGACCAGAAAGTTCGCATGAAACTGTACGAGAGGAAACAGACTCCCTTCCATTTGGAGAGGGGCAGTGGGAGGCTAGTGTGCAGGAGAGCGGAGACCCATAGGCCTGGTACCAGGTGTTACCCACGAACCGTAGCTGGGTCCCCTGTCCTGCCCAGTCTGCTCTGGCTCAGCCCCACCCAGCAACCTGAAGAAACTTCAGCAGGAAAGTGAAGTAAGCAGATATCAGCTCCCTGCTCTAGTTGGAAAAGGAAATCTTATGAAAAGAGGGGAAAGGAAGAAGCAAGGCCTCATCTTACACAACAGGTGAAGTCCCATATTGCCCTGCCACGAGGACTCTAAGCTGTCCTTCGTCATTTCTGGAGAAGCCCTTCTTCAGGAGGATATTCAGTTTCTGCAGCCTTCCCTGGCACTGCAGCCTCTGTGGAACTGAGTTTCTCCCTTGCAATGTGCTCACAGGCAGGGAGGAGCGGTGGGGGGAAAGGACGTACTGTGAGGGAGGAGACCCAAATTCTGGCCCTGATCCTGCTCTCTCTCTAGTAATGAGGCCAGAAAGTCATAGCTCAGCACTGGGCTTCATCTGACAGATGAGAGAATGGACTCTTCCTGAGATGAACCCAAGACCCTTGCCCACACTGCCGACGGCCACAGGAGTCCTCAGAAGAGGCCGGCTTCCTATCATCCTGGCTGGTGGGTTTTGTACCCTTAGTAAAGACTCAGCCCTCATACTCAGCTGCTGAAGCAGACCATCCTCCTGAGATGCCTCCCCTAGCCCATCCCCTTGGAGGGTGTCCACCACACTCTGAGTTTCTCCTGCAGGGAAGCTGTCTCACTCTTTATAATGCCCCATCCCCTTCCTCAATGAGCTATGGGGAATCACCATCAGTGACTCTTCAGTTGGTGATTGCATTAGTTTCCCATTGCTACTGCAACAAATTACACAAGGCTGGTATCCTAAAAAACACACATCTGTTCTCTTAGCATTCTGTCAAAATCTGCTTCACCGGCTGAAGTCAAAGTGTCAACAGGGCTGTGCTCCTCTTGGAGACTCTAGGGGAGATACCATTTCCTTGACTTTTCCAGCTTCTAGAGTTTCTAGAGCTTCTAAAGCTGAGTCCTGCTTTACTTGGCTGGTGTTCTCTTCCCCCAGCTTCAAGGCCAACAGCATAGCATCTTGCTTCAGTTCTTACATTGCCTTCTTTTCTCGTGTAGTTGAATCTTTCTCTGCCTTCCCCTCCCCCCACTTATGACTACATTTAGGGCCCAATCAGAGAGTCCAGGATAATCTCTCCATCTCAAGATCCTAAACTTGATGACATCTAGAAAGTTCATTTTGTTGTATAAGGTATATAATTCACTGACTCTGGAGATTAGGACGTGGGCATCTTGGGAACCATTATTCACCCACCATGGTGCTCTGTACCTTGTCTCAGGCCTGAGCATGATCCATTCACTCTCATAACCTCTTCCCCCAGAGTAGGGTTATGTATCTTTCTCCAAAGTCCAGACCTTAAGTTTCCAGGTGACTTCCAGGCACCCAACTGCCCCTCTTTTCACCCCATGTAGGTTCTGAGAATATTCTAGTGCTGTCCAACGCAACGTTCTGTGTTGAAGGCAATGTTCTATATCGGCACTGTCCATGTGTGGCTAGCAAGCACTGGAAATGTGGTAAGTGCAACAGAGAAATTGAACTTTAATTACTTAATTGAAATTTAAATACTTGTTGCTAATGACAAACATATTAGGTAGCTCAAATCCCAGCAGATAAAAAGCAGGAGCTCAGACCAGGCAGATTCTTTGCTGTTAGTCTCCTTATTTCTTCTTGGATTACCCCTACCCCCAACCTCCTTCTCTCAGTTCCTGCAGAAACTGAAAGAAGTGTCTTTGTAGGTTCTGGGTCAATGTGAGGGGCTGAGGACAGAACAAGGAAGAGAATTGTGTCAGTTGGCCCCAGAGAGATACAGGGTCCCAGTTGTGCTTTTGCATTGGACACGCAAACAATATCAAGGTAGATCTTTCTGTACACTGTGGACAGAAGGGGTCATCCTTCGTGGGACACAGACACAGCACAGGAGAGGGCTAACCTGTTAGCTGCACTGGCTGGAGTCCTGCTTCATCACACACTCGCTGGGTAGCCTGTTACAAGTCACTGCTCAGTCCCTGACCCTCGGTTTCCCTAAAACGAGAGGAAACGATCAGCTTTCACAGACCACCATTGTATGTCAAGACTTCATTGTCTGTGTGATTCTATTTCAGAGCCAAGTGCTCTCTGACCCACTTAGTAGGAGTTCTCAAGGAAGGACTATGATGGCAACGTGGCTTTAGGTCACTCCTGCAGTACCTAGAGCCCCACCTGACATTCACTTTCTGTTCTCAGGACGCTCACACTTGATGGGGCTTCAGAGCTGATCCACTCTCTAATCTAATCCATATGACGCCTCTGGGAGAAGAGACACTGTGCTCATTTTAATGAAAGAACTGAGACTCAAAGAGAAAGAATCTTCCTGATGTCAGGCTCCTGACATGCACCACCTCACAAAAGCCCTTCAAAGAGCATAAGATAACCTCATTTCACAGGCGTGGAAGTTGAGGTCCAGTAAGGCAAGATGATGTTCCTAGCAATACTCTGAAAATAAGTTATGGAGCCCCACTTTTCTCTGGCTTGCTCCAGCTCCCCCCTGTACTGTGCTGCTGCTGCTGGTGCTGCTGCTGCTGGTGCTGCTGGTGCTGCTGCTGCTGGTGCTGCTGGTGCTGCTGGTGCTGCTGCTGCTGGTGCTGGTGCTGGTGCTGGTGCTGCTGCTGCTGCTGGTGCTGCTGGTGCTGCTGCTGCTGGTGCTGCTGGTGCTGCTGGTGCCGCCGGTGCCGGTGCTGCTGCTGCTAGTGCTGCTGCTGCTGGTGGTGCTGGTGCTGCTGGTGCTGGTGCTGCTGCTGCTGGTGCTGCTGGTGCTGGTGCTGCTGCTGCTGGTGCTGCTGCTGCTGGTGCTGGTGCCGGTGCTGCTGGTGCTGCTGCTGCTGGTGCTGCTGGTGCTGCTGGTGCTGCTGCTGGTGCTGCTGGTGCTGCTGGTGTTGCTGGTGCTGCTGGTGCTGGTGTTGCTGGTGCTGCTGGTGCTGGTGTTGCTGGTGCTGCTGGTGCTGGTGTTGCTGGTGCTGCTGGTGCTGGTGTTGCTGGTGCTGGTGTTGCTGGTGCTGCTGCTGCTGCTGCTGCTACTGCTGCTGCTGCTGCTGCTGCTGCTGCTGCTGCTGCTGCTGCTGCTGCTGCTGCTGCTGCTGCTGCTGCTGCTGCTGCTGCTATTTACAACGTCCCTGCAAGATGCTGAAGTGGAGCTCTTAGCATCACAGCTGTTCTTCGCATCCCCCTTTCATGTGCTCCCCAAGCTGATCTGCAAGCCTTGAGAGTCATGTCACCTCCTTGTGCCTCTCTTTCCTCATCTGTAAAATTGGGAGTAAGAGCCCCTGCTTCAATATACTTCTGTTGAAAGGATTAAGTCAGATTTGTCTTTAGAGCATTTAGAACATTCTGTCTTTAGAGCAGAAACGAGGTCCTCAGTAATTGCTCATTCTTACTGCTTTTGGAAACTGTCATTTGTCCCTATTAAGAACAGCAGGCAATTCCCTTCACCCCAAATCAAAACACAAAGAGACAGTCTTCATTTTGTAAAAGTTTTATTATGAAAACATATGGCATCAACTACATTATCTATGTCTCCTTATAGCAGAGAAAAAATGACAGTAGACCATCCCCTTGGGGGACATGCGTCCTTTGGCAGAATGAACATAAATAATAGAAACAGTACCCAGTAGAACAACACAACACACAATGGAGGTTAAATTAAGAGAAGGAACGAGGACTACAGGAGAGGCAGCATCTTGCTGACCAGCATCGGGCTCAGAAGAACTTCCCTGGAGACCCTTGGCCTCCAGCCCAGAGTGGCTCAGTTCAGTTCCAGGTCATCCACATACTCCTGGACCCAGGGCTCACTGGGATTGGCACAGACTTGCTTGCCCTTTCTGGTCTGGAACCTGTGGGATGAGTGGACGGATTAGAATCCCATGGGACCTTGGAGGACATCTGGTAATGCCCCTTGCCTGTGGTGGCCATGTCCCTCTGCTTGACCATGCTTCACATTGGATAGCTCTAGTGTGGGAAAGATCCTTCCTGGGGTGGTGCTAGGACTGGGTTCCTTGTAACTTCCACCCCAGATTTAGCTCATCCAGAGTTGCCCAGATGAAAAGCCAACCAGTCTTCCATAAATATGGCTGTATCTTCGCATTCTCTGCTGCTCCTAGCAATGATTTGCCCATGTTTATTTGAAGCATGATTTAAGAAATCAGCCCACTTGTCCTGTAATTTTTTTTGCTCCCCTCAGCAGTATATTTCAGTCCTGACCTCAGACTAACTTCCTCCCCACAAACCATTTGCTTCTCCCTTGGATCCCACCTCACCCCCTTCAGGACTCAACAGATGATCTGTTCTTCACTGCTTTATGGGAGGACTACAGTCCTGAGACCTGCTTCCCTACTGTTTGGCCTGCCTCTCCTCTCCCCACCCCCAGGAGGCTCCCTTTCCTGATCTTGCCCTCGCCCTTGCCTACCAGAGCACCTGGGGTTGATACTCACACCACAGCTGGCTGGGAGCAGAGGCTGCTGGTCTCAAAGTAATCCACCACGAAGTTTCGAGCAAGTTTCCGTGTGATGTAAGAGAAGCAGCAGGCTGTGGGAGGGTCTGAGCCCACTGGAAGGAAAGGCTGGGGTGAGATGGAAGCTCTACAGGGAGTCATCCATTCTATTTATCAGTGTTCACTGGACAGCCTGATGCAACGACTAGATCCCCAAGTGTGATCCCTATATCGAAACGCACCCACCCTGAGTAGTCTTATTCTGAATAGAAGATACTAAGAGATAATCATGAAATAATTCTAGAATATTGGAGCTGGATTGGTCCTCAGAGCACATATATAATGCCTTTCATTTTACAGATGGGGAAACCAAAGCAAAGATAATGACAGACTTGCTTTTAAAGGTCTACTGATTGGGGCACAAGAGGTTAAGCTGCAGTACTATGAGGCTGTCTTGCAGCCACTGCAGCACGAGTTTGATCCCCGGCCAGGGAGGTGACCCACATGGCACAGCAGACCTCTCCTGCCTTTCCTGCTGCTCCGCTCAGCAGTGTATTTCAATCAATCTAACTGTTCTGTTCCCCACTCTGTCTCTGGTGAGTTCTCTCATTCCTCACACCTCTGGCCTGTATCCTAGTTCTTGTATGCATAAATAAATAAGTCTTTTTTAAAAAAGACTACTGATTACTGTTTCTTAAGGAAGCAACTTGGATATTGCTGAAAGTCTACTAGACTACCCTGAACAGTATATTACTCGGAACTCTCCCCAGCTTCCTTTTGTTCTACTCCCAGAGGCTCCCATTGTATCACCCCTAATGAGAAACGTGTAGTGTCTGTACTGCCTATACTATGACTCCAGAAGAAACAGCTTGAAAAGTGGACTTACTTGGTGCTGAGAGTGCTGGAGAGCAGAAGGCAGCCAGGAGCACGAGCAGGGAGAGGACAGACACGGAGAGCTTCATGATCTTGGCAGAAAAGAGGCTATCCTGGAGCTGAGGCTAAAGAACCTAGAAGCTTCAGAACCCAAGTGTGTTCTGTGCCAGTACTGAGTTGGGAGCCCCATTTTATAGGAACTCCGACCTGGGCTAGCGGATGGGGGCTTGGGAGGGTGAGTGGAATTTCCAGGGTAGAGACGATGTCATGGAAACATGGATAAGGAAACGGAAGCTAGCTGAGAGTGAGGAAGGACTTCTGCAGAGCTTCTCCTCCCCGGGCCATGTCATCACGGAGAAAGGAGGAGCGAGGTGGAAGGAAGAAGAAGTGGGCTGCACCCTAGAGGGAAGTGGTACACCAGAGGCAGTGGCTGAAACTGAGGAGAGAATTGCAAACCCAAGAGGAAAAACAGAACATTTACACCTGCCAGAAGGCACGTGCAGGTACAAATCATGCTGTTGTCTGTGGTTGGCATCTCTAGAAGCTGGAGGCTTCATGTCAGTCTTTCCAGGGTGGCCACAAGCCTGGCCCCAAGAAGGAAGGGAAGTCAGGACTCCATGCCCCCTTTCTGGGCCCCCTCCTGTTGTGCTGCGTGACTCTAGCATTCATGTTCCTTGGGTGTACAGAAAGGGTCCAGCATTGGGTGTGCAGAAGGTCCCCATGGGGCAACTCACGAATATATATCACATTTAGCTATTGAACATTTACTATGTGCCAGGCACAGAGCAAGCTGCCGTATACAACAACACCTAATCTTGGCATAATCCCAAGCAAAGGCATGATTATTCTCAAGACAAGAAGGAGAGCTGAGAGCAGAGCAGAGCTCACTGATAATCTCAAGGCTCTGTAGCTGCTAGGTGGCAGGACAAAGAGGTGAACTGAACCACATTTGTCTATGAAATCCATCTTCTCTCCATCCAATCATCTCCAAAACAAAAATAGAACATGACCACAAAAAGTGAAACTATTGACCAATAGACACTACATAATACACACAAGGATCCATCTTATTAGGACTAAATTTAGAAAAGGAGTTTGAGTCAGACTGTCTTGAAACCAGGAGGGAATGGGAAAGAAAGGTTTCAGCAAGTTCACTTGGCCCAGTAATGAAAAAAGAGGAAGAAATCAGTAAGAGTCGAGTTTGGAAACCCCAGATATAGAATGTTTCTCTAGTATAAAAAAAAGAACGGACAACTAGCAATGAGTTGACCTATGTAACATAAAACATGTGATCTAAAGATATGGGTGCTTCCCAGCCAGTCCACAGGGGATTCTGTGTAAGTAAAGCCCTACCTGGTTCAGCAACAGCTGCTGAACTGAAAGTAATTAGGTGACACTTACAAAGGTCAAGAAACACAGGAGTGCATGAAGTGGACAAGGGAGTCTTCAACTCAGCCACTCTGACCCACCTGCTTACCCTTTGACCCACACTGCTCCCTGCTTTCTCACCAAGAAAGAGGAATACAATTACAAAGAGGAAGTCTGGTCTCCTGGATATTTTGCAAATGTGAAATCTGTGGGCCAGAGTAGCATCTTGGACTATACAGAATCATTAAAGTACAATGTCACTCCACACACTCATATTGTACTCCTTTCTTCATCCTTTTCTTTATGTGAGCCTTGCTTCAAAC
Organism: Galemys pyrenaicus; assembly: GCA_019455555.1. Taxonomy (NCBI): domain Eukaryota; kingdom Metazoa; phylum Chordata; class Mammalia; order Eulipotyphla; family Talpidae; genus Galemys; species Galemys pyrenaicus. Next base: position 2,390,287 of record JAGFMF010011576.1, read on the forward strand.
GTCCTGATCTTCAGCAAGATCCTGACCTCCTGCTCTACCATTTTATGATCCCTGAAATCATATATGGTAGTATCTCTCTTTGTTGGAGTGTTTCATCTTCATGCACAAGGCCCTTGTGCATGAAGGAAAGGGGGAGTGTCTTGTGTGCCTCGGGATCTACACAGACTATGTTTCCATGTCATTTCCATTACCCAACTTAGTAGTCACCTGCTCCTTGTCAGGCATACAGAGTTGAATGAAGCCCTCTCCCTAAACTCAAAGAGTTCTTCATGTAGTAATGCAGTTGACAATGACAGAAATATCTATCTCACAAGTTGGAATTAGGCTAGTGTCAAGTCAAAGATAAGAACAAAATGGCAGAGAACCCAAAAGATGGAGAAGACTACAGATAATTCCAAGTCAAGTCTTAATCTAATTGTATGCTCTTGACATGGCAATTTCTTTTTAAATGGCAGATCTTCAAGTTCTGGGGGGCTTATGAAGATATCTGTCCGGGGCATCAGGAGAATGATGATAGATAAGAATGGCTGATTAGTCTGCAATTAGCCACACAATGAACTGGACTGTTGACTTTTGCCTCCTACCCTTGATTTGATCTTTGATTCAGGGAGGTAAAGTGTTTTATTAATGAAGGTTCCCAACAACAATGTTGTGTTCACACCAATGAAATTTCACACCAAGAGTACAAAGGACTTGTGTGAATATATTTAGCTAAATCTTTTATTTCTAAAGTTTGTATGCTGAGGCCATTTCTAAGCAATAGTTGATAGAGGATAATAAATGCCTCTCAAGCACATGACAAAAAGTTTTCATCTCTAGAGAACCTTCCCTGTTAACTCTTTGAATGAAATTCTTCATTTCCCACTGTGCTCCTATATCCCAGAGTTACTTTCATCTTTTCACCTATAATATTTCTATCAATTTGGTTATCTCTCCCTCTATAAAATAAACCTCTTGATGTAGAAACTGTATGATGCTGCTATATTTTTATATACAGTAGGTGCTCAATAAACAGGTATTCAATAAGGATCCAGGAGTAGCCCAAACTATTAATCATAATGGAATGTGATAGGTAATATGGACTCAGGATATGAACTCCATTTAGTTAAATGAAATAAGAATGAACTGTGCATTCTGACACTCTACCCAAAATAGAATTCTCCATTCTTGAAGGGGTGGTAATTCTTTCATGCCTCCTGCCCTCAACCCACACCCCGCATTAGTTTTATTATAAGGAATACTATTTGAGGACTTGACTTTTTCCACTAAAGGGTGTGAAAAGTGAGTGAGTCAACACTGGTTTCAAGGGCTCTGTATGCATTCTATGGGTCACCCTTTACTCGAAAGCACAGAAATACTTCATTTCCCCTGTCTCATGGTAATATAAATATTTCCCCCTCCCACATCCTTGACTAGCACTATGCTCATAACTCTATTCTGGACACTTTCATATCTGTTTTATCATTTTCCCCTAATTGCAGACAGGATCTGCATTCACAGTGATAACATGACCTGACAAAGGTGCTGGTACTTTTTCTTTCCCACAGCATATCCCCATCCATGGTTTTATTTGATTTCAATATGTTTTTCCATTGTACAGATTAGGAAGTAAAGCCAAGGGAAGTTAAAGAACTTGATCAAGGTCAAACAGGATGTGAGTCAAGACCAAGGTCAGCATTCGATCTAGTGATGACCAAACTTCCAAATGAGAGCGTCTGAGATTGCACTTGTAGGGTCTCTGAAGAGATCAGATTCTGAGAAGACATACAAAACTGCTGAGATAGCCTGAGTGTTGGAAAGACCATTAGGTGTAGGGAAGAGGGAGGGATCGGGATCAAGGCAGGGAGGGGAAGAGCACAAGGACTATGGTGATGGTGCACGGGTGAATGGGTGGTGGAAATTCTATGGGGACTACAGCCTGAAAAGAAAGCAAGCATTGTAAGAAAAAATAAAAATAAAGAAAAAAATGACACAGAGAAAAAATAATCTTTTTTTGAATTTATATATCTTATTATTATTACTTAATATTCTTCCAGGTCATTATAACCAAAACTTGTTACTGGGACAATTCTAAATGTCCTATCAATCAGTTTCACTTCTTTTCAGTTATTCCCATCATATGAGATGGTATTTTATTGCATCACATGGATGATATTTTATTGCATGGTTATGCCAATATTTTATACTAAAATTTGTATTTAACCACTAGTGACTTAGGTCAGTCCATTCAGATCTTTGTAGCTTTTCTTTATTAAAAATTGAGACTTAAAAAATGATTAGCCAAGTCAAGAGTGTGGTGGTGGGGGCAATCAGACAAAGAACAAGAGACCTGCACATTATATAATAGATCTACTAAGTACTTCAGTAATAATGATAACAGTAACTAACGCAACATTGCACGTGATGTTCTAAGGCTTTTACAGATATTAATGTATTTAATCCCTACAGTAATGTTCTGACATAGACACATTTTTTTGTCACGGTTTACTGAAACATAGAGAAGTAACCAATTTATGAAAGAACACATAGCTAACTCCTGATACATTTGGAAATGACACCAAGGAGATCTGGCTCTAGAGCATAAGCAAATAGAAAAGGAAAATGTTCTTAATACAAACTGATGTTAAAAGCTTAACAGTCAAAGGTCTGTTATTATGATGTAAAATGTCTTTCAGTTTTCCATTTTGCATGTCTTTGAAAAGTGGAATCCATAGATTTCTCTCTTTTTCTTTTTCTTTTTGCCTGGTGGCAGAGCGGGTTAAGCAATGCACTATGAAGCAAACTGCAGCCACTGCAGCACGAGTTCGATCCCTGCTGCCAGCCAGGGAGGGGACTCATATGGTGCTGCAGACCTTTCCTGCCTCGCTGGTCCACTGCTCCCCTCAGCAGTGTGTTTCAGTCAGTCTGTCTGTTCTGTTCTGCTCCCCACTCTGTCTGGTGAATCCTCTCACCTCCCATGACTCTGGCCTGTACCCCAGCTCTTGTATGCATAAATAAATAAATCTTTAAAAAAAAAAAAAGATTTCTCTCTTTTTCTTAGAAATTCTACAGAATACAGGGACTGAGGTGATGGTGCCCTGGTGAAATGGTGGTGGAAATTCCATGGGGACTATAAAGAAAAAAAAAAGAAATTTTAAGGAAGTGCTGCCACTGTCACGAGGTATGCCCAGGATTATAGTATTTAACTCTGCCCTGTGAATTCCAGGAAAAGAAAACTGTGCTCTGCCAAACTGACACTTCATTCATAGAAAGCAGAGAAGAGAACCTGCACTTTTAAGGAATTACAGGTAGTTGGGAGGGCTGAGTCTTGGTTTCCAGGAAGTCTGAGACCAAAGAGGGAGGCAGGGATCAGATTACAGAGTAGTGTCAATTTCATTCTGGAAACAGCACAGTGCTTGAAGGATTTTAAAGAGAAAGACAGAGCAATGTAATGTAATCTTGAGCAAAATCACTTTGTATGCTGCTGTGTGATGGGATATTGGCTGAAAAGAACCAAAACTGGTTGGTAGGACACTTGGCATCCTGGAACATCAGTTTACCACCTAGGAAAGGTTCCAAGAACCTTCTCAACCAACTTCCACCACCCTAAGACTCCCTTACATTAATCATTCAACATTGGCATATTAAGCCCATATTTTGCATGCAAGTCTGTTATTGTACAATCCAAGTAAAAACACATATGGCAAAGGAACTGAAAAGTCTTATAAATATATAAAGATAGAATTTCATATTCAATAAAGTACTTTTATTGAAAAAGAACACAGTTTTAAGAAATAGTGTCTGAAAGAAAACTCATCATGTTAAAATCATTGTGTGCTAGAGTTGGTTTAAATCAATCAAATAGAATGGTGTAAACCAACAGGACAAAATTTTTGAAGAAAAAATGACATCAGTAACTAATGAGAATACAATGTGGGGTCTATTAGCAGAAAAGTATTTGCCTCAGCAGTTTCCACTTCCTTTTCTCACTCTCCCCAACTCACAGAAGCCCGCTCTCAGAAACTGAATCATGAGTATGAAGGGAGTTCCCCAAAAAGTGAATGAAGTAGGAAAGCAAATTCAGGGTTGGGGCAGAGGGATTGGGTGAGAAGGAGACACTGTCTGTGATATAGAATTTCCAGTGAAACAAGTGCTAGACACTTCTTTATTTGGAATTGACAGTAACAAGGGAAGAGATCCGGATGCTAAAGCCCCAGTGAACCTGCCATTCCCCATCTTGCCTTTACTTCCCCTGCCTCACGACCAGTATTAGCAGTCATAGAGATGGGGTGGGAACGGAGCCCCTGTGTTTTAAGAGGACAGGATTCTTTTTTTAAAATTTATTTATTTATGCATACAAGAGCTGGAGTATAGGCCAGAGTCCAGGGCAGTGAGAAGATTCACCAGAGACAGAGCAGGGAGCAGAACAGGCAGACTGACTGAAACACACTGCTGAGGGGAGCAGCGGGCAAGGCAGGAGAGGTCTGCCTGTGGCAGGGATCAAATTCATGCTGCAGTGGCTGTGGTTTGCTTCACAGTGTGTTGCTTAACCCACTGCACCACCAGGGAGGCCCGAGGACAGGATTCTTAAGGCGTTGTCTTGCTTTGCTTTTCTTATTTCCTTGATTATTCTAGCCCTTTTAGAGGAAATTCAAAGCCCTTCTGGTTTGCCTGCAATTCAGTGTGCTCATGCCCTCCTATGGTGAAGTTCTCCAGTCCCTACCAAAGTTCCATCCTTCTGAGAAGCCCTCCCCTATCGCTCCTAGCATGGGGGAGTGAGGTGGAGGGGAGGTCAGTGCTCCTTCCTCATGGTGTTCTAAGCTTTCATTTATTTTTCTCCTAGAAATCTGAGCACTTTCTGCTAAGGGCTGCAGCTACAAGTTTTTGCAGTCTTCTTGCCCCACAGCAGGGGCATTCAGAGGACAAAGATCATTTAAATAAAGGAAATCTATTGCTCTTTATAACATGTGATGTGTTCTTATTCATTACATAGCAATAAAAATTAAGGATGAATAAGAAAATAAGCAAGCAGCTCTGACTGAGAAAGTAGACCCATTCATACCCCTGAAATTATGAATTGAGAATAATAAGGAAACTGCTTTGAAGAGGGCACTATTTATGTAAATATCTTACAGTTTCCTTAAAATAGTTCAGAGAAATGAAATCGACTTCGTTTTCGCAAAGACTATTGGACAGAAACTTCAGTGTTTTTATCAAAAATTTCTTTCAAATTAAACGATGATAATAACCAACTTTCTGATTAGTGACATAAATGTTTTAATACACAATGTGTTCCTAAATCTGTAGGCTATTCAGGAAGGTAGTGCATGTCACTTAAAAAAAATGAGGAAAACAAGAGAACTAGTCACCCATACATCACACAAATATAACTACTAGGTATGTTTTGGGGCATTTACTTCCAATTCTTCTTACTTTTTTCCACATCCAGCAAACATGTATACACACACGTTTGTGTGTGCATATACAAACACATAGATTTATGCTTACAATAGTTGTCATATATGCATATACACTTATATGTATATATACATTGTTTTTCAATTGATATTTGATTATATTTATGCTACTTTATTCTGTTTAAGTATAATAACCCATATCATGTATTTTATTATTCCCTGAGAGAGGCTATTTGGGTTTGTTGATTCTAGAGTTATAGATGATACTGGGTCAGATGTCCTTATGTTGAAGATGCCTCCAATTTGGGTGTTTCTTTAGAACTCTTATAAATGTGCTGTCTCGGTGAATGGGTACACATATTTTAGGCTCCTGACTTATTAACACCCACGTCTAATGAGTCTTTATGATCCCCAAGTAGTGTTTGACCCAAGGGCCCTGGTCACCGGGTGACTGTTTGATGACTGGACAAATTAAGGAAACGTGGTCTCATGCTTCGAGTCCTCTAGCAGGGATTCCTCCATTCAGTTCCCTGCACTCAGGGGAGGCTTGTGTCACAATGTTAGAGCAGCTGAGGAGGCACAGAAACTTCAGCGGGGCGGGAAGAGCAGAGCTGGCGAGTTCGTATACAGACCAGTTGTTATGAGAAGAGACAGCCTAAGAATAGCCTGAGTCACACATGCCCCTCTTCCACTTCTCATGGGGGAAACCATTTCCTCACAAAAAGCCAGAATAAGTCATGAGCTGTGGGCTGAGACCGAGAGCTCAGAGAAGCTATTCTTGGATATCCTCATCCCCTGTGGTTGCCTGAGACCCCAAGTTGTGCAATACTCAGCATGACCGTGCCTCTATGCTTAAGAATTTCCCTTCTCACCCCCCAGATTCCATTTCCCCATCCGTCAGGGCTGCCTATATAGAGCAGGAGAGATGGCTTCTCACTCCAGAAGAGTTGCCAGCAGCAACACAGCCCCAGCCCCAGCTCATCTCTGCTGACACTTGAGCCCTCACTCCATTGACTGAGCGCCATGAAGGTCTCCGGGGCTGCCCTCGCCGTCCTGCTCTGCACCATGGCCCTCTGCAGCCAGGTCTTCTCGGCACCATGTAAGTCTATGTTGTGTGTGGCCACGGTCAGGCCTCACCCCGCTTTTCTAGTTAGCTAAGAGCCCAAATATCTTGGCCTTTCTCTTTTATTTCTCCTTTACTTCCCACCTTTATGAAGGGGTCTGAGTTACCCTTGTCCTCAGATTAGAGTCAGGATGGGGTAAGAGAGTTAAAACTCAATTTTATGAATGACAAAATAGGCACCTAAACAAATGACTTTACAAGAGGCAGACTCCAACTCTGGTTACTCCCACTAACTCACCCTTGGTCCCCCCAGAGCTCTGTCTCTCCACTAGCTTAGGAGAACTGTCCAAGGCTGCTCTTTTGCTGTAGAAAGGCTCCCTTTTCTGCAGGGAAGTGACGTAAGAGAACGGTTTTCACGGTTGCCTGGGTCAGAGGGAGAGAAAAAGAGAACCCAACTGCCAAAGAGGAGGATACAGACAGAAACAGGACAGAAAAGGGATATTTCTAGGCAAAAATGCCCCATGCTTTTCAATGACCTCATCTCTGCCCACTTGCTGAGCAAGGACATCTTCTTGAACATCTTCTGTTCTCAGGGATCAGATCTCAGAACTTGCCTTTTCTTCTGACCTATAACTCAGGCTCATTCTGTCCCTTCCCTTACAGTTGGCGCTGACACCCCGACTGCATGCTGCTTCTCCTATACCGTTCGGCAGATTCCACGCAAATTCATAGTTGACTATTTTGAGACCAGCAGCCAGTGCTCCAAACCTGGTGTCATGTAAGTGCCAGCCGAGGGTCTGGAGTGGGGACAGCACCCAAGGGCATAGACATGCCAGGGGCACCATCCTGTAAAGGCCCGACCCTCCAAGGCCTATCAATTATGCAGGATCCTGGCCCTGATGTGACCCACCCAAGGGCTTGCAGAATCAGGGGGGGCTGGTCCAGCATAGATGGACGAGAGGGGAAGGAAGAGGTACAGCAGGATCCTTTGAAGAAGCCTATGAGTCACAGAGATAGGCAGAGGACTCTGAGAAAGCCAGCAGGCCCTGAGCTGCTCAGGACAGAGTGGGGTAGAGGGGGTTACAGTGCACCCAGAATTCCATGCTGAGATTTCTCCATGTGTAATCCTTCTTCCCTTCTCCACAGCTTCCAAACAAAAAAGAACCGTGAGATCTGCGCTAACCCCAGTGATGACTGGGTGCAGGAATACATCATGGATGAGGCGCTGAATGTCTGAGTGGCCTGGAAGCTTTGAGAAACCCAGTGACCTCGGTGGGCAGTTGGAGCAAAGGCCTGAGCCTCCATAGCTACCTCTCCTGTGGAATGGTTGTTGCTAAACAGCCACACTCTGGGACGTTCTTAACTTAAATTTCAACTTATTTATACTATTTAATTTTTGTAATTTATTTTCAGTGTCATACTATGTTGTGTTTGTTCTGAGACATTTCAGGACATTTTCACCATGCTTCCCCCTTCACTCATACCATGAGTGGTGATTACTGAGTAATGTCATTAGCTGTTCTAAGCAGACCCGGTGCCAAAGCCACCAGACTGACAAATGTGTATTAGATGCTTCTATTCAGGGCTATATTCAGCCAGGAGAAATAATAAAGATGCTCTATTAAAAAATAAAACAGTTTTGAGTTTGGTTTTGTTTTGGGGGCAAATCAGAATCACCGGTTGAAAGGGAAGAGGGGTGAAGAACAATAAAGCGAGAAATGGAGAGAAATTGGGAGAGGTGGAAGGGCAGCTGCCACACAGGAGCTGTAGTTCCAGAACAATGAAATTATGAACATTTTATAAATCAAACCATAATGTAAATGGTGCTAGGAAAATTCATTATTTGAATGGATACCATTAGGAAGAATATTAGTGCATACTTATGATAGCTCACGTTTTCTTAATAACAGTTGTTAACATATTGAGGATTACTCTAGATTGAGTGCTTTTTATACATTATCCACTTAATCTTATCAATGGAGTAACACTGGTTAAATCTATTAATATCCTCATTTGACAGAAAAGTAAACTGGGGATCAGAGAAGCTAAGCATCTTGGCCAAGATCACACAGCAACTGAGTTCCACACTTACACTTTGACGTAACTACAGACTAAGCTCTTAACCACTAGCCAAGTTATTTCCCAAAACACAATCCATCTGTATTCAAATTGTAAGCAATGCTTGTATAAGCTACTCACATAAGAATCTTTAGTTTTGGACCTGGGGATTGATATTCCTACCAACTTTATCATGTCTTTCACACACATATCAATGGCTAAGAATCACTGAATTAGTTAATAGGATCCACCATTCTCCAAATGCAATGCATACCTGTATGTGCTAACAGTGTACTGTACATTATTTCCCTAGAATCTATGCTCCACAAATTTAATAACTAACATTACAAAGGAAAAAGACAACTAGCCTATATGTGGAGCAAGGTTCTGTTTGTACCTTTACTGTAAAAGCTGAGTTATTTAATAGATGCATTGTTTGCATTCTAGTTATAACTACCTGAAATGTACAATGAGCTAGAGTCCTTTTTACAAGAAAAATTCAGAAGACCCATGTGAAAACCAAACATGCATAAATTTTTATGAATCTTATTTCATTTTCTTTAAAATAATCAACTTTTTGCACACACAGTTAAGAATTATAGTGGTCAATCTCTAATTTAAAGTTTGATAAACAACTGCTATTAAACAAACACTAAAATGTATATTCTGTTGGACTTAGATCCTATTTACCCTGATTCCATTTCTAGGAATCTATTTTATAGCAATACTACTGAATGGCAGGAGTATGTAGCCACAAGAATATTCTTTGCAATAGGGTTTGTAAATAGCAAACAAATAGAAACAATCATTAGTAAAGTTTTAAATCAGTAGATGATTGAGATGCCCATAGATGGAACATTATGCAGTCAGTAAAAAGGATGGTTCACATCTAGATCTATGGAAGGACCCATAATATATATGTATATATATATGTATACATACATACACACAAGGCAATTATTTGGATACAATAAAAAAGTTAACTGTGGTTCCTTAGAGGAAATGGAATTTTTTTTAAAAGCGTACTTTTTTGGTTTTTTGCACTTTTTATTTTTTGATTTAATTTTTAGTGAGCGTCCCTCTCCAGTTTCATCGGCCCTACCCTTTTACAGGTGATATTGGAAGCACGGTCTGGTGAGGATTTTTTGAGCTGATATAGACAAGACAGAGCACAGCATGACCTACATCTTGATGGCTTTTATTTAATAAGGACAATGTAACCAACAAGTCCATTTACCCAAGACTTTCATATCACATCACACTCACACACATGCTCTTCCTGGGCAGCATTTTACAAGCTCCTTCCTGCATGAGGGGCCCTTACCACTACCATCATTACTATCAGCTAGTATCAGGAGAATGGGATAGATGGTCTTTGTCCCCAAAGAAGCAGGGAAGGTGTAACCATTGCTTTTCTATTGATGTCTAGGACCTTGGAACAAACAAAATCCATTCAGTTGCACTGAACTGCTTCTCAAGGTCCAGCAACCCAAAGTCAAACAAGAAGCTTAGCCATACCCAGTTGTCTATAAACACAAGTGTTTTGAACAAATAGAACAATATACTTCCCCTGAGAGGGAAGAGAAAGAATGACCACTGTGTGGTTCAGCAGCATAGGACATGTCTGAGACTTAGCTGGTGTCCTTGGTCACACTCTCTGGTATTCCTGGCTCTCCTCCCTGATGAATATCCTCCAGGTATTCATCTGTTATATGGTACCAGGGAAACTTGGACACCAGGGCTAACAAGAAGCACTGGTGCTGACTCAGTGAATTCGCATCTGAAGGCTAAGCCCCATCTTTAGGAAGCCAGGGGATTATATACACATTCAGTTTTGACAAGGTTCAGGGTGGGTTTGCATTGGCAGCTGTACATGGTCAGATATGACATGGTTACACACCAAGAGGTGAGTTGTATAGTTGCACACCAAGGGGTGAGTAAAGGGTCAGCAGTCATGGGACTCCCCCCACCCCCAGGTCCACACTGCCTCATGGCGGTGCATGGTCTCACATGAAGCAAGATTCATACCAGGAACTAAGTTGCACACCAGGAACTGAGAAAATGTTTGTTACTAAGACCCCTAAGATGCTTACCTCGGGTCATCATGCTTTAGTCTGAGATGTACATTGCAGGGAGTCCTTTTCTGGGAACTGCCTACTTCCTGACCATGTTCACTCAGAGCTGAGAGTCACCTTAGGTGCTGAGCAATCACATGTCATTTGAAGCTGGTCTGCTGGTTTCTCTGGCAATAGACCACTCTTCAATGATAGCAGGTTTCCGAGCTCTCTGCTTCTGGTCAATACCACTGGCTAGATAACAAGAAGCAGGAAGCTTATCCAGTCACATTTTGCATTTTAACTGGGATTGGGAATGTGTGCTTCCTAGCACAGGCCTGGGTACCATAGCCACCCCGGTATCAGCCCTGGTGAGAGACCACTGGTGGGAGTCCTCTTCCTCTGTCCTGGCCCCTGGTGAGGGCGAGCGAGGTGCAGGAGTGATGAATATTGATGCTTCGCCCCAGCCACTTCCTCCCTGCATCTCTAAAAGAAACTAATTGTTCACTTTAGGTAAGAAAGATTAACAGAAGTTGGTGAGTTGGACTTAGCACAGCCATTGGGCCTCAGGTTTCTCTCCTGTTAAGTCTCTTACCTACAAGAGCTTAGAGTTGAAATTTGTCCATTTATAGCCCCCTGAGACGCCAAATTATTGACTCTCAGCCAACAGATTAGATAGACCTTTCTTAGCAAAACTGGCTATTTTTCCTTTTCTGAGTTCAGATGAGCCTATTTCTAAAGAGCTTAAATTCCTTCTTAAAGACCCTTAGTTACAGATGCAAGAGTAGCTATTAAATTCTAGTGTTCAGAATCTTTCCTATCAACATCCTTGATGTTGTGACCTTGGTATTTAGCACAAGGCCTTAGCAGCAAAATACGTTCAACCAGCAGAGGAACTACCACCTGAAAACCGTTCTCAACAGGAAGTGCCTGAACATGTCAGAAATGCAAATTCTAAGCCACCCTCTCCCCTCAGTGGGTGGGGTCCAGCAGCTTCCAGGTAGTTCCAACACACATCAAAGTTTAAATTGATTGATTGACACTTCCACTCCAAGATCATCACCAAATTTCTGCTTTTTCAGCTCAGCCAGTCCCAGACTTCTGTCAGGAACTATTGCTTTTTTTAAAAAAAGATTTATTTATTTGTGCATACAAGAGCTGGGGTATAGGCCAGAGTTACGGAGGTGAGAGGATTCACCAGACCGAGTGGGGAGCAGAACAGGCAGACTGACCGAAACACACTGCAGAGGGCAGCAGCGGGCGAGGCAGGAGAGGCAGGAGAGGCAGGAGAGGTCTGCTACTCCATGTGGGTCCCCTCCCTGACCGGCAGCAGGGATCAAACTCATGCTGCAGTGGCTGTGGTTTGCTTCATAGTGCATTGCTTAACCCACTGCGCCACCAGGGAGACCCCAGGGACTATTACTTTTAGCAGACCCTGTATCTCTGTACAGACAGAGGATCTCTATCAGGATGCTGATAATTTCAAGAAGGAAAAACAAACATAACTCAATGAGATTTGAACAAGTAAAACTTGGGCTCAAAGACTGAAGCCACAGAGGTGGCTTCAATTTCCAGGCAAGGCCAGATGTGTGATCTCCCACATAAGCTCCCATTTTTCTCTCTTCCAGATCTCCCTTTCATGGGGGTTCCAAGGAGGCTGCCAGCATCTTCTGGGGTTACATGAATCTTGGTTCATTTTCTGCAGGGAAGAGGGAGCCTGTGTCCTTAGTGGAAATGCCGAAGCACACATCACATCTCTGTGGTTAGAAGAACTTTGGAGTAACATAAGTCTCTTTTTGCTGGAGGAAACTATGACTACAGATGAGCGCCAGTGAAAAGGAACCAGCTAAGTGTGGTCCTGGGGTGAAACATCTCACCTCCTCTCACTGTGGAAACCACTTCCCTATAAACACCCCCCAGTCAAGTGTGCACTTGAACTGTTCTTGCAAATACCCTGAGCCCTGCGGTTACCCAAGACCCCTCTTGCATGTACAAGCCAACCAAGTACGACAGTGTTTGAAAACTTCCTCTCTTATTACCCCAAATTCTATCTTCCCATTGTCCCTTACCTGTTACAAGAAGCAGACCCAGTTTGGACCCCAGAAAGAGGTGGGCACTTGCAAATGCCAAAGCTCCATCTTGCCCTTGGGCCCCACTGTCCTCCTCGCCATGGCCTCTGCTCTAGGCCTTCTCTCATGCATCTCCTCCTGCTGCCATTGCTGTTGTCCCCTGCTCTTGCTGGGGTCAGACCACACCAAAGTCCTGTGGACAGAGGTACCTAAGTGAAATACAGACCTTCCCAAAGGTCTTTCAAATTCCCTGATCTGTCAGCTAAGGGACTTTTCTTTCCAAAGAAGTTTTAGCTTTCTAGTCTATATACCTGGAAGGCAGGAAGGAGGACATGTCCTACTTGGGAAAATGGGAAAATTGAATAGGTTTTCAACATGAGGAAGAATCCAGCTTCAGTTGCTTCCTAGTGGTAAACTGAGTACTAACCTCACCAGAATGCTACTTTAGGGGTGATTTACAAAGAGTCTCTTACTGGAAAAACCTCTCCTTGGATCAAAGTAAATTTCCCAAATAGAGCTGAACAAGAGGCAGACTATACAATTAGTTCATTCCCCTCACAGAGAGAAAGCAGCCTAAGATGGGGAGGTTGGAAGAGTGAAACAAGAAATACCCAACTTCCTTCCAATTCTCTTCATCCCTGAATTCTTACTACCTCTTATTGCTATCTCCATCCTCTTTCTTCTCTATCCTCTTTCCTTATCATTGGGTTGGTTCACATGATCCATTAAAAATGACTCAGCTCAGCACCCCTTGCCTCAAAGTGGGCACAGGCCCCCCCAAGCTGCTCTCTGCCCCTGCAGGCCCCTAGCAAAACACTAGAAGACTATTAACGAGAGCAGCAGCCCAAACCATGTAAGGGTTGGTCCTCCTGCCCATTGTTTGGGAGAGGCAGGTCCTGTGGGGACAATGCCAGCTGGACATGCAGAGCAGCCTGCCGAGGCATCACAGGTGAACGAGGGCTATCCTGGAAACCCCAGACCTTTGAGGTCTTAGCTAGTGACAGGACACAGAGGAGTGAGTCCTGAAGCCAGGGTGGAAAACACTTAGCTGGTTCCTTTTCACTGGAGCTCATCTGTAGTCATAGTTTCCTCCAGTGAAAAGAGACTTATGTTACTCCGAAGTATGTTACTTATGTTACTCATGCAAAGAGACAATAATGGAGATAATAATAGGGAGAGGCCACCTGTAGAGACCCCCAAGTCTTGGGAAAGGTCTAGAGAACTGAGATTGGAGAAACAGTCCTGAGAAAGAGGGCAGACTCTGCACTTCCCAAAGCAGAGGGGCCTGGGAGGAAGTAACATGGCACCAGGAATCCCCCTAATGATCCATCAATTTTTATAACTGTCCCTTTTCACAACTTCCAAACCACAGAAACTAGCAGATCTGGGCTGACTCCTCTGAGGCCTGGTGCCAGCACATTATTGACCTTGAACCTAAATCCCTGAGTGAGCTGACAGTAATAAGAAGCCAGTAATATCTACGGATATATCAGGGAGCAAGACCTGAGCCCAAGGGATGTTCTTTCAACCCTGGGAGCTACCTCTATTATGAGCTGGTGGCCAAGCAGTCACACCCTGAACTCTTCTGTAGTAATTTTTAACTTATTAGACTATTTAATTTATAGAGTATATTTCCACGTGTTCTTGACTACTTACTCAGAGAGCCCACAACACTCCTCATCACCTCCCCACTTGACCCCACTGTCACACAGCAGTTGACATATACTCAATAAACAGTTAAGTGACTTTTACTAGGGTAAATTGTTCCAAAATCATTAGTCAACAAATATAGACTTCTATTTAGCATTTCTGTGTCAGGCTGGGTAAAAATAATCGAGTTTTGGTGGGTGTTTTTGTTTTTTAAGTAGACCAGCCTTCAAATTTTGATAACACCTACTGGTTTTGTTTTGCGACAAAGTCAGACTCTGGTTGGAAAAATGGTGGGGGACAGAGAGTAGAAATTTTGAAGAGGGGAAGTCAGCAAAAAGGATATGACAATAATACTGGTATCTATTGTCAGGGCATGAAAGAAATCATCCCATAACCCTCTGGACTCTTCCAGGCTAGCAAATAATTGAACAAATAACAGACAGACTGGTAAGAGAAAAAGTCAAAAAGAAGCTGAAGAATGTGTATCTCCTATATACATGGGGCACCCAGCACAGCTAACTCTCCCACATGGCTGCAGATGCCATCTTAGGTAGCATAGCCCAGTCATGGGAATTTGGGGGGATGGGAGGGCAGAGAAAGGAGGTTAATTCAGGAGGTGCCAGAGAATGGACAGCAGATGCAAAACATGCAGATTAATTCTGCTTTCTTCATTAAAGAGGCTAGGTCTTCCTGGGAAAGGCCCTCACAGAGAGCTTATATATAGTCTTCAAAGCAACCTCCACTCAGTATTCAGGACTCTTCCTGTTAAATCAGCCATTGCTTCCCTACATAACATATTCCTGAAAGTAAAATGAAACATTACTCTACAAAACCATAATTATTCTATGAACTATCATGCACATAGTATATAATGTATATATGCTAGATAAATTCATTCTTGATATATATATATTCATGCAATTAGGTTTTCTCATTAATCAAATTTTCTTAAATTATGCATTGTCTTTAAAATCCTAACAATTTCATCAAGGACTAAGTACTGTTAATAGCCCTGTTTGATAAAAATGTTGACTCATAGAGTTAAAACAACATATCTATAGTCATGCAGGGTCAATAAATAATGTAAAGAATGCAAACCAGTGTCAGCATCCCAGAACCACGTGGGATATTTGTTTAATATGCTCAGGGATTGGACATGGGGGTGGGAGTGGGGATCTGGATTTTTATCAAACTCTCAGTGATCGTGCAGATCAAAGACCAAAAACTACTGAATTAGTAAGGATTTAGCACTCTTTTCCTATGAAGGTGTGTATGACGATAGACGAGCTACCTGGATATTTCCCTAGAATCCCTGCTCCATAAAATCAGTGACTCATCCTCACTTCTATGAACTTTCTACATCTGATGACTTACAGAAGAAACAACAATCAGCCAATCTATGCAACAAGATTTCCCTTTCCATGAATTATTTACTGAACCTAGGCTTTTTATCAGGCCTGGCAACCTGCCGTCCTCAGAAGAAAATCAGCACAAAGCCTATTTTTTTTTTTCGAACAAGCTTTCTAAGTTTGTTTATTTACTTTTTTTCCTTTCCTTCTTTATTTGTACATATTTGACATCAATTGTAATCCCCATGAGTTCCCCATCACCATTTCACCAGTGCACTATCACCTCAGTCCCTTGTGCTCTTATCCGCCTTCAACCCTCCCCCTCCCTCCTTCCCACCAAGTGTCCCCAATTTGTCCTTGTCTTTTTGGTTTTTTTTTTATGTTTTTCTTATTATTATTATTTTTTTCCTTGATCTTTATTTGGGCCCCTCATATTCCTCCTAGGAGGGAAACCATCCGGTATTTTCCTTCTGCCTTCTGACTTAATTCGCTGAGCATAATCCCTTCCAGCTCCATCCATGTTCCTATGAATGACTCTAGTTTATCTTTTTTGATTGCCGAATAGTATTTCATCGTGTATATGTACCACATTCTCCTGATCCAATCATCTGTTTTTGGGCATTTAGGTTGTTTCCAAGTCTTACCTATTTTAAATAGTGCTACAAAAAAACATAGGAATGCAGGTATTCTTTTGAATCAGTGACAAAGCCTAATTTTGCAAATAAAGTTTTACAGGGATAGAATCACAGCCATGCTCATTCTGCTACTATCCCCTGTCACCACCATTAAGACAGACTTGTATAGTTGCAATGGAAATTTGATACCTGAAAAGCCTAAAACACTATCTGATATTTTACAGAAAAGGTTTGTTGACCCCTAGCTTAGCTTATGTTTATTATTATTATTATTATTATTATTATTATTATTATTATTATAAGAAAGACTGAACCAGGGGTCCTGCTGTTAAATTTAAGAGAGAGAAACCTAACACACTTACAAGAAATGCAAACTTCTATTACCTTTTTGATAAGCCTTACTTATTAGCTTTGTTTTCATCTATTATTTTTTTAGTATTAAAAGGTGGGATTTTGGTAGCCAGAGTTTCTGAAGAGCAGTTATGTCGTGTCTAGAAAAATTTAAAATATAGATATTTCTAGGAACCTATTTTTAAAAACAATTTCTTAAGACATCAAGGTACAGGCACACTCATGCTTTTTGCAACCCTGTTTGCAAAATCAACCAAAGAAAAATAAATCCACCAAAAAGAAGCAGTTTAAAACATGATGCCAAACCACTGAAAAAGATGAAGTAGATTAAAATATACTGAGATGAAAAGGTATTGGTGTTATTAATATGTATACAGGATACATGTATACATATTTGTATATCTATAACTATACAAATGTCTGCTGTTAAAAAGAAAATGACAACCCCAAGATGGAGATCCCTGTGCTAAGCTCACCAAGACTGAACACCTAACCTGACCAGGTCTGACCTCCCTTAGCAATGGGAATTCTCTGGCAAATCAGCAAAGTAGCTTTTTCCATTCCACAAAGAAAGATGAAATAATCTGCAGCAAAACTTTTCCCTATTCTCCTAGAGTAGTTGCTTACCTAAGCCTGAAGTAATTTCCTTCTCCTTTATCATGTCCTCTTTATGCCCAGAAAAACCTCTCATTCTGTACGTTTTTTCAGTGCTTTCTGAACTTTCTGCTTTCTGCACTTGCTCTATGGGATGCTGCCCGATTCATGGATCCTTTAAAAAAAAAAACAGATCTTTAAAATCAACACAATTAAATTTTTGTTATTTAACACTATATCACCACATAACTTTTATAGAACTTGATATAATAACGGTATTTGCTTTGGTAAAAGCTACATATACTTACATAAACCTAAGAAGGAAATTTGATATTACATATCTCAGTGTTAAATATAGATTTCCTCTAGCAAACATGATCTTAAAAAATGGAGGTCTACATTTTAATTTTCCATTCTTTATCATTTGATTTTTGTAAGTATATGATTTTTTATTCAAAAGACAAGATTTTAAAAATTAGGGACCTACCAAAGTTTTTACCTTTCATAACGCTACTTATTTTCATCTCATCCTCCCACAACCTGCTCCAACTGTGAAATGATAATTGAACCACTTCTAGTGGATATTCCTTATATTTGAATCCTTGCTCAAGATCTGGATCCACTGTTGAGGGGATGAACTATTTAGATTTCAGTCTGGCTCACAGAACTCTAGGAATGTTTACTGATGTCATGTTACCCACCATATCATGGTACCTCTCTCCCTCACTCTCTCCCTCTACACAAACACACACACACACACTGCACACAGGGTTCCCCCTATGCAACATTTATATCCCTTTCCACTTTGATCTCAAAATATCTCCACTACCACTCAACACTAGAACAAACCACCCAAAGCAAGCATGGTAGAATTATCAGGAATGATGATAGCAGTACCTTCTGCTCTTGAAGCGACAGTCATATCCTCACTTATATGAACTTTCAACATCTGATGACTTACACAATTAGCCTGTGTAAGCTATTTCCCAACATACCCAGGATTCAGTTTATTTCTGGATAGCATGAATATTGCATGAAAACCTTATGAAAATAAAGTTTACATTCATCTTGTAGTAATTAGGGAAAGGAGAAGCAAAGGTAAAAGATTCTCATAGACTACAAGCTCACAATGGTTGGGTCTTCTTTATAGGTTAAGCTCTTGTTCAAAAGTAAGAGCAGAGCACTTAGTGCTCACTAACAGTCCATGTGTTCCCCTACACTGCAGCTGGGTTGAGCTCCCATGACTATTTCCTGTCAATGGACTACAGAAGTCATGTGTTACTTCCGGGCCAGGACAGTTAAAAGCAGTATGCCTATAAGTATGACTGTCTCCTTCCTCATTCCAGATTCTGTAGCTGCAGGATGGAAGCAGTCTGGATTTCTGAGTCACTTGAAGCAGAGTTGCTCTGGTTTCAATACTACTTATAGTTCATAGCCCAGCAGCAACAGCATCACCTGAGAGTTCCCTGGAACAGCAAACACTTAAGTCCTACCCCAGGTGAATAGAATCAGTCTCTTGGATCGGGCCCATCTGTGTTAAACAAGCTTTGTGGGTGATCTGGGTGCACACTAAAATTTTAAAAACAAGGATTTGACCAACATCAGATATTGTGCTCGTGAAAAACTTTTGTTACGTCATTGGGAGTTTGTTACCTATATAGCCAATCCTATCCTGACCCTCACAGAGTATAAACAGAAAGTATGAAACCTCCAAACCATCACTGGTTCCACTTTAATATCTTGGGCACCTCCCATAACTTTCTCGTCACATTCAGTTATTAAAGATCTTTGTTTTATCGCCTTTCCTCCCTCCCACCACACTCCAACCAGTGCAAAACAGGGTGAGGAGTTGGCATGTAGTGCTAGCAAGGCACAGGGCAGGTTCTCTATGCAGGCAGATGGGTAAAGAAGAGTCTGGGAGCCGTCGGTGGCTTTTTCAAGCTTTAATGCTCTTTATATGCCAACTGTTGTGCAATAACCAGGCGCAGGGTGGGCAGGCAGGGGGTTGGGAAGGAGGAGGGGTGAGAGGATGGCAGGCCTCCCAGCCCCTGGCCAACCTTTACTCTTTCTCTTTGGGCTCTCTCTGGCATTCTCACATGGTCTCTTCCTTTTGTAGCTGTAGGTTGCTGTTGCTCAGCTGGTCGCCTCATAGCTGCTCTCCGCCATCCACTCTGTGACTCTGCACTTACAGCTCAGCCTCCAGGATCAGGTGTGCACACTTATGCACGCCCACACCACACTCCAGGGGTCCACCATCAGGCACTAGTACCATACCACAGGCCCACGCTCCCAAGTGCCTCTTGCATTCAAGGCTGCAGGTGATAGCCACAGAGGCTAGCAGTGTAAAAGCCTGACATCCCCTACACTACAGGATGTAATGAGATTTCAGCTTCGTTCTGAATACTTTTCAAAACTTCTCTGGCCTAGTGGGAAGGGTAGTCTATGCATGTGATATAGAGTAAAACTCCTAACTGACCATAAAATAGTCCCCATTCCCCTCTGCTTGTTATCTCTTCTCTTTTTCATAAATGTAGGGGCAGGATGGTACAGGGCAGGTTCTCTGTGATCCATGGGCATGCTCCTTTCAAATATTTATCTTGTGGGCATTCTAGAAGGGACAGCAGCATCTGATAGGTCTCCTACATCTAACTATTCATCCAAATAGAAGCCTTGAAGGGATCTGTATTGCCTCTGAAACACCAAGCCCAGCCACAAATTGCTGATGACTGCTCCCAAACATGGTGCTCAAATTGTGCATTAACATGACCTCAGGAATTTAAAATTACTGATGCCCAAGCCCTGCTTTAGTCTAATTAAACCACAAACTTTGGGGGTAAGGTCCTGGCACTGGCATTTTTAAAAGCTCCCCCAAATGATTCTGAAGTGAATTCAAGGTTGAAAAGCACTGCTCTAAATGTCAGCCAACCCTTAGGTATCAAGTTCCTGTGGAAACAGCCTCCACCAAAGCTGATCCTCTCAAGCAGGGACATCAGATAAAAAACAGGATTCATACTGTATTATTATTTGCTAATACTGATACCCTAACCACACCTCAAATATGACTACAGAGAACGTTCTCCTAGAGGGTAGAGAACAACAGAGACACTGACCAAGTCTCTCAGCCAAAGGCCAGGCAAGGAGACCTCCCTGAAGGCTAGGCGGCCGCTAATGTAAGCACAGACCAGTGTTCCATGAGCCCCAGCAAGTGCCGGTCGACCTTCCAGGGAAAGCTTCATTTATGAGATATCTGTACAAACATGCGTCCCAGTAGGCACTGCCTTCATATTTACTCAATAGGAAATGTTCCTAGACCCCATCAATTATGATCTGGTTATAAAATCATGTGTCAGTGTAGGGTCTGAGAAGTCTCAGGCTTTTCTGCCCTCCTGCCATTATATAACAATGGACACCGGTGGTGCTGCGCGCATGCCTAGGTGGGCATGTGCAAGTGGGCGCACCTGAGTTAGGACACGGGCTTATATGGGCGGCGTCATGAGGACCAACAGCACCACCAACACGAGCAGCAAGACCAACAAGCAGCAGCAGCAGCAGCAGCGGGAGAACAGAAGGCCAGCAAAGCAGCCAAGAGGGTGAGATGCGTTGGGGGCTGGGAGGCCTGCCAGCCTCCCAGCCCCTCGGCCCCAACGCCTGCCATGTACCTGGCCACCTCTGACAATAAAAAGTATGAAAGCCACCGAGGGCTCCAAGACTCCCTTCCTTTACTCCCCTCCCCCATCTCCTAGAACCATCCAGAACTTGCCCTGTGCCACCTTTCCTGCCACAACAGTCAGTTTCAACTTTCCAGGAAACAATCTCCAGAGAAACATGTGGTTGAGCTGGTACTTTGGCTCTGTCTTGTGGTTTCTGCTCCCTTTCCACATCTCCCTGCTCTCTCCCCAGCTTTCCTCTCAAGCTGTGGTTCTGATAACTTGGGAGACAAAAATCAATAGACTCATCGCAAGGAAAATGCTGGTTTACCTTTTTTTATGTAAGTGCCTTCAGTGTTCTGAGTGCAATGGTGGGCAAAACCACCCAATAAGCATTTGTTATTTGATACATATGATACAGTTTCTACGGAGAGAGAGCTAATAACACTTACTGATCCACATATTGGGTATCAGGAAAACTGAAGAGAAAGGAGGAAGGATGGTGAGGAGCTTGTCATGAGATGTCAGAGAAATATTCATTTTCACACAATTCAACAACAGAAATTAATCCCAAAAGTTAAATAAGATACATAAACTAAAATTAAAGTTAAGGAGCTCCTCAGAGTGAGACTAAGGGTGGTAGAAGTGTGACCCACAAGAGAGGTGATTTCCAGGGTTCCAGGGTCACTGCCCCGGCTCAAGAGCCTAATCTCCAGTCTGCTCATAGATGTAATACCTCCCTTGCAGCTGCCAGGTAACTCAGGCATTCCGCTCCAGGTGGGTGATACAACCCTGGACCCAGTACTCCCTGGGGTCAGCACACACCTGCCGGCCTCTTTTGGTCCGAAAGCTGTGGAGAGGAGTAGAGGGTTATACACAGAGCAATTCAGCAGAGGAATCCTGGGTCCACTGTGACCCCTCATCCTTCTGTCCCAGACATCTCAGGACTTTAGCCACTTGATCATAAAATGTTTCCTTAATGGTGGGGTTCATGGAACTTTCCTGCATCTCATATGGGGCTCCCCTCAGAAAGCCAGCTTCCTGTAGTAACTCTCCCCTCTGCCCAGGGCAGGTCCTCCAGGACCCTCTACAGCTCCCATTCTCACCACAGGAACCTCCCATGATGTCCTGTACTCTGAAGGGGCTCAGAAGGCTGAGTCGTCAGAAAAGGGGTGCCTCACCCCAGACCTCCCAGTCTCTCTCCCAAGCACAGGCAGGAAGACTGGCTCTTACATGACACCGGGCTTGGAGCAGAGGCTGCTGGTCTCATAATAGTCCACTATGAATTTGTGTGGAATTCGCCGGGATATATAGGAGAAGCAGCAGGCGGTCGGGATGTTGGCTCCAACTGTGAGAAAAAGGACAGGGATAGCCTAAGTCATTGTTCAGAAGAGAAAGTCAGCCAGCTTCTCCTCAAAGGTCAGAAGCACTGCTCAGGTGTGTGGCGACAGGAGAACCAGGAGGGACACTGGCATTTCTCCTTTCATGGACACTTTTATTTCTATGTCTCTCTTTTGGTGTTTCTCATTCTATCTTGGTTTGGTATCTCCATGGAGAGTTTCATTTTCTGAACAAACTGCTCTTTTTCTATCTCTTCCTGGAAGATCCATCTGGAATTCACAAGGAGATCCAAGGCCACACCACTGGGGATCAAATGGATATAGATTCTACCTATTGTCAAAATCCCAGTTGGGCCTCCCTTTTCCCATACATAAAACAGGGCTTACCCCCAACCTGTCTCCTAGAGCAGAACATAATTGCTAAAACCTCTTGGGAAGGAAAATTCTCAGTAAGTCACTGAAGTTGACTGCTTGGAATGGCTCAGCTCAAGACTTTGGCATTATGGTCCACAGCCTGCCTAAAGACTAGGGGACAGAGAACATGGAAAATAAGGGAGGCCAGACTCACATGAGGCAGAGCAGGTTTGAGAAGAGAGGGCCATGGTGAGGAGCAGGATGGCAAGGGCAGCCACGGGGACCTCCATGATGCTAGGTAGCAGAGTGAGAGCTCAGTGGTGGCCAAGTAGAGCTGGGACTTGGGGTCAGTTGTTGCCTTCTTCCAGGGTCTAAGAAATACCTTCTCTTTATAAGTTGCCTTAGGTCTGAGAAGATGTGAACCTGTAGAGATGAGGGGCGGGGTTATCATGGTGTTGGTGTTGGCGTCATGCTGTGAGTTGCATAAAACAGAAGTTTGGGTTGCCGCAAAGGTACAGGCCAGTCACAAAAATGGTTTAGTCGCTTACTTGATGAGGTAACGGTTTCCACAATGAGAGGAGGTGAGATGCAGGTGTGACCCTGAGACCAGTTTACAAGCACTTTTTCACAAGAATAGATCTCTGCAACAACCTTTTGCCCACAGAGTTGAACCTTCTAACATCCACCCAGCTGTTCCAATGGCTTAGACAGGACATGGATGAGAATGCCATGGAGGCTTAAGAAGCACAACTCAAGCTGAAACACCCTGGATGGAGACAGCAGAATAGGAGGAGACTTACCTACAGAGGGAGTTAAGACTGAGGCCCTTTCAGCAGTCTCCATAGTGTAATATTATAGAGAATAAGTGTATTTTATAATAAGTGTAAGTGCCTGATAATTAGCTTTTTGACTGTAATATAAATGTCAGGCATTAAGTTTTGATTACTGAGGCATCGATTTCAAGATGTCCATCTAGAATAAACCACTGCCAGCTACATAACTAGCATAGAACTAGGCCACCTCACCAATGAAGTTCTCCTTTTAGGAAGTCCTGGCTGACCCAGATAACTGACCATTTGGATGACCCTGTTCTTTCCTCCCCCTGTTTTTACTTCTGCTCTTAAGTTTTAAATTACCAATAAATAGCAAATCTGCAAAACCCTAATAAACACTCAACCCCAATAAAGGCAAAACCCCAGAGCTAATTTTCTCCCTCTAAACTTTGCTTTGTGGCCCTAGGCATGTTATGTACCTGCCAGAACACCTTTAGTAAGAAACCTGTTTCTTCAAAGTCCCCTGATGATGGCTCTGGTAGAGGGTACTCCTGCGAGGGCTTGCCACAAGTAGCTCCCCACCAGATGAGTTCCCCAGGAATTTCTAGCAATGACATCACTAGTAATGGACTGAGTGACACAAACAGTTGGTCCCTGGGTTACCTGAGCTAACTGGGGATTGATATGAACAATGAGTCCTAAAATGTCATTACTCTTTTGATGAGCAAAATGTTCTGCCATAAAGCTATACTATAGACATACACACAAAGATGAGGAAAGTTGCATGCAGAATAGTATTTGTCATAGCTAGTTTGCAAAAATTAGAAGATAACCTATGATTAAATGAGGGTACATTTACCTCTTATAATAATTAGCCCTTTAACCAGGAAAAAATATTAATAAATTAAAAAACAAAATTAACAGGCAACTATTAAGTCAGAGACACTGCAGGGGAGGGGGAGGGAGAAGGATCAAAACAGGAGAGAGAATGTAGTCTTACAAAGGGGACTATGGTTATGGTACATGGGTAAATTGGTGGTGGGAATTTTGCAGGAACTATACTTGAGAGGAAAAAGTAAGCATTGTACAAAAAGGAAGAATGGCATAAAATATATATAAAATTAAATGAAATTTAAAAAATAATTAGCCCTTTAAAACTTAGTCAACACACTTCTCCAAAGAGGAACTGCAAATGACCAACAGGCACATGAAAAAATGTTCAATATCCATCATACTCAGGAATATGCAAATCAAAACCAAAATGAGATATCACCTTACACCAGTAAGAATGGCACATATTAAAAAAACTAGCAACTACAAATGTTGACAAGGATGTGGTGAAAAAGGAACTCTCCTATACTGCTGGTGGGAATACAAATTGGTGCAACCACTATGGAAAGCTGTGTGGAGGTTTCTCAGTTTACTAAAAATGGAGCTACCATATGACCTAGCATCCCACTCCTAGGAATTTACCTGAAGGACACCAAAACATTAATTCAAAAGAATACATACACCCCTATGTTTATCACAGCACTATTTATAACAGGTAAGACTTGGAATCAACGCAAATGCCCCAAAATAGACGACTGGATCATTGCCATTCACAGCAACAGGGTTGAAGCTTGAAGGGATTATGCTCAGTAAAATAAGTCAAAAGGAAAAAGAAAAATACTGGATGGTTTCCTTTATAGGAGGAATATAGGGAGTTAAGGGGGAAAAATAACAACAACCAAAAAAAACCCACAACAAAACAAGACAAAAATAAACAGACAAATATAAATCAGAGACATTATGCAAGGGAGGAGGAAGAGGGATCAAAACAAGGATGGGAGGAGCACAAGGGACTGTGGTGATGGTGCATGGGTAAGTGGGTGTTGGAAATTCTGTGGGGACTACACCTGAGAAAAGAAAGCAAACATTGTAAGAAAAAAATAAATAAAGAGGGAAAAATTTTCAAAGAAAAAAAAAACTGAATCAGTAATTCAAAAAGGGAGTCCTTATTCCTCAAAGAAATCCTGGAACATTTCCTTTTCCTTATTGTATAGTCAAAGTGGGCATAGCCAGGGTTTGCTGGCAGAAACAAACCCAGTCAATGATGTCATCAAGGACTCAGTCTTCTTAAAACATACTTCTTTCATTTTGTTGGCTTTTCTTCTTTGGGTGTGTCACCTCATGGTTACAAAATGCTTGCTGCTACTCAGGCATCACATCTTCACAAAGTCTCATCCATAGACAAAGAAGGTAGTCTTTCTACATAGGAGCAAAGAAAGAGCAACATTATTAGTGTTTTTAGTGAAAAATTTTTAACATAATTTGTAACATGATCTGTAGATCATCCCCAAAGTAGTAAAGCTGATTTTAAAAATGTACAAGATAGAATAAGCTAACTTTAAAAATACACGAGATAAAAATAAAACTTATTTCACTTTTGAAAGCTGGGTCAGGAGTAAGGCAAGTACAAATGAGGATGTGGGAGGTTTTCCTCTATATCTTTCCTATTGGCATATATGAATTCTAAGGCATAATCTGAATAAAATTTCTTGCCTAAACCTACCTTAAAGGTAAAAAAATTTATTAGCCACGCCTCTCCACCATTAACAACTTGGCATTCTTTCAAGTGCATTTTTCCCTAGGCTTACTTGCTTACTTGCTTAGAATAAAAAGGCAAGATTTCTTACTTCTGTTTGCCTTTTTCTTCTTTGTACTGTGTGTCAGGGGCATTACTGTCATTATGACATGTCAATTTGTATTTTTCTTAAGTATACTTACATGATAAGACTTTTCAGAATCATTCCAGTATTTTTAAGATAAATTTACTCAACATCAACCTAGTGAATGATATCATCACACTCTATTGTACAATAGCACATTTGACTGATTCCAATATTTAATTGTTTTTAACTATATCAGATATCTATATGCACAAATCTTTCTCCATAAATGAGGTTATTTCCACAAGATATCATCCTGGCTGTAGACTTTCTAGGTCAAGAAATAAGGGCATTTAAGGCTCCTGCTCTGTGTAGACACCCCTTAGCCATTACATGTCATGTCCCTCACAACTGTGAAATGCAGTGATAGCAGATGGCAGAGAAGACCTGTGAATGTCTGATGAATAAAACAGTCATCAGAAAGTTGACCTGTCACTCTTGCCACAGCTATAGCCCAGGCCTCCCCAATTCCACTCTGTCCATCTGGGCCTAGATCAGACACATGGCTCAGGCTACCTCAGACTCTGTGGTAACATCATATATGTGACATCTGTACAGTCACAAAACTTGTGAGAAGTGCTCTGTGGAAGGGAAAAGAGAACAGTGCAGTTTATAAATAACTCTGTTACCAACAAGACTTGATGCCCCACTGACAATTACTCCAAACTTCTCCCTCAATGGTTAATCATTTCCTCGGAAGTACACTCCTCAACATGATGTCACAGGCCTTTTCAACCAGGGTGTGGTGGAGGTATGAACAGTGTGCCCAGGATGCTGCAGCATCACTGGAGGTATGGCCCTATGTGGTCAGAAAAGCTGTAGTAGAGCATCAGATCTGCTCGGAGGTAGGAATTAATTTGTAGATCTCTCCATGAGCTCATAGTTCTAACACTAACAGCCTCTCACTTCCTCTCAGTATTCAAAACATTTCTACACAGTCAACCCCAACAAGTGAGCCACTGAGCAATTCTTGTAAACCCTGAGCCTCCATGTGACTTCAGGCATTCATTCTGCATGGACAACTTATAACATGATGCCATGTAGCGACTCCCCCTCAACATTCCCAGTCTCCAGTTCCTCACAGTCTGTAGTTGTTGCTCAAGGAGAAGGCTCATGGATTGGACTCCAGAAGGATGTAGGCAGCAGCAAGTGCTAGTCCAGCTCTGGCTTTTCCCACTCTCCTTTGCCTTTGTCCATCTTCTCACCAGTACCTCAGCTCACAAGTCTCTTCCGTACCACAACACCTTCGCAATCCTTGTCCTTTCTTCCTTTTGGACTTGTTTCCCCCTGTTCTGGAAAGACATCTAAATCTAAGTGAGAGCTAAGAACATCACAGAAGTTTTTGAAATGCTCTGAACTAATCCCCAAGAAGTCTGACCTACCCTAATCTCCGGGTCTAAGAGGTAAAGGAGGGCTAGGACCCGCCTTTTGGTTGGGAAATTGAGGTTTAATTCAGTCATTAATAAGGTAAAAGCCAGTTTCAGCTGGTTTCTAGGATTAGCCAAGAGGTAGAATCCCCTCAGTTCTCCCAAAGAGCTTCACCTTTTTTAGGTGATTGACGGAAGATGGTGTTTCACTGAGAAATGTCTCTGCAGACTAAAAGAGACAGAAAAAGAGCCAACTATTCCAATAACTATATTCCCTGAAGAGGGAGCTAGAGATTCAAACTAAGACCAATGCAGCAATTCAAATAAAGAGGAAATGCTGTTTCTTTGGTTTCTTTTGTGTCCTACTCTGTAGCCCTGGGCAGTATACCTCTATCATCTTCTTGCTTACCCATTCTGAGGGTAGAAGTTGACTTGGCTTTTCTTGGGCTCTTGATTCCCACTTCCTCACAGCTAAGGCAAATATCTCTCTGCCTTCTGCTTATCTGATTTCTCTCAAGATTCATCCAAATTTGTTAATGAAGGAGGTTTTCTTTCCAGGAATTCATACCCTGTATCCAGAAAGCGTACCCCAAGTTAGTAAATGCACCCCACCTTATCCAGTTTGTGTTTTGACCTCCTTGATCAAATTCCATCAAAATCCAACCCCATTACAATCCCCCAGCTCAGGTTCATGCTTGCTAAATTTTGCTGCTTCTTTGGGGGTAAAGACTCTTTCTCCCTTATCAGAAATAAAATGTACTGATACAAGAAACTAGGTAACATGAAAATAAAGAAAATTTGAATGATCCTATTCCCATTAAGTAATTAAATCCCTCCCATCCCCCCCAAAAGTCTTCATGCTTAGCTCACTCCATAAGCAAGTTCTACCAAACATAGAGAAATAATGGAAAAGATAGTCTCTTCCATGAATGGTGTAGGAACAATTGGACATTCATAACAAAAAATTAGTCTCTATCTAGACCTCACACCCTACATAAAAATGAACTGAAAATGGATAAGGAACTTAAATGTAAAACATGAAACTATTAAACTTTTAGAAAAAAACTAAGAGAAAATATTCAGGACCAAGGACTAGAGAAAGAGTTCTTAGATTTGCCACCAATACTATAATCCATAAAATGAAACATAGATAAATTGGACTTCATCAAAAGTTGAAAGTCAAGATGATGAAAAGACAAGCTACAGAATGAGAGAAACAATTTCAAACCACTTATTTAACAAAGGATTTGATTTGGAACATGCACAGCGCTCTCAAAACTCAACAGTGAACAAATAGTTCAATTAGAAAAAGGGCAGAAATCATGAGGAGAGTTTCAATGAAGAGGATATGCAAATGGAAAATAAGAAATGGTTTATTTTGTGTTTCTTTACTACTTATTTTTAAAGATATTGGCTGAAATAGCACAGTAAGTAGAAAAATATTCCACTGCCTAAAAGATGTCTACCTCCTAAATTCCTAGAAGTGGTGAATACATTAGGTTACACAGCCAGGAAGGATCTTGAGTGCTATCAACATGGGGGAATTATTCTGTAGTGTCTAAGTGGACCCACTATAACCACAAGAATTCTTAAAAGGAAGGCAGGAATGTTGGTGTCAGATGACATCATGTGAGTCATTGCTGGTCACAGCCAAGAAATGTTGGCAGCTTCTAGAAGCCAAAAATGGTAGGAGAATGGATTTTCCATTAGAAGCTTCAAAAAGGAATGTAGACCTACAGACACCTTCATTTTAACAAAGTGAGACCAACTTGGACGTCTGACCTTCAGAACTGTAATATAGTAAGTTTGTATTATTTTTTTTTAAAGATTTATTTATTTATGCATACAAGCACAGGGGTACAGGTCAGAAGTGTGGGGGGTGAGAGGATTCACCACAGAGAGCGG
>JAGFMF010011576.1:2419652-2513932 GCA_019455555.1 Galemys pyrenaicus
CTCCTGGCCGGCGGCAGGGATCGAACTCATGCTGCAGCGGCTGCGGTTTGCTTCATAGTGTGTTGCTTAACCCACTGCGCCACCAGGGAGGCCCAGTTTGTATTATTTTAAGCCACTAGATTTGTGGTAATTTGTTACAGCAGCAATAAGATAAAAATACAAGTATTTACAAGAATGATATTGTGAAGGTTTTAAGACATGGCCACAATTGCTTTGACTCTCCTGGAGAAGAAGGATCTAGGTCCTTGAATCTGGACAGGTTTGTTGCTGCTTTGACCAATGGTGTGAACTTTGTGGCTAGCCTAGCACCCGTGCCAGACATGTGACAGAGGAAGTCATCTTAGAAGTGAACCTTCCAGCCCAGAGAGTGAGGGTTATTTATGACGTGGACTGCTGTGGCATCGTATTTATCTCACACTTATTTAATTAGAGAAGTTGTGAAAGAACATCACCTTCTGACCTTATGCAGAGAAACAGTTCTGCGGTGACACCAACTTCTGCTCACCCACTAACTAGGCAAATAATTTCTTCAAACAAACTCAGTGAACTGAGGAAAGAATTCCTTTAGCCATGTCACCAATTAAAGAGCTAGACTTGCTGAGATTCTGAATTCCTGTGCTAACCAAAGGATGTTGACAACTCCTAAGTTATGCATTTCACAGCCTGATGCCAACACTATGATTAAAATCTTCTCCACTCACCCCTAGCTTTCATATGATGCCATAGGCCTCGCTGTATAAAAAAGGGGTAATGTCTTGAACCCAAGAAGGAGGAGTCAATTGCAAGTACCCAAGTTTTGTCATGGCTTCTACCAATCCAGACATCCTTACCTGCCCCACATCATGGAGACATTTGACACTCACCAAGGCCCTTTGCTTCCAAGCCTCCTCAATTCCCTGAGTGTCAACCCTTCGGCCTGTGTCAGATGTCACCCTTTCTGCCTCTGGATGAGACCACATCAAACATGCCCTGATGACAAAGATCATGTGAATGAAAATGAAAATAAAGCACCCAATATGGAGATCTGAATCACCCTCATCATTTTCTTCTTTCAAAGGGATCCACATTGTCATAATCTACAAGCAGTTCAGAGAGAGAGAGAAGGGAGATTAATTTTCACTTTCTAGATAAAGAATTGAGACATGACTCACTGAGTAACTGGTCTGAGGCAAACTCCAGGACTATTTACTTCCCATTTGGGCATGTAAATTTAAATTCATGTCAGTTATTCTCAAGAGCCATATTGTTTTCATGATGTGAGATATACCAGCTTTGTCTCTGTTGTGTTGGAATCATGGGTTAGATGAACCACCATCCCAAAACAAGATGGAAGGCCAGATAAGATATTTTAGTGAACCAAGTCCCCTGAAGAGTAAGAATAAAATCCAAAATGGAGAGATAAGGAGATTTCTAGGAGTTCTAAACTCTAAGCAATGCTACAACTTTCTAGTACTTTTTGACCTTTTGGGGGGTAGAGGTAGGAATAAATTGACTTTCCTTGTTTGTTTGGGTTTTTTTAGTGATTTAGTCTCTTGCTGTGCCTTCCACAGTTGGTGTTGACTTCCCAGGCTCCTGCTGCTTCTCTTACTTTCCCCAGAAATCCCTCAATATTTTGTAGCAGATTATTATGAGATCAGCAACCAATACTCTAAGTCAAGCATTATGTAAAGATTATTCCTCCTTCCCACACCCCCAGGGAGTGAAATTGGTATGCCCTGAGATGGGGAGCGGCTTCCATAGGCACAGGGAGGCAGACCAGACATTGTCTTGGAAATACCCAGATCTCTTGGACAACTGTAGGTACAGAAGAGATGCTGAGGTGTTTGCTGAGCTATTTTAGGTTAGTAGGGAGCTAAGAGGAGATGACCAAGTACAGAAAAGAGAAGAGAAAACGACAGCAGAAGGGAAGCTGCATGAGGATATCAGGGAAATTGGGGGTCCTGAGATATGGGAACCAGTTGCTGAGATGTCAAGTCAGAAAGAGGGATGAAGGTGTAACACTGTGGACCTGAAATTTACCTGCTGTCTATATCCTTCCTAATCCTTCTGTCCTTCTCCATAACTTCCAAACTCAGCAGGCTAACTGGTCTGCTCCAATCCAAGTGATGCCTGGGTCCAGGAGTACATCAGGAAGCTAGAGCTGAATCTGATGAATCCAGAAAGTCAAATCCATGAGTAGATTAGGGAGCAAGGACCTAAGCCTAAAATAAGCCAGAAGACCGGTATCCTCAGCTCAAAATAACTATCTCTTTATTGTTCTAAACCCCACCTCCCACTAACCAAACTCTAGGACCATCCTTACATAAATTATAAACTATTCAAATTATTCATCTCCATTATATATTTCCAGTTTTGAATTGTTTTTATTGTTTTCTCTAAGATAGCACAGAGTGCACAGTGATTCCAAGTGATATTAAATGATTGTGCTAAATATTCTCTCTGAATATTGGACCAAGTCCATTTACAAACAAGAATTGTAAATATTTATTTTCAACAAATGTTTGGTCTTTGTTATGTTATAACCTTTTGAATAATAAAGATGTTTTCATTGGTTTAAAAGTAAGTTTCTGACTACTGTGTTGGTTGTTTACTTGAATTCAACATCAATAATACTGATCAGAAGGAAAGAAGGGGAAGTTTATATAAACTGGAGAAGTGAGAAAACACAGAAAAAAAATAGAAGACAAGCATGCCACTATAACTACAAATGTAAGCATGTAGTGATATAGCATCCTGGAAAGCTAAAACCAAAAATGTTATAGATCAAATCATAATGTATATCCCCTAAAATAAACTTTATATGGACAAAAATAGTAATGAACTGAAAGGTTCATGTTCACCTTTCCTTTTTTTTTTAAATAAGCATTCTTAAAAATAATGACTTACATTATTGAGTTTAATATGAACTCTCATGCATTTCTCATGTTGTCCTCAAAATAGTATCATGAAACATATCCGTTGTTGACCAACTGATAGATGAAGAAACTGAAGTTCGGTGAACCCAGGTTAACTTCCTCAAGGCTATGCAGTTAGCAGTGGAAAAATGTAAACCTGGGTTCCTGTCCCACAGTCTTAACCCTCAGGTTCCTCACTATCAAGGCTCCACTTAAATTAAACAGATTTAACGTGACCTTTCCTGTTCCATTATGTGGGCATTCTGTCTTCAGCCAGGATTTCCTCCTCCTGAATGGGGAAAGCCAAGATGAGTCAAGTCCCTCTACCTACTGCAGCATTTTCACTTGATTCATGCTTATCAAACCAAGACTCAAGAGTGCACACGTGTCTCTCTGCTGGCCATTGCTCCCTCTTCCCTTACTCCTACCCAGGTATATTTGGGTCACCTCGGCAAATACATTGTCCACATAGAATTTAACCAGATTTTGAGATGACTCCTTCTGTCTTTGATGGCACCCCCAATCTTTACAAATTCTTCCCATGGAGTTATCGCATGTGCCTTTATAACACTCCCTGCCTTGTCAATGATTCTCTTCTTTCCGCGCTGCTCAACCTCCTACTTTAAAGACTAGAGGATGGGGAGAGTGTAGGCAGGTCCTGCCATCTCCATGGAATATCTTCCCTGGAGGGGGCATATGGCACTATGCCAGTCAACATTGGTAGTTTACACAAAAAACTGCAAGTAGACAGAGGGGAATGACATTGCCTAATGCTGGAAAATAAAAGAGAATACTTAGTCATTATTTCACCAGAACTCTGCAACCTAGATAGGAAATCCACAACTACTTCCCCAATTTTAGAAAAGATATAAATAACCTACATAAGGGTTTTTGTTGTTTCTATATCAACAATGAATTAATAAGTAACCAATATATTACACACCAAAGTGTATTGAACATTACCATTTTGCTTCTAAAAGAAAATAAGGTTTCCTCTTTTTTCCTTTGTCTTCCTTACTACAATTAGAATTGAAATAAACACCCACCCAGAAGAGGTTTTGATGGCGCTGAAGAGAACAGGTAGCTAGAGGGCTTGGGATGCAAGTGAAGAGAACTCCATGCCAAGTTCTCCTATATTCAGATATGGTTGGGGTTCTATTGAACATGATTCATCCTCCACCAAGGACCTTTATATTTGCTCTCTCCAGCTTCCCATTATTTTCATCTCTATAGCCAAATATTGTACTCAAATGCTTGTAACAGTTTTATTCAATATGCCCGCAAACTTTATTCCAAATAGAACTCAAATGTTCATCAAGTGGTGGATATATATACAAATTGTAGAAGTCAGGTGTGCTTCCCCCATGTCAGAAACTAGAAAGATCTGTGCCAAGCCCAGCAAAGTATGAGTCTATGATATCATCAGACACTACAATAAGATCCCCAGGGCTCTGGAGCCAGCAAGGAGAGTGCTAGAGATGTGAACAGATCAGGCACAGGAACCAGAACCAGGCAAAGATCCCTATGGCTTCAGAAGCCACCTCCAAATATACTCTAGTGCTCTCTGCACATTTATTTTTAAATTATTTATGCTATATTATGGTTCTCATTCCTTTTCACTTCATGCTTCCCCTGTTTTCCCTTTAGTCACATGGGATTTTAGGGGCTACAATGAGCTGATTCTAAAAAAAAAATATTCTAAGAAAACTATCAAACCAGAAATACAAATTTTGAGTACACAGTTATGGGTTTGGAAACGACAGGATTTTTTACTCCTTCCCTCCCTTCAGGTTTAACCAAATGTTAAATTTGAGCAGTTATTAGTAGAGAGGAAGTGGAGCAACTTCTATAGACACACTGCTGGCAGGAGTGTGAATTTGTCCTTCACTTTGAGAGGCTGTTGGCACCCTGTATAGCAAAAGTGTACATGGCCACTCCTGGGTACGTCCCCCAGAGACCCTGGCGCATCACACCAGGAAGAAGCACCAGGACACAGTGCAGCCTGCTGCCTTTAGCAAAAGATAAGAGGGAGGAATGAAAAAGGCATCATGAAATAATCATACACTGAACTACCAGGAGTGAAAACAAGTGTACTCTAAACACACGGAAGTGGGTGACTCTCAGGAGCATCGTGTTGGGATAGAAAACTGCGAGGATACATATACAATAATTCTATTCACATAGAGTTCAGAAACACAGGAAGCTAAAAATACCTTATTTAAGAGTTAAATATATGTCATCAAACTACAAGAAGAGCAAAAGTATAATAAGAACAATATTCAGGAGAGAGAGCACTTGAAGGAAGAAGGGGAAGAGAACAGAATTACAGAGGGGCACACCAGCAGGGAAGGGGATCCCAGGAGAGGGGTGCAGGAGGAAGAGAGCAGGAAAGATTGTTGTGTTGTCACCCTTTGGTCTCAATCCATATTTTGTCTACTTAACATTAGATAAAGCTAGTTGTAAAACTGTAAAAAAAATTTAGTGATCTTGTTTAATTGTAGATGTATATTTTGTTTAACTGTATATAATATATATACAAAAAAAAAGACCAGAAAATTACACACCAAAACATTGATGGCAATATTAATGACAGTGATTTTTTCTGCTTTGATTTTCTTCAAAATTCTATAAATAATGTGTACCACTTTTGCCAAAAATCATTTAAAATTACATATAGAATTTTATAATGAAATGAAATTGTTCATATTATGTCAATGCAGGGGCTATAAAATGGGTATTTTGGTATAATCCCATCCAGAAAGGAAGCAGGAGGAGAAAGAAGGTGACTGTTATTGTGTGTGTGATCACAGGGGGTTTCAGGGGGTTTCTGCCTATTTGTTTTTGTTTAAGCATTTTCTAATTTTTCCCTTAGTATTGCCTTTTTAATAATAAACCATGATGAAAGCTTTTGCTTTGTTTTAAGGAAGTGCTAAGGCCGGCAGCTTGGTTGGGCTCACCACGACCCTATCTATGCACACCGTTAAGAGCTAACTCTGGTGCAGGGAGAGCACTCCGCTCATAACCCGCAGTCAACAGTTATTTACAGAAGAAATCAATGAGTGAATTAATGAATAACTGAAGAGTATGAACTGAAGAGGTCCAGCTTTCACATGTCCCTTCTCTTTCATTACAGAGGATGAATAGAGAGGGCATAACTCCCACAGATACAAAGAAATTGAAGCCCAGGAGGGATAGGTAGATTGGTGCTTCATTCTTTGGCTTGGGTGGCATCCTTTCTAGCAGCTGCAACAACATACAGTAGAGACTGATGCCTTGTGTTTTCTTGGGAGTCAGAGAGGTTGTGAGAGAGTGAACATACGCAAACAGCTGTCAATAAAAGGAGGGGGAGAAAAGAGAGATCCCACAACTTTAGAATAGAGCTGCTTACCTCTGTTCTGGGCAAGATTCCATACCTACACGGTTTCTAGTTACTAATCCTTGGTTTGCACTTTAAAAGGAAGTGGGCACTAGAGGTCAGCATGGGTACAATTACGGTTACGCAGACTAGACAGACCCCACTTCCTTCTCTGGCAGCAGCAAACATCTGAGGAAGAATGGGATGGGAAGAGTTGTAGGCAAAGGATCTGATCTTTAGCATTTAACAAAAGTGCCCTTAGGATCAGTTAGAAAACAATAAAATTTAGGACACTGAGCTCCTGTTGCATGTGCTAAGGTACAAAAACAAAAAATAACAGCATTAAAAAAAATCTTTGAATCATAATCTTCCCTCAAATTCCCTCCCCCATGCCAGCCCTCCTCCTTTGAATAGGGGAAGTAGAGTCAGTCCAGCAAGACTGAAGCTCCGGGAAGAGGGTGCATGTTGCTTACCAAAGCATGGAAGGCAGATGACTCAATGTCAGCAGTAACTTAGTTTTGGACACCCAGGAGTTGGCACAGAGAGAGAACCAAGAGATGGTACCAGTCAGCCTTTTCCATCCTCCTGCCCACACCTGATACTCTGCTGAACCAGCGGACAAAGATCACAGTCTGGCATCCTGCCCTGGCACCCTGCCCTTCCTACACACACACAGTAGCCAACAGTTGACCAGGAGGAGAGAGAAAGCTATTAGAGGCATTCATCAGGTGCCCAACCCCACTCCCCCCCTCCCCCCACCACTGAACTTATAAGCAGTGGGGAGAAAAACACTACTCCCCACTTATGCTCTTGATTTGTTGGGAGAAAGTAGGCAGTTCAGACCCTCTCCATCTACCCAGAGCAGAAAGACTAAACTGGGGAGGAATCCATGCCTTCTCTTCTTTGCTTTCCCTTAAAGCAGCTAACAGGTGATGGTGTCAAATCTCTACCTGCTCTCCAGGATATAGTTTCCCAGGGCCCTTAGAAACACGAGTTATGCTAACTAGCTTTGTCACTACCTGCCTTGCTGTGTCACTATGCCCCTTAAAGGTTCCTGCCTATCTCTTGAGGCTCACACTGTTCTACCCTCCCCCTTATCATAATGTTCCAGTCACACTAATCTTCTTTTGTTACCTAAATGCGCAATCCTCATTTTTTACCTGAGGGCCTTTGTATATATTGTTCTTTCTCCTAGCACTTCTGTTGCATCTTAGCTAGTCCACTCAGCTAGGCAACTCCAACCCACACTTTATGTAATGGTTAAATGATCTTTCCTTAGTGTGGACTTACATTAGCCCCTATGTAAGGTTAGTCTTCAGTTATTGTGCTTCATAAAATCCTACAACCAATATTTCATAAGTCTTAACTTACTTTGCAATTATGTTTCGTATATGTGACCATTTATTTAATGTCACTGCCCATTAAAAGACTGATCCTTGAGGACAAGTCGTCTTGGATGGTGAATTAAGAGATGATCAGGCAGCATCTTCTCACTCTCATTTTCCTAAAGATGAACTGGATCAGCTTCTAGGTTTCTGGGGTCAGCAGAATCCAGGTTTCTAGGTTAAGGGTCAGTAAACTCTAGCCCTGGGGCCAAATCCAGCCTGCTGCTATTCTGTAAATAAAGTTTTATTGGAACAGTCAAGTCTATTAGTTTATAAATTGCCATTCTTGCTTTTACTTTTATACAGAGTTGGGCAGGTGTGACAGAGACAGTGTGGTCCATGAAACTTAAAATAGTTACACTCTAGGACAAGGTGATATCTATATTGGTATGCAAATGTCCCTGGGCAACAACATCTAAACTCTAGATACTTCTCCTCCGAATAAGACCAGTCCAGAAATTTCCCAGTACTACATAATGAGTTGGTTCTCCCTGCCCCCCCTTAATTTCTCTATAAATTTGTGAAGCAACTCAGGAGCAAATGATCTCTCCTGGAGCACTTCCTAAGGTCATCCAGTGTTCCCTGGCCCACCAATACCTCTTCATGGGAAGAGATGGGCTTGGGGACTGATGGTGGTTTTTCCTCCATCAGTCTAGGTCAACACTCACACTATCTGTCTCTGGGGTTGTCTACCCCTCCTCTTACTCAACAACTAATAATGAAGGAAGAATGAGTACAGAGAGAAAGGACCTGCAGGTGGCTCTAGCACTTCTTTAGTGAATCATCAAATGAAGACAAATAAGAATTGCAATGAGGATTTTAGATTATATTTTGCTTTATGGAAGTTAATATATCTGCATGAAGAAAAACAGTGAAAACAGAATTTTCCATTGCTACTTTCTTTTGCTATTACTTTATTTCATTGATTGTAGGGATAGGCAATTGCTTTTTCTTAAAAAAAAAAATCCATGCCCTTCATTTACTTTGAAAATAATTCTAAATCCCTGAGGGATTCTATATCCAATGGCCTTAACAGGAACCTTGTTTAGAAATTTGGCACAAATCATGGCACTGTTTCTATAGGCACAAGCTACCTTTGCTCAGACAACTCTGGTTTTTTGGTTTGTCACCAGGAGTCAGTGCGTCATCCTCTGCTTTGTACAGGTAAGCACACCTCTTGTCTAGATAGAATTCAGTTTCATCTCAAGCATAAACACCTTCAATTGTAATGTTTCCTCTGGTTCCAGAGACCCCACCTTTAGCCAGAAATAATGACCTTGAACTGCAGCCTTCATGACATACTTGTCAATTTAGAAGTCCTGTTCTCAGCAGGCTTCCAGAGGCCGCATGATGATGGAAGGAGCAGTTTGCTTTTCCTGATATTTCTGATAGGCTTTTATTAACTGGCCAAGAATTTGTGGTCAAAGATCTCTCTATAAAGATAATAAACACTTGCTATAAGGCTAGAAACTAATGGTGTGTTCAGATCAAGATGACAGCTGAGACTCCCATATTTAGCTTTCCTCCTGTCCAAACTAATGAAATTACACATGTTTTAAACTAAAGACAAGAATTCAGGGTTTTATTCTCAATTTTATCAGATAGTTGGCCAAAATTTACTAATTATAAGCATCACATAGATATACTTTAACAGATATGAATGTAAAATGCTACTAGCTCACACTTTAAGTGTTTTTCGCAATGTTCCTTAGCTTCTTTGACTTTTTTGTTACTGTTCTTTAACATAAAGATGATATCTATTAAGGTATATCTATTAAGATGATGCCAATCAGACCACAGCACAGTTCCTAGAACATGGTAGATGCTCAATAAGCATTGGTCGTTGTTATTATTAGCCTTAACCTTGGAAGCCCCTTGCTTTTGGAGAAGCAGATGTGAAGAATCACAGCCTACCCCCTGGATTATGCCAAGCTAGTAACAAATAGAGCTGATCTAATATTTAAATGTCAACAATGATGCTTGATGTCAGGGGGAAGTGAAAATGATGAAAGACTCAGGAAGTACACTAAAACCACTCAAAATGTTTTCTCATTGGGGAGGTCCAGGAATAGCAGTATATTGTGAAACCATCTGTTTTTCGCTGAATAAATATTTGACACTATGTCAAATACTATTTGTATTCTATCAGCTCCATATTTTACTCACTACACCAATCAGTTCTGCACAGGTTTTGTTCCAGCTCTATGTCAACATAATCTGACAGCACCTCAGCTTGGTCATCATACTACCCCTCTTTTCCTCCTGCATCAGGGATGCTCTGATGCTGAGCTCTAGGTTGCCTATAGGAGCCTGCATAATACTCATGCATGTGCAACCTGGAAATTTTGAACAAGTACTCTTGACTAAAAGGGCTCAGACCCAGTGGAAATAGTTCACTGAAGGAAAAATTTGGTGAGCATATGGATAGAATGACTAACCTGTGGCGGTTAGTCAGTCAACCTCTCCCCTCAACAACAGCAGTGCTAGTGCAACGAGCCCACACACAGAGAGCTGTGGTGGCAAGGACGGAAGCTGTGCATGGATCCAACACGGCCTCTCTCTCATCAAGACCCACTGAAGTATTGTCACTGCTGAAGGCCAGACCTGCTAGCAGCAGAGATAGACATCAAGTCTCAATATAGCACCTACTCTCAAGGGGAAAATACAACCATAGCACTCTGGACCCCTGCCACTCTACAAGGGAGGACAGTCCAACCTTAGCAGAATCAACACTTACTCCGGGTATGGGTTTTCCCCTACCAATAATATTTCTGACAGCGCAGTCACCCAAGGACTTACAGAATTCCTGCTAAGATAGTATGATATTTTCACATTGCCTCAAGTTAATGGATGCCTTTTATCACAAATGATGTGAGTCAGTAGCTTATGGGATGCATAGGTATTACCATATACTTAACCATCCAGAAGTAGCCAGACCAAGAGAATCACAAGATGGTAATAATTTAGCTAAGGGAACAACAAACTTTGGATTAGGACTTGTCTTCCAGAATGCAGTATTGCACCAGACCAAATTCTGGTGAACTATGTTATGTCCCCAGTATTTAGAACACACAGGAACCAGGGGGTTGGTATAGGATCAGCCCCTCTCTCCATGATTCCCAGTGACCTATTTGTGACTCCCATACTGCAACACCAGGCTCTCTGGGATACAGTGAATTAGGCTCTGCTGGATTCTAGGGGTGGGAAGAGGACAGGGGGAGCATAGAGAACAGGAGATGAGCCCTTGTTTACTCACCACTCTTCTTAGATTTATATAAACTTCATGCAGGTGTCATATATCATCCTATATCTTAAAATTTTAGCTTCCTGCCCAGGGGCTTCTCTGATCCTGAGGTATGGAACACAAGCAAGAACATAACACATATGCAGTTGCAAATCACAAGCGTTAGGAAGTTAATACCTGCAATCCACCACTGGCCAATGAATGAATGGCTGTTCCCACCATCTCTTGCTGTGCAATGAACTACCCAACACTTGGTGATATAAAATGACTATTATTATTTTCTACTCAAAAGATCTATGAGTCAGAAATTCATGCAGGGCACAGCAGGAATGGCTTGTCTCTGCTCTGTGATGCCTGGGATCTCAGGCTGGGTCTAGCAGCCCCAGATCTTAATTTTGCCACAGATATCAAGGAGTAACTCAAATGGATGGGTCCATCTAGAGCAATGTGGTCCCACAGAAATATAATGCAAGACACAAATGTAATTTTAAATTTTCTAGCACCATATTAAAAAAGTAAAAAGAAACAGATGAATTAATTGTAATGGTATATTTTCTTTAGCCCAGTATATCCATCCAAGATATTATCACTCATGTAATCAATGTAAAATATTATGGAGATAGTTTACATATGGGTAGTAAATCTTTGATACCCAATGTGTACTTTATATTTTCAGAACATCCCAGTTTAGACCAGCCCCATTAAAGTGCTCAGCAACCACAAGTGGCTAGTAGCTATTACACTGGACAATTCAGATCTAGAGCTTTCTCACTCCTGTCTCTGGCACTGAGGCTGGTGTCCTAAATCTATGCTCACTGGGATGGCTACCAGAATACCTGGGCTTCCTCACAGCATGGCAGCCTCAAGTTAGTCAGTCTTTTTACATGGTTACTGTGGGCTCCAAGAGCAGGCACTCCAGTGAACAAGGTCAACATGGCTTTTCACGATCTAGCGCACAGGTCACATGGCATACTCTTATTTATTAAACCAATCATAATCCTCCTCCATTCCAAAGGGAGACAACATAGAGCTACTACTCCTTGAGGAAGGTATAAAAGCATTTGTGACCTTCCTTAAAAAGTGGCATGGGGATAAAAACCAGGAGGAAAATACTTCCTCTTTTGTCCCCCAGGTAAAATATTCTGAGATATAACCTTACGACTTTTCAAAATATGCCAGCAGAATCAAGCATTACCCCTCCTCCCAACTAGTACAGTCCCCACTCCTGCTACTAGGAAAACTTTCCAAATTATCTAACTTTGCCCAATAATTCTCAGGTTCTGCTCTCAGGGGGAGCCCAAACTAAGGTAAGAACCTATCATATGCCAAATACTTGGGAAACAACAGTGAACAAAGGATACAAATATCCTTTTGTGGTTTATGTTCTAGAAGAAAAGACATACATTGAAAGAATTAGAAGTAGGATGTTAGAAAACTGAAGCAGAAAGAGTGAAGATAGTAGTAGGAGATGAAAAGAGAGAGCACAGGGACCAGGTCACATAAGGACTTTTGGACTTTTATAAGGGTTGAGACTTAAATTCGAGTGGGATAAAAAGTCATGGAGGGCCTCCCCTGGTGGTGCAGTGGGTTAACAATGCACTGTGAAGCAAACCACAGCCACTGTAGCACAAGTTCAATCCCTGACACTGGCTAGGGAGGGGACCCACATGGTGCAGCAGACCATTCCTGCCATGCCTGCTGCTCCCCTCAGCAGTGTGTTTCCATATATCTGCCTATTCTGCTCTCCACTCTGTCTCTTATGAATTCTATCACCCCCCACACCTCTGGCCTGTACCCCAGATCTTGTATGCATAAATAAATAAATCTTTTTTTAAAAAAAGTCATGGGAGGATTTTGAATAGAACTGACTTATCTGATTTCTGTTTTAACAGCATCAGTATGGCTGCAATGTTGAGAATGAACTAAAGCTGTGTCAGAGCAGAATATAGAGACAAGCAGGGAGGCTTTTGCAAGAATCCTGGAGAAAGGCAAGAACGGCTTGGACCAGGTGGTGATGGAGGAGGTGGTGAGAAACAGACAAATTCTGGACATATTTTAGAAAGTAGAATCAACAGTGTCTATTACAGGATTTGATGTGGGGACTGAGACAAGGAGAGGTAAAGGATCAGGGTTCTTCATGAGGAATAAAGTGACTGTGTTAACATGTTAGAACATTCACTCTGGTCATTATCCTGTAAAAGATTATTCCTGCAGTTGTGGGTGAGTAGCTCCTGAGGGAAAAACAACTCTGCTTTAGAGGATGAAATGAGTCTCTTAGGGGAAGGATACTTTGTAAAATACTCTCTGTATCCATAAGGCAGTTTGGAAAGCCTCAAGTCCTTCTTTGCTCTCTACTTCCTATTGCATTTCACCCTTGTTCCTTTTTTTAGAAATAACATGTTGTCTATTATTTGGGCAAAGAACAGCATTCTGATTTCTGCACTGTGACTTCCTGATACTCCTCTTCTTTAAATACAAGGACTGAGCTGGAGTCCCAGGGAATCCGGGATCAGAGCACCCAGGAGTCCACAGGTCAGCTCTGCCTGCACCCAGGAAGATGAAGCTCTCTGCAATAGCCCTTCCCTTCCTCTTCTTGGCAGCTGTCCTCGGCTCCCAGTTCCAGGTCCTATATGGTGAGTTCAATGAGCCTTCTCACTAGTGGCCAGATCCAGGGTAATTGTGATCTGAGGAGGAGACAGCAGATACCTTTGTCCTCTTGTGATTGCTCCCTGCCTCACACATGGATATGACCTTGGCACTTGTTTAAAAGCAGCTTCAGTCCCTGCAATCTGACCACACTGTATAGAGATAACTGATCTGACTTGGAGAAACAATTCTCTCCTTTCTCATGACTAGACTCATTTGATTTACCTTCCCTTAGCTGACCCAGGACCATCAAGTGGTAAATCAAAGGACTGTTTTAAATTGTAAAGTATAGAAAGAAGCATAGTGCTAACATTGTAGAATATTAGGATTATTATATGCCATCTAGTATAAAGGGACAAGTTGGGCAAGCAACTCACCCAAGTCCACCTACCCATTATATTTATTTATTTTAAAAAATTACACATCTACAATTTCCTAGATGCAAGTAGACACTGTTCTAAGTGTCTTACAAATACTAGCACACTGAATTCTCCTGACAACCCTGTGAAGTAGACTATCAGCAACTTATATAATTTTTCTTAATAATAATATTCTCACTTTTAAATGAGAGAACTAAGGCATAGAAACCTTAGATAACTTACTCAAGATCACATAGCTAGTAAGTGGTAGAGTTAGGATACAAGTTAGTTAGGAAGCTGTTACCAAAAGACAAGACCGTTTGAGATGTGGGTTAATTCCCTGAACTGGGATCAAACTCAGGCATAACAGTGATAGCTCTGAGACTTAAGCCCTAGGCCACAAGGGAAAACCTCATCCATTTGCCTCTCATGGTCCTGACTGCTGCTTTACCTACACTACACGAAAACTCCGATGTACGTCCATGGAGGATTATTTTGAAACGTCCAGTCGGTGCTCCAAGCCTGCTGTCATGTAAGTGCCAAGCTCACTGTCCTTTCTCAGAAGGGGTGGAGGAGTTAATAATGAATGGGTTTCTGGAAAAGTCCCGCCCCCTGGATCCTGCCAGGTCAGGGAGAGGTGGTGTCCTCTTTGGAATCCTGCAGGACATCAGGTATAATAGGCTCCCAGTAGAGGGAGGTTAGGGAAGGAAATCAAGTGCAGGAGCAAGGCTGACAGAGGAAACTCCCATGAGTCACCAAGGGGGGCTCAGAGACTGAAGACGGTCTCAAAGAGGAAACACCCTGAGTTTCCTGCACAAGAGAAGAGAAAGAGCAGGCTGGACTGAGTGGGGAAATAAGGGACAGAGAGGAGGGGGTTCCCAATCCCCATTTGCTGAACCCTTCTCAATTTGTAATCTCTCTCCTCATTGCTCCCTAGCTTCCTCACCAAGAAGGGGAGGCAGGTCTGTGCAGACCCACGTAAAGAACGAGTTTTGGATTGCATGAAGTCCCTGAAATCAAGGAAACAGAGATCAGAAAACGGACTTGACTCAAGAGAACGATACTAGGTGCCTCACCTCACCGCAAACTCTCTTGCCTCAGTACTTCCTGGTAGATTCTTGGCTGGAATTACTTTTTTAAAATCAACAATTACTGTTCTGTTCTGGCTATAAAAGCAATGCATTAATAAAGAGTATTCAATTAAGTATGCTTGGACTTTAAGAAAAAAAAGAAACTGTGGGAATTGCCAAACTTTGAATTCATGATTATTGATTTTTTTTTTTCACAAAATGAGAGATCATAGTACAATTTTCTTAAAGCTAAAAACA
The DNA here is from genome assembly GCA_019455555.1 of Galemys pyrenaicus. Lineage (NCBI taxonomy): Eukaryota > Metazoa > Chordata > Mammalia > Eulipotyphla > Talpidae > Galemys > Galemys pyrenaicus. The sequence goes on from JAGFMF010011576.1 coordinate 2,434,864, forward strand.
TGACTCATTTGAATATAGAGGGACTATGTCAATGATTTAACCTATTAGTGAAAACGGATTCAAAGATCACCCAAAAAGCAGAGATTCATATATTGTTAGGGATGGCATTCTGAAAGGTTTATTAGAAAAAAAACAGATTAATGTCCTATAGGGCAATAAAATTAACTGTGGGGATTATCTTTTCTACCAGATAAAAATCATTTGCCTCTATGCTAGATACAAATGTTAGATACAAAATTTACAAGTTAACATGTAATTTCACAAAACCTGGGGCCCGGTCAATAGTAAATAGAACACCAATCAAGTCTGTTCTCACTGCAGACTGAAAGCCTCCGGGGGTAGGCCTTTCAGTCAGTGTTCCAACATGGAAGGTCTGCAGTTATCCTTTTGCCTTATTTTCTATGTTTTGGATTTTTTTTCTTAATAGATATACCTTCCTAAAAAACATCATCGTTAAAGAACAAAAATAAAGAACATTGACAAAAACATTTAAAGTTGGAGCTAACAGCATTTTACAATCATATCTATCAAAATGTGAGGTTTATAATTATTATTTCTCAGTCAACTATCTCATAAAATTGAGAATAATGCACTGAATTCTAAACAAATCTATTCAAAAAAAATTTCAAAGCTATGCTTACTTTTTTGAGTGATTTGCCATAAGGAATCAATAGGGAAATAAAACCTGATCATTAATCAACTATCTTTTATAATAATGAATCATCATTATAAAATAAATCCTGAGACAGTCAGTAGTTAAAGCTGGCACTGGCAATTACTGTAACCCAAGAAAAAGTTAAACACAAATTGACACTATGTCCCATCTCATTCTCCCTACTAAAATTGCTAATCTTTGCAGGTTTAACTGGTTAAAAGAGTTTTCTCTTACTCCATCACTTAGGAGTGGAGAGTTGGAGAGGAGATGACTGGAGCTAAGGGGTAGAGCATAGATGTATGCAATTTAAACAAGCATTTCAGGGAAATCTTATGCAGTGGTCCTGGGACCTCCCTTAGAGATGCCATTTCTGGAGGTGTGGGCAAACTGGTAGGCAGGCAAGCTAGTAGGCATTTGACGGGAAAGAGTGCCTTAGATAACTTTGCAAATATACTAAGTATACTACTAATATACTAAGTATACTTACTTATATACTATAATAAAGGGAATGCCTTTCCTTTGTCTCCGCCTAAGTGAAAATCCCTGTTTCCCTGGTTGCAAGTTTCAGATGCAGGAGCCCTGGCTGTGGTGGGTGAGAAGGAATCAGGGCTGGGGCTAGCCAGGCTTCCACTGGCACTATCTGCGAGTTCCATCTCTGGCGGGTGGAGGTGGTGAGGCTTTTTGCCTTTGAGCAGAAGTTAACCAGTGCCTTGGCCAGTTCCCTCTCTGGCCATTGTCCCCCTGTGGAACACTACAACAGACATCCGTCTTTATTTAGATAACTGGTCTTGGAGCACTTTCCTGGGGCAAACCCTACATCTGACCCTTCTGAGATGGGGACTCACAAGGTCATAGTTTGATTTTCTCCATCCAAGCTTCTACGAAAACCCACTGAGGCCCCTACTGAGAAAATGTTTACTCAGTGACCTTCTCCATCACCTGTAGGCGGATCCAAGATTTTTTTTAAGCTCTTTTGCTTTGCCATCAAGCTGACACATATCCTTTAGATAGAACAGAAATTTCTCACCTTATGGTCAGCGTCTGTCATCTTTCCTGATTCCCTACTATTATTATTAACTTATTTTCATTTTATATTTCTTTTCATTTCAAGGGGATTTGAGGAGGCAGAAGAAGCAAACACAGGTGCTCAGGATTCTGACCTACATTTTGACCCATTTATGATCTTTCCTGCTGCTCACATTACTTCATTTGAGTTCCATTTCATTCATAAGCTTTGAGTTTACACCAGTCCACTGAACCCTGGAATATAAGATTAAGTAACGGCAACAGCGACTTTGGGCTTTTCCATAGAGATTTTGTTTCAGAGCCTTGGAGAAAAATCTCAGAGTTGTTGGATTAAAACTGTGCTAGACCTGGGCCTCCCCTGGTGGTGCAGTGGGTTAAGCAGCGCACTATGAAGCAAACCGCAGCCACTGCAGCACGAGTTCAATCCCTGCTGCCGGCCAGGGAGGGGGACCCACATGGTGCGGCAGACCTCTCCTGCTGTGCCCGCTGCTCCCCTCAGCAGTGTACTTCTGTTATCTGCCTGTTCTGCTCCCCGCTCTCTGTGGTGAATCCTCTCGCCCCCCCACCCCGACACCTCTGGTCTGTGCCCCAGTGCTTGTATGCATAAATAAATAAATCTTTAAAAAAAAAATAAAACTGTGCTAGACCTAAAGAGAATGTGGGTCCTTGGGTCCTTTGGCTGGTCGAGGGCATGACCCCCTGAGCTGTGAGGAGGTCAGAGGACCAGGTGTCTCCTAATCAAGGCTCTGGGTCTTGACAACAGCAGCTGAATGGAAGTAAGGAGCAGAAACTGAGTTTTTCCCTTCTGATCAAGCATTTGGTTATTCCCAGAACACCTTTAAGGTCTTGGAGGGGACCGTGACATGCAACAGGTTAATTGCCTAATTGCATAATATTCACATCCTCCACTTTCCCAGTTTCTCAAAATAGCATATTTTCTGTTTTCTTCCATTTTGTGATGCCTCTGTCAGATGCCTCTCCTCTTAATTCCACCCATCCTGCAAGGTTCAATAAAATCTTCCGTCATCATCCCAGCCAGAGCCCAGCTTCCTTCCTATGGAATCCTGAGGGACATATTTATTATCACCTGAACAAACAGTAGCTACTTCATATTCTACATCATGGGAACCATGAGAACAAAACAAACCAGATTCCTACCCTTCTAGTATAGTTCAGTGTATAGAAAAGACTGAAAATAAGAATATGACACTTACGCATATAATCATATTTAATTTATTACTAAATTCCTAAAGTTATTATGCAACACTGAAGTAAAATAACAAGGTTGTTTATATTGGATGTAAAATAACAAGGCTGTTTACACTGGATGGGGCTCATGCCTCTCAGTTCCAGCCAAACTGCCCAAAAGATAAAAAGGCCACTAGGCTGAAGCACACTACGTAGGAAGCCATGCTACAGAGCAGGGCTTCTGAAACTAGGGGCATGCGTAAGAACCACAGAAGGATTTTAAACTAGTGAGTGGCCTAAGAATCAGCAGGAGGGTCTGCTAAAACACAGATTGCTCAATCTCACCTTCAGAAGTTCTGCTACAATAGCACTGGGGTGGGCCAAAGAATCAGCATTTCTAACCAGTTCCCAGGTAATGCTGATGCTGCAGGGTAAAGTGGAAATTTGAAGGGAAAATCTCACTCTTTATAGCTCCAGCATTGTTTGCAACTTTATTTAAAAAGCACATTTTTTTCTAGGAACCAAAAAATAATTTCAAAGAATTAGAAAAAAAAATAATTGTAATTGTCTTTTCAAGGACAAACAACTAAATGCATTGGATCTTAACTTGTGCTTATACTTTATTTTTTTGAAGATTTATTTATTTATGCATTACAAGAGTAGGGGTGTAGGCTAGAGATGCAGAAGGTGAGAGGATTCATCAGAGACAGAGGTGGGATCCACTGAAATACACTGCTGAGGGGAGCAGTGGGCAAGACGAGAGAGATCTGCTGCACCATATGGGTCAGCTCCCTGGTTGGGATTGAACTCATGCTGCAGTGGCTGCAGGGGATGCGGATAGCTTCATAGCACTGAGACTTAACCCCTTATGCCACCAGGGAGGCCCTACTTGATATTTTTATGGTAAGAGTTATCAAAGTGGCTTAATTATTAATAAACAATCGGGGAATATTTAAACATGGTTAAGTAAATCTGAAAACCAATTTCAATTTTTTAAAAATAAAAATCTTGAAAGTTTCACAAAATAACTAGGAAAAAAATGTGCTTGAAAGTTGTAAAAAGAACACATAAAAAAAAATTTTTTTACGAACACATAAAAATTTAACTAGAGCTGCACAGAATCAAGGCCTAAAACAGCAAAGGGAAATCTCCTTATTTTTATGGCTTCACTTTTTTTTTACCATTTCACTTTTAGAACCACAGAAGGACTCTAAGAGCTCACTCCCTTTTTTATTGGTATAGACCAGGAGACTCAACTGAGGACTCAGCCATGGCAGAGGGCATGAGCCACAAGGCCATGCCAGTGGAGCTGAAACTTCTGAAACCAGAAGATGTGTTACATGTGGCCAGAAGATGTGTTACATCGAGGGGAAGGAGCAAAGAAGTAAAGAAGTAAACATACTGAGGTTCATGGGAGCCAGGTCTCTCACTGCTAGAATAGGGAGGGAAACATAGAGGAGGAGACTGAAATAAACCTACTGGTGTTGACTTGGAATTGTTTTCCCTATAGCTCATACAGGTGATCTGTAAATTGCTTTATATATATAAAATAGACACTGTAAGTTAATTCACACACTTAAGCCTATATGCCTTGATATATTTCCTTATTCTGCCTACCAAGAGCCCGAGATCGAAAAGCAATACCATCAACAAAGCACTGATCACGCTAAGCACACACGTTTTGGTTTCTCAATTGTCTCTCAGTTTCCTCAAGTACTGATATTGAGCTTAAAGAGGCTAATATTCAAAGCCTCTGGGACAAAAGCTAGTGTGTATAGTAATCATTATATAATGCTTGCTAAATAAATGGATTGTATGGTGAGGGGTGGGGACTGGGAGCTAAAGGTTCAGCTTAAGACATTAAATAGGCTTTCCCAGCCTCATCCTGTGACCCAAATGCCCTCAAATTTCCAGATGCACAGATCCTGATTCTCTATCCCTATATGGCTTATAACTGGAATTGGGCATAGACAATTCCAGATAGAGATCTTTTGCCAAGTCTGAAACAAGCGTCCCAGCCCCTGTGCTCATGGTGTGCTCCTAAGAAGAGCTACTATCAAAGGAGTTAATCTATTCCCATTGGGGATGGGAGGCAATTTCCTCCCTGAAATCTTGGCTCTCTATGCTTTCTTCACTCTACCCTCAACAAATGTGCATATGAAAATATGATATGAAATCACTGAGGCGTCCACTGATTTCTACTTCCTTTTGAAATCTTAGTTCCTTATTTAAAAAAGTACTTCGCCTTGATGATCATTTCTCAACACCTCCTCAGCTGGTGAGCTTCAGAAGCCCTCACCAGGCCAGCTCTCCTGCAGCGGCAACCCCCACAGGAGAATGAAGATCTCGGTAGCTGCGAGCTCCCTCCTCCTTCTCCTCTTCATCACCATCACTCTCGGTTCTAAGACTGAACCTTCCTCACGTGAGTGCAATACCATGAGTGCAATGCTCAGGCTTCCTTCCCATCTAGGCAGGCCCTGAGGGGAAATAGCAGAGTCACTTTGCAGGGGATACAAGCTGGAGGAGCATGAAAGGAGGTCTGGTGGTTTTTTTTAAGTGATTTAATTCTCACCCAGCACCAGCCCCCTTCCTGTCAAGGCCGTGAAGGGAAGACAGTGTGCCTCTCTGCTCCCTCAATTCATCTCTCTGTCATTAAAGAGCAGCCACCAAATTTATGAAGGTGTCCCCAGGGAGAAACAGCATGTGGAACCCCTCAAGGCCCTCCTGAGATTTGGACCCAGCTGTTTTCATGGTTGGTTCTAACCCTCTAGAGAACTGCTTAGGTAGGGGCTGGGGTGCTACCTGCACCACACTTGTTCAGTTTCTTAGGATGAGCTCCCTTTACAGACAACTAAAACTCAGCCTTCAATTTTACTCCATTTCCTTTTCAGAAACTGAAGGGAAAGATAGAAGGCAGCTGAAATAAAGCTAGTCTAAAGTTAATGAGAGTCACGCTAGTTTCATTTGTGTCTCTGAAGTTATTTGCTGGCTCAGGGAATGCAGTGGGGATGGGTTTTGGGGACCAGGGAGAGGGGTCTGTGGCTCCATTCTTTGGAGAGTGAGGATGCTGCCTGGGATGATGCCGGATAAGACCTTTCCTTCTCCACCCAAGCACCTGGCCACCATCAATGACCACAGGCCACTCATGTCTGTCCAGGCTGGTCACCTAATGTGCTCACCCTCAGTGCTCCCCTCCAGAGCCAAGGCAGCTGCGTGATTGTACAGGGTCCTTGGCCTGAAAGGCCCTTCTACTTCCTCCATAATTCAAGCTTGGTGTGACTTCACTTTCTCCCCCACACAACTGCGATATAAGCTATGACATTTCAGAATCAGAAGACAACTAATCACCCAATTTAGTGATTTTTTTAAAAATGTATATCATATAGGGGCCTCCTTGTTGGTACAAGGGGTTAAGTCTCAGTGCTATCCACAGCCCCGCAGCATGAGTTCGATCCCTGACCAGGGAGGTGATCCACATGGCACAGCAGACCTCTCCTGTCTTTCCTGCTGCTCCCCTCAGCAGTGTATTTCAGCAGATCTGTCTGTTCTTCTCCCCACTCTGTCTCTGGTGAATCTTCTTAACCCCGCACCTCTGGCTTGTACCCCAGTTCTTGTATGTATAAATAAATCTTTTTAAAAATGAAATAAAATAAAATGTGTATCATAAACCTTTTCTTTAAACAAAATCTCACACAAAGGTACAGTATGTAAACATCAGCAAAAAGGGGCTGACCGTGGTCCTATACCCAAGACTCTACACCCAAAATAGTCCCTGAGCATACAGACCACAGGAAGTTCAGTGTAGAAGTCACCAACCCAGCCCACCACTGACAGACAAGGACACTGAGAGAGGAATAAAGTAGAGAGGGCACAGAGGCCACAAAGGCAAAGAAGGGTTAGAATCTGGGTATCCCAACTCCCTGGCCACTGGCCTTGGCCTTGGCATCCTTCCCTCTTTGGTGGGCACGACCAAGGGGGACATGGGCAGGATGGGGGGACCTGGAAGGACGAGGTCTGCAGTCCTAAACAGCATGTGTCTCAATTCCTACTGGGATTTCTTCCAAATCTCCCTCCTGTTTCAGCACCTCTGCCCTCAGGGATGGTGTGTGTGCACTAAGATCTGAACTTTGCTGTCTTCCATCGGGAGTTGAAAATCATCATCCAATCTCTCCAGGGAGGGTTTCAAGAAAGGGAAGGAGGGAGGTTGCTGCTGAAGGAGAAAAAGAGGAGCCCTTGACTGAGTCTCTCCAGGTGCCATGTCAGAATCCTGCAGAGCTATCTCCTCCGTCCTTCCCTTCCTTCCTCCTCATGTTGCGGACACTGACAGCAGACAAGGCCCTTAACTAGGGACCCAATCTCAGCTTCCCTGCCTGCTTTCTCCTCAGGCGGACCCTACCACCCAGCTGAGTGCTGCTTCAACTACGTTATCCACAAGGTCCCACGTTCTCGGATTGCAGAGTATTATGAGACCAGCAGCCAGTGCTCCAAGCCTGGAATTGTGTAGGTGGCCCACACACATTCAACAATGGGGGAGGCGAAGCAACAGGGTGGGGGATCTAGGATGATGGGGACTGCCCAGGGCAGTACTCAGGTGTGTGACAAAGGGAGGGGTAGCCAAGGGCCTTTCTGGCCTGACTGGGCCACAGCAGCAGGGAGGAAGCTGGGTTCATGATTGGGGAACCACAGGGAAGGGGTGAGCAGGCTGGAGAGCACTTCCTGGGCAGGGACCCTGAGGCTAGATGGGCCCAGAGGCCCTGAGGACTGAAGAGTATGATTGAGAGAGGAGACCAGGCGCTGGGCTGGCTCTACAAAGGAAGGAGAGACAGTCAAGGCCAGATGAGGAATTTGTGAAGAGAGAGAATGGGCTCTTACTTCCCAGTTGCCAGACCTCATGGCTGGTCATCCTCCTCCCTCTTGCTCCACAGCTTCATCACCAGGAGGGGCATTTCCATCTGCGCTGACCCCAGAGAAGACTGGGTCCAAGACTACATCACAGACCTGGAGGAGAAATGAGTGATCCAGAAGTAATGGAGAAGGGCACAGCTGGGCATCGTAAAAGAAAAAGGTCAAGACCTGCTTTCACCCCCAATTCTCAGCCCCAGTCACCCCAGTCAGCTGCCCTGCCCTGAATTAAAGACCATTCATCCCTTCCTTGCCCTCGTTCATGCCTGCTCAATGCTCCCATCAGCAGTGACTAAGGACACCTACGGTGGCACCCTCAGCATCAAGCCCTGCTCTGTCAAGGCTCCAGACATTTGACTGGAGCCTGGTACAAACAGTGGGTCCAGCCTATGATGGGGGCTAGTGGGAAGCTGAGCAGAAAATGAGGGAGATACTGGCGTAAAGGCCACCTCCCCAACAATCACAATAACAACAGATACCATTCTTATTAGCCCAAGCACTCTGCTGAGCAGGCTTTGAAGATGCTGTCTTATTTAAGCTTCACACATGTGGAGTTAAGAATTACCACCTGATTAGACAGGCACAGAGAGCATCAACCCCTAGAACCCTTTTCTGTGCTGCTTCCAAGGTCTTTGTTCACTGCTGTCTGGAATGGGAATGATTCACAGGAATATTTTATCCATCCTTCCCCCAATTTATACATACCTGGTTGTACTACATTGTTTTACTCACAAGGCCTCACAGAAAGCCTGGTACATACCAGGTGCTCAGGAAATGAATGGATGGCTGGGTGGGTGGATGGAATAAATGAAACAGAAATCAAGGGGAGGTCTACAACCCAAAAATAACACCCACCTGTCCCCAAAGTCTCTCAGTGTCATCTTCAGGGCTCCAGGAGGAGGTCGGCACACTTGGAGTAAGGTCATGACCAGATGGGCACCATGGCCTCCACCCCTGACCCCCAGGCGAGAGCTGATGGAGGCCTGCATGCTATATGACACCAGGCTTCCTCAGACCTCCTCCCCTCCATGAACAGATATCAAAGGGATATCCCACATCCAAATCATCCCTACCCTCAAAAAGCCACAGCTTCACCACTAACTACCTTGAAACTACCAGGACTCAATGCATTTCTTGTTTCTCCCTCTTTATGAGCAGCCACACTAAACAGCAAGCCCCTAAGAATCCCATTTCCCGTTCTGCCCACACACAAACCTCCCTCCCCCCCTTCCCTTTATTCTCAGCCCCAGCAGCACTTCCCCTATGCCACTAAAGTTCGAGCTATGTGTTCAAAATTCCCCATATCCTAAACCTCTTCTCTGAATGCTGCCTTCAACCCAGAATGGGGTCTTAGGAGAGAATGACTCTAAGAGAGAGGATGCTGAGGGGCAGGTCCAGCCAAGGCCAGAGGGGCAGATCTGTGGGACACAGAGCGGTTGTTAGATGTATGCGTGGTGCCTGCTGGTCATGATGTGCCACGTGGCACGCTAGGTAAACCTATGTTGTCAGCATGCAGCCTACTAGACTAAAAACTGGTCCAGATTCCAAGGTCCAAAGAATCAAATGAGAGTATCGACAAGAAAGCAAAACACCTCAGCAACAAATGGGGAATGAAAGACCAGCCACATTGTCTTTTCAGCATGTTAGCATAACCTTTGATAGAAAAGAGTGTAAGCTAAAACCTGTGTCCTTGAACTGGGGGTGAGGGCTATCCTTTTCAGAGGCCACTAAATTCTATTCTGGCCTCAATCTGTGCTTTCTGTAATCCTGCTTTATGTTCACGCTCCCAAAGACCCATCACCTGGGGAACAGGACGTTCAACTTTTGCTCCCTTTGCCCAACACAGATACGGTGGCAGGTTACAGGATGAAGGAACCATCTGATTTCAAGACTGCCTATCTGCTAGTTGCCCATGTGACCTTGAACAATTTATTTACTCTCTCTAAGCCCAGGTGGCCTCGTTTAAAACAGGAGTAATAGGGGTCTCCCTGGTGGTCAAGTGCTATCAAACTATCATCCAGCCACTGCAGTGTGAGTTCAATCCCCGGACCCACATGGCGCAGCAGACCTCCCCTGTCTCACTTGCTACTCCCCTCAGCAGTGTGTTTCAGTAGATTTGCCTATTCTGCTCCCCACCGCCTCTGGTGAATCCTCTCACCCCTCACACCTCTGGCCTATGCCCCAGTTCTTGTATGCATAAGTAAATAAAAATAAAATGAAATATATGATAGGATGATTTTTAAAAAAACAACAACCAGAAGTAATAATAATCTCTTGTCACTGCTGTAAGAATTCAGTCAAACAGTTTGTGAGGGCACACACCCTCTTTCACTCTTTCCTTCACATGAATTGAAATCTTACTGAATTCAACTCTGCCCTATCCCTGCCCTCCATCGCCCGCCCTTTCCACAAATGCCCAGGGAGGCCCGTTGTTTCTCCTCCTCCTCCACCAACTCTGAAGTGGTCAGAGTCCAGAGAGCTGAGCAGCCAGAGTAGACAGGCAGCCGCAAGGAGGACATCTCCACTCAACTCTACCCTGAAGCTGTACCGCCTCACTGAGAAGATGAAGGTCTCCATGGCTACCCTCTTTCTCCTCACCCTCACCCTCACTACTCCTGTTTCATACAGCCAGTCAGGTGAGTCCACCTGTCCCTGCAGAGCAGAAATGAAAAAGGGGGACAGGGCAGCTGGCAGTGAAGTGATGTCAGGCCTTTCACCAGCCCTGGGGCCTCTTCCCTCCTGATACCCAGCTGCTGTCTCCAAACTCTCCCTGTTGTGAGTAGAGCGGCCCTGGTCTGGGGTTGAGCCATTCTAGGAAACTGGGTCAAGATTACCTAAAGACTCCAGGATAGAATTTAGGAATGACCATTTAGAAGGAGGAGCAACAGGAGGTTAATAACCTTAGCTAAGAAGTGGATGAGAAGTCATAGAGGCCTTGGGAGCACAGCAGAGATGGGCTAAAGTGGCATTTGGGGCTAAGTCCAAGAATGGGGAGTCTGAACCTAGACACCTTTCTCACACTTAGGCATGCATAGATGACTGGGACTATCATGGTGGCTCAAAGGAGTCCCAGTGGGTCGTCCAAGTGCGCTGTGTGAGGGTTTCTTGGCCCATCTCTCCCCAGCACAGCAGTAAGCAAAGTCTAGAAAACAGAAAGGGATTGAAAGAAAGCTATGATATACTAGCAACCCATAAAGAATGCTACTTGTTTTGCCTACTTCCTACCCCCTACCTGCTTCTACCACCTTTTGTTAGGACCTGGGACAAAAAAAGGACCAAGACACACAAGCAGGCCCTCCACACACACACCTTCGTTTGCCCCAGGCCTTTGTTCTCTCTAAGGCTACCCTTGCTTGTCCAAAGCCTAAGCAGTGCACTTGTCCTCCTGCCCTAACCTCTCTTGCTTTTCACTTCATCCCACCCCTTCCGCTGCTCAGCCTCTCCAGTGCCTCTAGGTTACAGTCCAAATGCCCTCCTACAGTGCCCTCCTACAGTGCCCTCACCTCTCTAACTTCTTCCTTCTCACCCTGCACTCCAGCCATCTGCAGCTGTTCCGCTCCCAGACACACTGAGCATCCCCACCTTCAAACCTTCATACCTCCCCTTCTTCCAGACCCTGTCTTTTTTCCAATCCTCTCTCTGTCTAAATCCTACTTGTCCTTCAAGAATCAAGCAGGCCCCACCTGCTGTGAGACGTCTCTGATGAGATGCCCCTCACTCTGTTTCTACAGTTCTTTGTGTCAACTGCTGTTCTATCCCAGCCCACATTCTATTGCAGTTCTTATCTTTTTCATGTTTGCTTTTATCCTGACTAGTCTGTAAGGGCCTCAAGAATAGTGAGAGGTCTTCCTCATGTGTGACTCCCAGAGTCTGGCATGCAATTGGAGCTCCGTACATGTATGTCAAAGCAAGTCCTGGCTCATCAGCAAATGTGAATAACCCATGCTTCTGTACCTGAGGAAACTCAGTTCACAGGCTGGGAGTTCTACATGTATGTCTCCCAGAACGGTTCATCTTTTTCACCTTCCCTGTTAGCCATCAAGCTAACAAATGGTTCTGTCATCAGAAGAGTGGAATGCCATGATAGGAGATGGAGGTGGGTGGCATGGGCTACTTCTCTGCCTTCCTGGCTTAACTTTCCATGTGATTCCTTCAGAAATTCCTGAATCAACAGATGTTCCAACTGCCTGCTGCTGGTCTTTTAGAAACAAAGCATTGCCAAGAAGTATGGTGGTGGGATACCAAGAGGCATTCAAATGCCCGCAGCCAGGAATCATGTAAGTGCTTGCCTGCAGATGTTCCTGTGGAAAGGGAAGGGAACCAGAACCAGAATGGGATACACAAAACCAAGAAGTCTCTATGCTAGAGGCAGTACAGTAGGCACAATGGTTTGGATTTTGAATCTCACAAGACATGCCTGGGTTTGATTCTTGACTTTTGCCTTTATAGCGGTGTGACCCAATAAATGAATGGTGGCCATGAGACCCAAGCCTAAGGGATTAGGTTAAGTGGGGAAAGGAGGCTGAAAGAAGGGATAACAAGGTATAGAAGCCAGAGAGAGAAGCCTACTGATGGGGGAGACCTGGAGAACTATAAAGTGCATGTGTGGGGTGCAGGAGTATGAGCTGAGCCCTCCATCCTACTCCACGGCCCATAACAGTCCAACTCTCTTCCACAGTTTTGTCACCAGAAAGAACCGAAAGATCTGTGCCAACCCAAACTGGAGATGGGTCCAGAAATTCATCCTGGATTCCAACCTACCCTTGCTGCCCTCCAGGAGCTTGGCCTAGGCTAGAGTACTAGATCACAGAAAGGCCAGCCCCAGCTCCTCCACTCTACCTGATGACCAGGCCTTCCTTTTGGCACAGGGAGTTGAGGCACAGCACTGTGAAGCTATCCGCAGCCACTGCAGCAGAAGTTCAATCCCATACCAGGGAGCTGACCCACATGGCACAGCAGACCTCTCCTATCTCACCCACTGCTCCCCTCAGCAGTGTGTTTCAGTCAATTGCCTGTTCTGCTCCCCACTCCTACTCTACCTCTGGTGAATCCTCTCACCCCCTGCATCTCTGGCTTACACCTCTGCTCTTGTAATGCATAAATAAATAAATCTTTTTAAAAAAAGGAACGGTGTTAACTTGTGGTCTGAATGATAGTGTCACATTCACAGAAGCAAACCAGTGATCAAAAAAGCAATTATAAATAGTTCAAATATTTTATCAGTGTCTGGAGGAAATGACAGAGTTAAGGGGGGTGGGCACTCACTAATTAGTATCTCACTAATACTCAGATACTAGAGATACCATTAATATTCAGGAAAAAAATATTTCATATCTCTTCCTCACTGTGCTTTCATATCCTCACCTCTTACCAGCTACCTGGTATCCTCACCAGATACCAGCCATTCTACATAATTATGTATAGCTTCCAACCAGGCCCCTGCCACATCAAAAAACCCCACAAACTGGGATTTTCCTGCCCAGCTTTATCTCTTTTCTAGATCTTTTTTTCTTCTACTACTTTTTTTTTCTTTTAAATCTTACCCTTTTATAGCAGCTCATGGGGGGAATATTCAGATGCTGATGACTTTTGTCCCTGCAGGAGAGGTTTTGCTAGAGTCCTATTATCTCGTCTTTCTCCAGGTATCCTAGGCACAGTGACAAAACAAAAAGCACCTTCTGCACCAAGCTTTGCAGTACTGGGGAAGGGCAATAGACTGCAGTGCGGTAACCATTCAATAAATAAAATATTCTTTATTGACACCTTGATTCCTAACTTTCTGCTAGAGTGAAAGCAACTAATCTCCACTTTTTTCAGGGGCTTCCCCACATCCCCCTATGAATTGTGTCAAATTTGGGAACTGGAAACCAATTACTGTGCAAAAATGAACAACAATATAGGGAAATTTTAAAAATTGGGAACTGGAGAGTTACACAGCACCAAGGCCAGACATACATACTCAATGTCCTCTTTCTCTCTGTCTCCACTCCATTTCAGTAGAGAGCTGAATCAGGCAAAATTCAACATTCCCCAAAATGTTATTGTAAAGGCAATTAAAGCTATACAGTTAAGAAAAACAAATAAATTTGGTGACGCAATTATTCTGACCACTGGCCATTCATTCACTTAGGGTCTGGTGCACGGCCCCCCATAGCTGAGTTGGAAATATACGAGTCTGCCTCCCACCCCAGCCAAAGCTATTCTGCCCAGGGATGACTGCTGACCCTATCTGGACAGTCAGATTCTCTGAGAGTTTGAAGTTTGGAGCAGAGAAATAGACCAGCTGTTGCTAGGGGAGAAGGGAGTGCCTGGCAGCACCCCAAAAGATGGCACCTCTGAACTCCTGCACTGAAGTTCCCAGGGCTGCGCTGCTTCCTGCCGCTTCTCCAGGACTGGAGGTTCAGCTAATCTTTCAATTCCATGAGATGCCTGAGCATCTTTCCCATGATCCCCCAGTTTTTTTCTGAATGGTTGTGTTGGGAAATAGCACCTTGAAGACTTGAAGATAACTCTTTCTTGATTTAGGCTAGTTCTGTGTGTGTGTGTGTGTGTGTGTGTGTGTGTGTGTGTGTGTGTGTGAAAAAGACACTATTTATTAAGTGGACAATTCAGTGGCATTAAGTCCTTTCACATTGTGCAACTATCACTACTGTCTCTAGGCAAGACTTTTCATCGACTAAAACTGAAACTCTCTGACCCCTAAACAATAACTTCCCATTCTCCTTGCCCCAGTCCTTAGGAAGCAGTGTTCCACTTTGGTCTTTGTGAACCTGACTAGTCTGGTACTAATTAATGAGTATTACCTCCAACAGCAGGCCTGAGATATTTGTTCTTTTGAGACTGGCTTGCTTCACTTAGCATAATGCCCATATTGTGTTCGTCTATAACTTCATTCCTTTTTAAGGTGGAATAACATGTTGTCATCTGTATCTTCCACATTTTTCTTATCCCTTCTTCCACCAATGGACATTTGAGCATGACTCTTATCTTTACCCAAAGAGGGAAGATTTGGTTTCTGCTACTTGTACTAAGAGCACTTTGACTTATAAAATGACCCATCATGCTGGCCAGGTGGGAACTCAGAGGCAGGTAAAGACATGAGGCTCTGACCCACATGATTCCTGACCTGTCCCATCCAGGAAACCTGCCTGCTTTAGTCCCTCCTAAAGGGTGATAGATGGTGACCTCCTGGTTCTTAATCCACAAATTTCTCTCCACTTTCCTTACTCTCAAAGCTGAGAGATTACAGCTTCAGAAGTTCACAGCCTAGGATGAAAGAATTACACATAAATACAATGTAGTCAGGCCTAGGCCTTTGCTTGTAGGGGCCAGTGGATGTGGAGGGTGGCAGGGCATAGATTGGCATAGGAGTCAGAATAGGTTCAGTGTGTAGGCCCAAAGCAGTAGGAGGTTTCAAAGTCCTTAATCAGCATCGGGCTCAAAATTATGGAAGAGACTTCAAAGGCCTAAAGGACAGGATGGAGTTGAAACAGGAAGCACAGATCAGAGTTTTGGCAAGCTGGAATGGAAATATCTTTGTCTTGTCTTTGGTTCATCAGAAGAATTCAGGGTTGAGATGTCAATTTGGAAGCCTCATTGAATGTCTACATTGAAGGTCAAATTCCCATTCCAGCATGTAACATAAAACTGGCCAGAGATTCCTACTGGTTCAAAATCAGAAGTAGTTTCCTTGGGTCTATTCAATTGTTTTTTAAAAAGGATATTCCCAGTCTTTTCAAGGTTGATGCCTACTAACTTTACACACACATACAGAGAGAGAGAGAGAACACGTCTCCTCATCTTGACACATAGGTCTGTTTTGTCTACAGTGACACCCTCACTCTCAGAAACCTATACCCAAAGAGCTTACATGGCTGCCAGCCTTGTGGAACACAGATGATCAACTGGAGGGGCCTAGAATAGTTTGCACTCCTGGGTCAGAAAAAGGGGTAACTCAGAGTCAGTGAAGGTCACACACAACAACATGGGGGAGTTAGTGGACAAGAAGGGAAGAAAGTGAGGAAGCAATTCTGGGTAGTACAAAGAGCATTTACTCTGGAGTTGAGAAGTCTAGCCACATGTCCCCTCGGAAAAGCTATCCATGGAGATTTGAACCAGATGACCACAGGGGCTGAGGTTTAATTTGGGCAGGCCTACACAGAATTTTCTTCAGCCTTCACAATGATCTTCTGAGAGAGGCTATATGAGCATGCATCTCCCTACCGGATCCCCCAGACCATATGAACATACATCCTCCCATGGAATGCCCCCATGCACATATAAGAGCACCCCTGAGAGTAGTTAGCAGCAGCCTGAGCTGGTGTTAGGGGGATACAGTTGATGTAATAATTTAAAAGCATTGGCTGAGTCTCAGACAAGCAAGGCTAGACTGAAATTCTAACGCTGTTACTTATTGTGAGCTCTAGGTGACTAACTACCACATCCTTCTAAGTTTCAGTTTCCACATCTGTAGAAGAGGTCCTGAAGTTGAGAGGATTTAAAGAATGCTTAGCATTCAGTAAGTGGTTAATAATGTCCCTTTTTATTTCAGCCTCTGGCTTTTCTTTAGGACCATGGAATACAGAACAGAAAGGAATTTCCCCTCATTGTGAAATAAAGAAATTAAAATCCAGAGAAGAAAAACTAGTTGCTCAAGGTCACACAATGAGTCATTAGCAGCTCTGGAATTAAAACTGGGGGCTATATTTTAAACAGAAGAAACTTCTGATCTATATAAAACGAAGGCTTAAATGAATATGGGGGAAATTGTGGTCATCTACCAAATAGAGGAAGAGGTCAAGGCCTGAGGACCGCCTTTCTCATGACCTGGGCTCCAGAGAGTTGGCTTCTATCCCATTATCCTAGGCATCCTGCCAAGGAGACTGACGCAATGGGCAGATGCAGAAGGGGATCCTGAAATTCTCCAGCACCTGGTGTTTTTCAGCGCTGGCCTTCGCCTCTTTGTATTAAGTTTTCTCTTCTGCAAAATGGAGTGTTGTGACCATTCTCAACCACTAGAATAGTATCTGGAACAAGTTTTATAATAAAGTAGAAAATGCTACTCTCTTAGCAGCTAGAACAAGAATCCCTCTCATGGAGGAAACAACCTTTGAACATGGTAACCAGTTGGGGACTCCCAAGGAGTGGAGAGCTGAGACAAGGAAAATATCTGGGTCATGGCCGGAAGACTAGTCATGGCTAAAAGACTGAGCAGCATGGGCTAGAAGACTGGCCCATGCACAGATCAGGATATTCCTTCTTGTGCCAGTGAAACCACTGCCGAGGGAGTACACTAGATGAGAAGGGAGAGCAGTGCAGCCTAATAATGCAGACCCTTGGCAGTGAGTGTGTGCTAGAGTAATGTGGAATGCTAAGAAATAAAAGAACAAACCATTGTCTTGTAACTAACCTGGGGGTGGTTTCTCTCAATAAATATGAGCTGCACCCAGCACTCAGGGGCTTGAGCCCAAGTAAGAGGCCTTGCGTCCCCTGGGGCCTGCTTTCCTTAAACTGTTTCATGTCTGTCATTTCTTTTTTTCCTGGTTCACTTGGTGCCTCTCCTCAACCCTGTTCACTGGAGCTGGACTCCAGCAGTAACCTGGGAACCAAGAGAGAAAATAACTCAGGAAAGGGAATTGGAAGTGGAGACCAGCATTCACAAGTCAATGGCTGCCAGCCAGGGGGCACGGACAGGAAAGTGTCTCTATGGAGATGTCATTTGAAGCTGGGTCCTGAAGGCTAAGGGTTTGCAGTTTCCAAAAAGCAGCTCTATGCTGACTTGATCTTATTAGTAGGGAGCACCACCTACTGGCTAAAAGCCACAAAGACTAGTCACTGTGTTCCTTAAAGGGTTCACAGACTTAGAAGCACCTAAGAGAGACCAGCGGGATCTGGGATACTGAGATGGTCCCTCCAGTGCCCACACCTTCCTGACCCTACTTATGGTCTCTCCGTCTGCAGGGAGCTGAGGTTTTTCAGTCCACACCAAGAAGCATAGATGAAGATCTTGCTCTCACAGAACTTACATTTTAGTGGGGAAGAGACACTGCATACAAATCAAATGGAGTGGGGCCTCCCTGGTGGCGCGACAGGTTGAGCACCACACTGTGAAGCCTCTGCCACACAACAGCACGAGTTCCATCCCTGATCCCCAGCCAGAGAAGGGACCCACATAGTGCAACAGACCTCTCCTGCCTCTCCCACTGCTCCCCTCAGCAGTGTATTTCAGTTGATCTGCCTGTTCTGCTCCCCAGTCTGTCTCTGGTGAATCTAGCCTGTACCCCAGCTCTTGTATGTATAAATAAATAAATATTTTTTTAAAAAAGAAAACTAACAGAGTGGTCCAGGAATATTTGGGGCACTGAGGATAAAGAGAGGGAAATTTCACATGACAGACAAGGAGGGGGTGACCTCATCCTTCCTCTGAGAAAACGATGAGACTCTTAGAACATGTTTACTGATAGAACTGGTTGAAATCCCCAAATTACATTCTTCTAAGTCACAAAAAAGGGAAGCAGTGATTGCTGCTTTGATTAGGAAGGACAAGAAACTTAGGACATAGTGATTTTTCTTTCATTAGGTAAAGCAAAGGATCTAGGCAAAAACAGAAGCTCCTCCTATAGCCTTCAGGGCCTCCCAAGTCTCCATGGCCTCTAATTCCCATACTAATGTGATAAAGACTTACTCTGAGCATACTGGGGAAAGTCTGTCTGACCCTTTTGGGAGACTGACCCCACAGTGTAAAGGTTATAGATCTTATAGCCATACATCTCAACTGAAATCTCAGCTCCAGCACTAAGTAGGTGTTTGTATCAGTTAGTTATTACTGCATAACAAACAACCATGAAAGCTCAGTGGAATACTGGGGTGTGAGCTGAACTGTGTGACCTGGGACACAGGGACACTTAGGGTCCACCCTTAAAAGGTCCCTAGGCCCCTAAGTATCCTCAGTTAAACTTAATTTGCTCACCAAGGAGCACTAGACAGCAGGTGGAAATCAGTAACTCCCACTGTGGGAGGCTAGAATGAGACGTGGGGCTGGGAGAGGGTAACTCTCATTAGATTGTCCTAACTCTTGCCAGGTTGCTCCCAGCTTTTGGCTGTGACTTTGAATCTTCACAGGGTTATGTCTATAATGAAAACATAATAAACGCTTTCCTGGTGTCATCTTTAAATTACATTTGCAGATCATTCAGGTGTTAAGAAATACAATAACCTTCAGTGTCAAGATGGGTATAATTTAAACTCCATACATCAATACTACATTACCATTATCTGACAAGCAGATCTTCAGCTTGGATAGAACTGGCATTGAAACTCAGCCAGTTCCCCTATCTAGAGCTGTTGTAGGTTTGACACATAATAATAAATTAAAATGCAGCCAGCTCCTTCTCCCCAGTGAATTTCATTAAATCACAGGAAGTCTGCCACATTGATCTGGTTTCTGATCTAGGGCTGATCTCATCCAAAGGTGATATAACAAGGATGAAAACACCAATTATCCTAACAACTGGCACTACAGTTGTTCTTTAAAAAGAAATAGCTATTCCACAATTTTATATAAGCATTTAACCTACAATAAAGAAGTCAAAAATCTACAATGGAGAAAGGAAAGAAACTAGACCACTATCTAACACCATACACAAAGATTAACTCAAAATGGATTAAAGACTTGGATGTAAGACCTGAAACTAAAAATACATAGAAAAAAACAAAAAACAGGCAAAACACTCTGAGACATGGACTTCAGAGAGATCTTTGAGGACTTGACTCCACTGGCAAGGGAAACAAATGGTATTATATGAAACTGAAAAGTATCTGCACAGTGAAAGAAACTATCACTAAGATGAAAAGACACTCTCCCAATGGGAAAAGATATAAATGCATATTATACATCCAGCAAAGTCCTAATATGCAAGATCTACAAAGAACACATACCACTTAACAAAAAGAAAGAAAATAGAAGAGTTAAGTACACTTCTCCATGGAAGACATACATGCCCAACAAGCATGAGAAAAGATGCTCATCATCACTTATCATCAGGGAAGTGGAAATCAAAATAACAAGATACCATCTCTCACCTGTGAAAAGAGACCACATCAAAAAAACACAAAAAACCAGAAGCAACAAGTGTTGGTGAAGGTGTGGAGACAAAGAAACCCTCATACTATAGGTGAGAACATAGAGGTTCTGACCCTATGGAAAAGATTATGGAAGTTTCTCAAATTATTAATAATAGATCTAATATGATCCTGCAAGTCAATTCCTAGCTATCTCCCTGAAGAATGCCAAAACACCAGTTTTAAGGGATAGGTGCACTTCTTTATTCAGTGCAACACAATTTACAAAGCTAAGTTATAGAAATAACCTAAGAATCCAAGGATAGGTGAGTAGATAAGGATGTGGTATAAATACACAATGGAATATTGCTCACCTATTGACAAAAAAAGGCTGAAATCTTACCATTTGTAACAATATGGATGGAACTGGAAAGGATTAGGCTGAGCAAAGTTAAGTCAGAAGGAGAAAGACAAATACCAGATGATTTTACTCTTATATGGAATGTAAACAAATAAAGCAACAGAAAAAAATTAAACCAAAACAAACCCTAGAGATCTGTTCAGTTTATCCCAGAGGGATAAAGGAGGAAGGGGACCCAATTGACTAGAGAGTGGGACGACAGGTGTTTTGGTGGTTCGTTGATGTGGTATCATACATCCGAAAAAGTGTGATCCTACATAGTGCTGTAAACCAATGTTGCCTCAACAGAAAATAGTACTGAAAAAAAAAGAACGTTCATATAGGAAATTACTTTAAAAGGTCAACTTAAAAAATGTATGGAAGACAGGAATCTTAAGATATAATTTGAAAGGGGTAAGAGGGAGAAACAAAAGTAAAAGTTAAACAATTTTACATACAGTATTGACAGGAAGTTAAGAAATAGGAAAGCAGAGAAAAGAAGAGAGACAGCTGAGGAATAAGAGAAAAAAGACACAAGAAGACACTGATCAGCAAAAAGAAATTCCAAGTGACAGAGAGCAGAGGATGACTAAGACCAGGAATGTCTAA
Organism: Galemys pyrenaicus; assembly: GCA_019455555.1. NCBI lineage: Eukaryota > Metazoa > Chordata > Mammalia > Eulipotyphla > Talpidae > Galemys > Galemys pyrenaicus. The sequence goes on from JAGFMF010011576.1 coordinate 2,455,704, forward strand.
TATTTCATTCTAAGTTGTTTGATTTGCTGCAATATAAATCATATATCTGTCTTCAATATAAAACATACATGTCCCCAAAATATTCAGGGAAGTATGATATGGGAGTCAGGGTAGAATAAAGAGTAGGGGCCTCCCTGGTGGTGCAAGAGGTTAAGTCACAGCACTATGAAGCTGTCGGCAGTCACTGTAGCACGAGTTCAACACCTGGCCAGAGAGGTGACCCACATGGCACCGCAGACCTCTCCTGTCTCACTCACTGCTCCCCTCAGCAGTGTAATACAGTCAATCCACCTGTTCTTCTCTGCACTCTGTCTCTGATGAATCCTCTCATCACCCATACCTCTGGCCTGTACCCCAGTTCTTGTATGCATAAATAAGTCTTCTAAATAAAGAAAAAGAAAAGAGAGTGGTCCCTACCCTTACATTCACCCCTCACAGTACCTACTAGTTTTGTGTCTACCTACCACCTGGTCCCAGTGGGATTTTCTGTCTCCAGAAGAGATTGGTCCAAGAGGTAGATACACAACCTGCCTAAGACCAAACCAAGATCTCCCTAAAATTGGTGATGAACATGTGGAGAAAGAAGCTCATGTTTGGCTGATCTAGAATAATGAAAGACTTGAATAACCTTTGTCTCTTTCCCCTACCTCTGCATAAAGGAAGCCCGTCTTCTGGAAAAGAAAATTGGATGACATACAGGACGAGTGAAGTGAAAAAAGTGGAGTGAAAGAAACCCCTTATGATATGAACCTCTGAATCAAGCCAGAATTGAGTCCTGAAACTTCTTGGGCTTTCTAGTTACGTGAGTCATTAGGTTTCCTCTTTGATTAGGCTTATTTGAATTAGATTGCTATGACTTTCAACCAAAAATTAATAAGCTCTGCCCAGGTAGAGGTAACAGAATTCTTGTGAGAGAGAGAATCAAGAATCACAGACATCACCAGCAGCAAAGTGAACAACGGTCCTTCACTTCGCTGAAAAAACAGAGACACAGTTGTACTCAGAGCTGACACAAAAGCAGATAAGAAACAAACTACTTTTCCCAAATATACTACAGAAAGGAACAAAGTTGTCTAGTGGTTGACAAGGTTGTTGTCAAGCAGATAGTGAGCTGAGTCTCGGTGTAACAGTATGATCTGGGCTACAGTGGGGGTGCCTGGGAGAATGGAGGATGGCATTAGGGAACTTGAGGTCATAAGGAAGAGCTGCCCCACCCATCCCTCAACCTGGTCATATCAACTGGTCAAAGGCTGTCATCCATCTGTTGCATTTCAGTTAGAAGGCCAGCTATCCCACTTTAATTTTTTTTAAAGATTTATTTATTTATGCATACAAGCACTGGGGTACAGGCCAGAGGTGTGGGGGTGGTGAGAGAATCCACCAGACAGAGCAGGATGCAGAACAGGCAGATTGACAGAAACACACTGCTGAGGGGAGCAGCGGGCCAGGCAGGAGAGGCCTGCCGTACCATGTGGGTCTCCTCCCTGGCCAGAGGCAGGGATCGAACTCGTGCTGCAGTGGCTGCAGTTTGCTTCATAGTGTGTTGCTTAACCCACTGCGCCACCAGGGCGGGCCCCTATCCCACTTTTAAATGCAAGCATATTTAGGAAAGAAATACATTTGTTTTTCTTGTTCATTCACATCATGCTGAGAGATGGAAAAGTTTTTTAAATAAGTAAGTATGGATTATAGGGGAATTCCTGGAGAGGCATTTAAATGAGGGTGCCTGGAAACAAAGTTTCAGGGAGGAGACTTGTCCATATACACCACATCTAGTTCTCATGCCAACCTCTGGAGATAAACTCATCCCTCTCCAGTGCAGCCTGGGGATATCAGTGGGGTGTACCCCACTGTTCATTAGGGTCCAAAACAGTTGTCAGCTGCCCTCAGACCCTCAGAAACTCTTGGGGGCCTCCAGAACATCTGCCCATCAGGTACCCTTTGGCTTGGGCCTCCGGGGTCAGAGACTTTCCAGTTAAAGTCCCTTTCCCCAGTCCAGGACCACAGCCTGCTTCCCAAACTCAGCAGGGTACAAGATGATTTATTTTGTGCCCCAATAATGTCATCTTACTCTTCCCAATAATGCTTATGGAAATCATATAGTCTAATATAATCTCTCAGTTGGTGGGGTGGACAAGTTCTACAATAAAATAAAGAGAAAATCTACCCAACCTGACATCCAGTCAGTCTGCATGGGTCCAGCCCCAACTCAGCCTCTGTGTTCTACTATTTTCTCTCTCTTTCACTTCCTTTCCCTCTCCTCTTTCCCCTTTTCCCTCTTTTCCCTCTCCCCCCTTCCCTGCCCATCCCTTCTCTCTCCTCTCACTTTGGAGCTCTGTCTCTCTCTTTCTGTCTCTCTGTCTCTGTCTCTCTCCCTCTCTCTGCAGTTCCACATCCTACTTCTGAGAATTTCCTGCCAGGTCCCTGCAGGGAACTTACACCTCATTAAGAAGGTTCAAGCAACCAAAGGACAGCTGAGAGACAGAAAGGGAACAGATGTCCCCTCCTATTTTCAGCAGCACTGACAAGGCATTTCTGCCAGTGCTCTCAGTGTCTGCAGCGTGGAGGCTAGACAGCAGCCTGAGTGTCTGCAGTCTGAAATGGTGGTTTTGTGGCTAGAAGATGATGTGTACATTTGACAGTTCATCAGCATCATTTTTTTCAGAGCCAAAAATTTGTTACAACTTAGATATACAAAAAAAATTCCCTCTCTTCATTTTCCATAACTGGTTTCACACTGGAACATTCGTTCCCACCAATGGTAGAAGAAACACTTGAACAATGAAAATTAAACCAACTCCTCTGCAATAAAACAATCATACTTTAGTTAACATTCTTGGCCAATGAGAAGTCCAGACGCCTTGTCTGGACGCCATGTGGGTCCTTACCTCCCAAGCACCTTCTGGATGCTGAGGGCACTTAGGCCCTGTTTGGATGGCCCTATTTGCCAATGATGGAAATGGTCGTCATTCTACCTGTTTCAGCAGATGTCACATTGAGGTGTGGCTCATCTCACCTCGCCTCTGAACCCTCCTGACTGTCACACATGTTGCAGCTGGGGAAACTGTGGTCTGTTCTCTGGATGAGGCCAGGGCCTGTGGTTGCTCACTCTCTGAGTCTGCTCCACCCAGTTCTCATAAACCTGAGTCTTAATGCATCCTCCATGTTTTTTTTTAATGATTTATTTATTTATGCATACAAGCACTGGGGTACAGGCCAGAGGTGTGGGGGTGGTGAGAGAATCCACCAGACAGAGCAGGATGCAGAACAGGCAGATTGACAGAAACACACTGCTGAAGGGAGCAGCAGGGGAGGCAGGAGAGGTCTGCTACGCCATGTGGGTCCCCTCCCTGGTCGGAGGCAGGGTTCGAACTCGTGCTGCAGTGGCTGCAGTTTGCTTCATAGTGTGTTGCTTAACCCACTGTGCCACCAGGGAGGGCCCCGCATCCTCCATCTTTTTTAAGCCCCCATTTGACAACCTCTGCTATTGGGTTATCCTGATCTTCACCAGAATATCCAGAAAACTGTTCCATTCCCCATCTCAGATACTGCAAGTAGTCAAGCGCTCAGACCATCTACAGCCCAAGGAGAACTGAAGGCTCGTGCTGTTTCCTAGCACCTCTCTCCAATGCCCACATTCCACTGTAGTCTCTATTTCTGCGCAAGTGTTTCAAGGCACATGAGTCAGGATTCTCATTCCTTCACTCCCCTAAAACAATACTGATGTCAGCCTACTGGGTATTAATAGATGTTTACTGGAAAGGTGGGTAGAGGTAGGTACTGAATGTAGCACAGAATAATTCAGGTAAGAACTTAAAATTGGGGCCTCCCTGGTGGTGCAGCAGGTTGCACACCACACTGTGAAGCATCTGCCACACAGCAGCATGAGTTGGATCCCCAGCCAGGGAGGGGACCCACATGGTGCAGCAGACCTTGCCTGCCTTGCCCCCTGCTCCCCTCAGCAGTGTATTTCAGTAGATATATCTGTACTGCTCCCCACTCTGTCTGCAGTGAATCCTCTCAGTTCCCATGACTCTGACCTGTATCCCAGCTCTTGTATGCATAAATAAATAAACCTTTAAAAAAAACTTAAAATTGGATATTAGCTACCAAAATATTGAACAGTAGCCATAAAAATTCATGGCTCAAAAAACCCACTGGCCATTCCATGACAAAATAAATTAATCTCTCCCTAGCCTGATTTGCTTCCCAAGATCGGGGACCCTACACATCTCCCCTCATCTCCCTCATAACCCCATACCATCACTGATAATGAACAACTCCCAGTCTTATTTTTTTGTGATGCAGAACAATGTAGCCCTCTTTAGGCAATACAGGTAGGTGTGGAATGAGGTAAGAGGTCTTTTCTTTTATAAATCAAACATTCCAATTAAGTCTTCCCCCACCTCCCCAATCCAAGAGTAATTCTCTCTGAAGAACACTTTTGCCTTCATTTTAGACCAACAGGTTCAACTTTAGCCCACTGTACCAAAACGAGAAATGCTTTATACATTCCCTTGAATCCCCATTTGACAAACCAACAAAATCAAACAGCCCTTGAGTGAATTGACAGCCAGCAAGAATTCAAACCTAGGTCTGCCTTATCCTAGATGCCTATGCTCTCCTCTACTCCCATTCAGGGAGGAAAAGCTGTTTCTATAGCTGAGAGGCAAATCCTATTTCCAGAATAATCCCCACGTGCTGGAGCTTCATCTGTAGAGCCAGAGAATAAGAACCCAGACACTAAGGGAGACTTGCTCTCAAGGTCCCTACTGACAGACAACCTATCCTCTTGGAGTCCTACTCCTTCCCAAATCAGTCTCTCCCCAGACAAGAGACCTCCCACTGCCAACACCACTGTCAAGCCCTGTCCTGCAACTCTCTACTTGGGGCAGACCAGTCTCCAGACCTCAGAGCTGCAAAGAGGAAGCCGCCTCTAACAGGAAAGGGGCTAAGCACTGGGAAGTAGGAGAGATCGGTGTTTGTTGAACTGAACCAAATTTCAACCACTACTGTTTCTTTCCTCCTTCAGATAGAGGGGCCCAGTCTTTACCCTGATCTCAGTGGCAGAGAACACAACTATGACCATTTTCTGGGCTGTTGTGTGCCAGGAACGTATACAATGAGAAACCAGATAGGAAGAACAGGGCAATTTCTTGAGCTTTCACAGTTTAAACAGCAGAAGCTGGAATCTGAAGCAAAGCTGGCAACTCCAAAGTCTGTGCTATTCCATTACACAACACCCCTTGTTGGGAAGATAATGATCTACCACTTCTCTGGGGAAGCAAATGTCCCTCTTCTTCACAGCAAGCAAGGCTGTGTTTCTGGTATCAAAGTGTGCTTCTAAAAGCCCACTTCCCTGAGGTGGTGAAGGGTAGAGTGAGGGGCAGGAATGAGTCACTAGTTGGGGCATCCCACCTCAGAGAACCCTACCAAGAGGACCTGGATTTCTTACTGGCCCAAGGGATTATAAAAACCTCTCAGCTGTGGACAAAAAACTCCATGGAATTCTCTTGGCATAGCCTGCCAGGTGATATTTTGTAAATAGATTACACGTGCCCATAAAACGAAATCCTAAAGACACAAAATGGTATACAATGCCAAGGAAGTTTCCCTCCCATTACTCTACCTGATAGGCAAAGAAGTAACTTACCCATTTTTCAAGAGCCTCCAAAAGGGAATCTACACATTTACTAGTGTAGACAAGTCTACATTTTTAAATACACATACAGCGTTCTGTCCCTTTGCTTCTTTTCCTTCATGTATCTCAGATATTGTTCCATGTGTGCATGTGGGAGCCATTTCTTTTTAGTAGCTACCCAACATTCCTTTATGTGGATGTGCCAGAATTATTTAATTAGTCCCTTATTAATAGACAATAGATTGTCTTGAATCTGCATGATTACAAGCCATGGATATCTTATATATATCATTGTACATGCAAATATATGCATAAGGAAAGTTGCTAGAAGTAGGATTGCTAGCACTGATTAAGTGCAACCAGTACTTTTAAAAATTTAATCAATTTTGCCAAACTGCTCTCCTTGCAGGTTGTAGCAATATGTAGTCCGCCAACAACGAGAGACAGCACAGAACGCTTTTAGCTAGAAGAGACTAGCTGAGGGGCAGACAGGCAGGCCAGTGCCTGGCCTAGACATTCATCCCAGTATAGCAAGTGACGAAGATGAGCAGCCCAACCCACAGGGTGCTCCAGGAAGGCAAGCCCCCCACTTCACAGATGAGAAAACAGCCTCAGAGAGTTGACATGCCTCACAACGCTGTAAGTCCAGGGATAATTCCTTCAGACAGCATATGCTTCACCTTCTATCTCAATTGGGGTCTCCAGTGTTGACTTAATCACAACTTAGAGAACCAGCTCCTTCCTACCATGAACTGAAAATATCAATAGTTGGGTCACCCACAGTCCTTCCCTTTGTCATCCATTCCCACCCACTCCCACACCTAGACTCACATAGCTACTCTTTCCAACCTACCTAGGACCCACAAACTGAGCATCCACTTCTCTGAGGAGGATAGCAGTGATTAACCTACATATTTGTTCACTGGTCTATGGAAATGAGAAGCTCAGCACATCCTCTCTATGGTTGCCAATGAGGGATGGGTGATGAGGACCTGCAAGAAGATAACCCATGAAGCACAGGTGTTATCAAAAGCAACTCTGGAAACAGAAGCATTAAAACTGAAAACTGTTTTCTGTCAAGTTCTTGTCCTAAAACTGTCTGTGTGTGTCTATACAGGCATCTCTTTTAATAAATCCCTTTCAAAAGCAGCAGCAGCATCTCTCTGCCTACCTGAGTATAAGCAGGTGCCTCTTTTTCTCCTTTCTCCTTCTCCTAATAAACCTGTCCTTTTAAAATGCAAAAAGAGGGAGAGAGAAACAAAGAAAGAAAACAATTTTCTTTCTTTGTGCTTGAAAAATAACTTCAACAGTTTCCCACGTAGTTATACTTTACAACAATCTTTGATAACTTGAAGGAATAAAGTTTTGACAACAAAAAAGGAAAAGGAAAATGACTTCACATTCATTAACTTGTTTCACCTCCACAATAGTTCTCTGAGTTGGGTAAGGTGGGGATTCTTTTATTCATTCTTCCCAATTTGTAGATAAGGGAAAGGAGGGCTAACTTGCCCACTGCAAGAGGAGCAGAGACTAGAGGTAGACCCACAGTTTCTAGTACCTTCTGAGATGATCAATTAGGTACCTTTTGCCCAGTGCCCAGAGTTTCTTTGGCTTCTCACCATCCTTTTTCCAAGTCAGCTTCTCCAATGCATTATCTATTCTACGATCCACTCAGCATGGCCCCAACACATTACTTTGCTGCTTGAGTTGTCTTCCGCACTTACAAAGAATTTCAACTGACGCTGATGTCAAGATAAATGAGTAGATGAATGAATGGATGGAGTGAGGAGCAGAAAGAGTGAGGGATTCTTAGAGGACTAAAAGCACAGTGGTGAGAAAATGGGTGAAAGATGCTTTGCCCATAGGAGGAGGTAAGTGGCAAGGTGAGTCCCAGGCCTGAGAAGGAAGGCAGGGATAGAAGGGGTGAGAACCCCTCAACCCTACCTGAAGGAGGACAGATATGATTATAGGGACAACAGGACACCTGCTCCTAAACCTTCAATACAGTAAAAATCCTTTAGTTTACTATCTTTAACTGAGAAAAACCAAAGAGATAACATTGTCAAACCTTTGTTTTCTAGATGAGGAAACTGAAACAAGTGGTTTGCCAATATTTCACAACTAGGTTTGAAGCTGAACTGGAACTAGAACTCAGGTGTCTTGATTGCTAGTCCCTGTTCTTTTCACCATCTAAAACTACCCATGTAAGGAATGACTAAGGCACAGAACTTCCAAATCCCATTTGGAGGAAGTTTCTTCCCCAAGGGGACTTTCTCACCTAGACTGGAAGTCCTCAACAGTGAAAATACAATGGTTGTGGGGGGAGGGGAAGCCCCATCCCTGAATTGGATGCATGCAATGGACAAGAACCAAGGGACTTCCCAGGACCAGTTCACAAAGTGGCTAATCCAGACCACAGCCCCAAGTGGTCCTGTGAGATTCAAAAATTGAGTCATTTCCTTTGTAAGTCTATATACAAAACCCTTTGAAAGGGCCTGTGTGATGGCCTGCAGGGACAGCCGGGAATGAAGAAGGGACCCTATCTCACCCACCAACCAGTGAAGGGAGTCTGTGAAGTTCCATCACAGAGGACAGGGCTGCTCAGGGCAGGAACTGAGTCATCACTATTTTCTATGTGTTTTCTTCCTAATAGAGAAATAAAGTCTAGAGTGTCTAGCGTGGTGCCAAGTGGTCAATGGAAAATCACTGTGCACGGCCCCTTACCCATCCCTGTGTCTCCTGATACTTAGTGGAGATGACACCTCTACTGAGGGAAGAAATGCAGAAGCTGGACACTTGGGAAAGGACGGGGAGGAAGTGTCTTCCCACACTTCTGCCTGTGCCAGGAACAGTACCGGGAAGTTTGCTAAGTGTCTAATTTAACCCTCCAGGGTGTCCTAGGAGCTACAGATTCTTTGCCCCATTTCCAGAAAGGAAACCAAGGTGCAGAGTAGGTGCAAGATAATAACATGTCCAAGGACATACAAAGAGTAAGCGATCTGTTGATTTCAACCCCAAGTTTGTCACTCTCCACCAGGCTTTCCTCAAGGGGCCCGGGACAAAGGAAGAGAGTCTGCATGAAGAAAAGGGAAGCTTCTGACAAACACTAGAGGAAAGCAATATGACCCCTAAGTGTCAGGAAGAGTAGGATGTGAAAGCTGTCCCCCCACACCAGGCCTCGCTCACAGTGCTACCCTGCCCCCCTTGTGGCAGGCTCTTCCAGTAACCCAAGGTGGGTAAACACATCATCGAACACACCACAGACAGTCTCCATTTACAGAAAACAAGCTGGTGTACATAGTCGCAGACCCCTGCGGTGAAGGTGAGAAGAGTGGCAAGGGGCTAAGCTGCATGCATGCGGTTGGTTGCAACTATAACAGTGGCCGTAGTTAGTACCCCAATAATGAAATACACGAGAGGATCAGGAAGGGCGGGGAGGTGCAGCAGAGAACAACACAGGAAGAGCAAACCAGAGCGGGACCAAAAGACAAGAGCAGGATGTGGCAGAAACAGTCTGGATAAAGGTTTGGATCCTGCCTCCACCCAGGCGAGTCCCCTGAGCCTGCTCGGAGGCCTCCGCTTGCACCTCCACACCGCTGCCTCCCACAGGTCCTCCCTCAGCACAGATGGTGTACCTACCCCAAGTAGAGCCCCATGGAAATAAGCAAGAGTCAGCCAGTGGTTTAGGAGATATTCACATGTGTGAGCAAGGAAGGAGAACAGGGGCCACAACCAGGGAGCAAATCTCCGATTTGCAGATGGGGGAAATTGAGGCTCAGTGGGAGGAAATGACTTTGCCTCGGGCTTCTTCTCTTGGGGCCCGGACTGGGGTTCCTAGAGGACGGAGGGACTTTCCCTGCTTTGGACACCGTTTTTAAAGAAAAGACCGAGCAGCAGCCCCACAACCACTAGGGAAACTCCAGTGGTTTCCCCGAAGCTCTGAGCAAAGTTTTGGAACCCAGATGGAATGTGGTTTCACTTTGCCTGTCTCTGGAGTCCTGCTGTCACCAGTGAGCCTAGCAGGCAGCCAGCTTAGCTTGGAAAAGAGTGAATGAAAGAGGAAATAAAAAGCAAGGTCTGTGCCAACCGAAGTTGGTGCTGGGTTGGAGGGAGTGGGCTGGCTTGATGGAGGAATTTGTTTACAAAACAGCTGAGAACAGACCTATGAACTCAAGAGGCAGTGAGCTGCCAGGTCTCTAAAGCCCTCAGAGGCAAAATTACAAGTGTGTGTCTCTGTAGGTCTCCACATGTTTGTGGAAAGTGTTTATAGCTCCACCAGATGCTTCAAGGGCTCCACTGCCCAAAGCAGGTTGGAACCAATCTCTTGCGTCACAGATGAAGATGCAGGCCCAGAGAAAGCAAGCACCCTGCCCGAGGTCAGCAGTACTAAGTAATACAGCTGGGTTTTGAACCCAGGTTCCAACTCTGGGGAATCCATGTACTTAAGACTCTTTAAGAAGTTATTAAGACTAAAAAAAAAAGTGATTAAGACTAAGCCAGCATTAATTTAGCATCTCTCATGCCCATCGGAAAACTGAAAGAGAAAACAACAAATTAATAGAAAAGTCAGAGGAAAGTGTTACTGTGTTTAGGGAGTTTGACAAGAGCGTGAAAGATGATTCAGGATGAAGTCCTGGCTTGACTATTATCTGCCGTTCCCCGCCAGCACACGCAGCCTGAGTTACAGACGGTAGGTCTCTGACTTGCTTACCATGGTGTCTGTGGTGCCTCGGCTCACTCACAGCCACTCTCAGACACAGTTGTGGCATAAAGAGGGCTTGAGCAGTATAGATGGAGCATACTGGCAGGACTGGAAGGGCGGAGTTTGCACCTCACCTTTTCCCTTGGTCCTCTCAACCATTTGTGCGGTGCGTCACACAGGCAGGTGCTCAGGAACATAAACTGCTGGGTGAGACACAATGACAGTTGCCATTCGTGAACACCCACCTTCTACCAAGTACTGAGCTGTTCACACAGGCGCTGTGATTTCCTCCTGGGGTCAGCATGTTGGAGCCAGAGAATGTACTGATTCCACAAGTCTGAATCCTGATTTTGCACAAGAGAAAGTGAGTGACAGAAATGGAATCACAACGAGATTCTCTACACAATCCACTGAAACCACCAAAAGGGAAGAAGGATACTCCCGAACTGCTGTCACCTATTCCTGAGGAGCAGCCTCCATCCAACCCCTCCCCATTTCCCACACAGCAGAGGGGTTCACCAGGATTGGAAAATGAAGCTATCGTGGGTCCACCTGTAGGTTCCCTCACCTCTGTCCTTAGCTAGTGTCCCAACTCAGCATATTTGGCATCCAGGAAAATACTTTCTTTTCTTCCTTAAAGAAGGAAACTGAAATCAAGGAAAGGAAACAGAAATAGAGTTCACATGAATATACAGAATCTTGGCAAAAGTGTCAAGATTTCCCTAGAAACAACTCAGTGTGGTGCAAAGTCTATGAAGCCAGATTATACCTGGGTTCAGTGCTGAGCTCTGCCACTTTAGGCTATGTGATCTTAACAAGTAAGCCACTTAAGCTCACTAAGCCTGGAGGGAGCTCATCAGTAAGACATTTTATAATGAAGCTCACCAATCCCTATGAACAGGGTCCGGATTGCTAAAAAGCCTAAATATAAACAATAATTTAATGGACTTCCATTGTTTTACTCGTAATGATGACAACCGCTAATATCAAGTCCTTAACATGTATCAGGCATGTTGATAGAGTTTCCAAGCATGACATTTACGGGGACTTGTCTGCACAGCTGTGAGAAGGACCCTTATCATCATCCTTGATTTAGGGATGAGAAAATGGACAAGTGAGACTAAGTAACTTGGCTGAAGCCACCTGGTTAGGAAATGGTAGAAACACCAAAGCCACCCACCTACTTAGCCTCCCGCAGGCTTAGGAATGAGGGATGTTGGGTGAAAGGGAGCAATTAAACAGGCAGGAAAGGTTTGTGTGGATGGATGAATGTTTCTAAAGTGTGCTTGCAATTCGCTTCTTTAAATGAGATGACCATGTTTTCCAAAACTGTGCTTTTATTATTCATTGGCTATCTAGTCATGAGGAAGAAATGAGAGGATACTTGTGACAAACTTAGAACAGCACCTGGCCCTTAGGAAAGATTCAGCAACTGCCTTCCTGGTGTGAGTTCGTGAAAGACATTAGGTCCAAATCCCACTTATCACATGTGTGGCTCTGGGGACCTTCATGACCTCTCCTGAGGCTCAGTTGTTCTGCTTGGAGAATAAAAACCACCCTGCCTCAAAGCCACTGTGAGGAATAAAGGAGACTAGTTCTTCCCGTTCTAGGTGATTCTGTCACCTTCCATTACCAACTTATGTGATAGTCGCTAGCAAGGAGACACTCTTGGTATAAGATTACACTCTTTTAAAAGCTTGTTTGCTTTTGTCAATGTTAATTTTGAGACGTCAACTTCAGCCTAGCCCAGGCCAAATTGACACTAATTCTGAACTATCAGTAGCAATGGATGAGCATTTACTGCATCCAATTCTTTGGAGTGGAGTAAGGACCCTCTTTCTAGTCCAGACCACCACCTGGGTTCAGTGTCAAGGACACCACAACCGTGAACCTCTTAGAGTGAGCAGTACTTAATGGCAGAGTACTGGGATGGGGGCCAAGGCACCTGGGTTCTGCACCCATTCGTGCATTTCCGTGTGTTCTTAACAAGCACTTCCACTCTCTGGACTTTGGTTTTCTCCTCTGAAACTGATGAACATGGGGAAAAATGATCCCTAAAGTCTTCTACAGCTTTCAAATTTTGCTAATTTTGTGCCCAAGAGAGCCTTAAAAATGGAATGGAATTCCATTCTGAGCTTCCTCATCTATAAAATGAGAAAATGGGGGTAATAATAGCAAATGAATTGATACATGTAAAGTCCTTAGAGTAATGGCTTGCACAAAGTAAGTCTGCAGCAAACAGGAGTTAAGAGTATGTACCACAAGTTCTCCCTTTCTCTCTCTCTCTCTCACTGCCTCTCATTAAGTCTGCAAACAATTATCCCACTTTTAAAAAAGGAAATAGAAGCCCAAGGACACTAAGCAACTTTGCCAATGATGACTCTACAAGTAAACGAGGGTGACTCTGGCGATGATGAAAGTAAGAACCCGTCCTCCCCCAGGAAAAGGAAACACTCCAAATCCTGTCTAATGAAAAGCTCCCAAGGTCCAGTTCAGATTCACTGTCCCAACGACAGGGGAGGTGCACTGACCTTCTTCAGGGAATATGTGATAGGACCTTCCCCTTCTCAATAAAACACCTTATAAGTAGCATCCTTCCATGGACGAGAAAGGAAGGATACAGATCTATATACTACATCAGCAAGAACTTCCAAAGCAACCAAATAAACACCTACTTGTTTCTGCCCTGCCCTAGCTACTTCTTCTCCTACCCCCAGCTCCCTGGCCTCTGGGGAAGAACCCTTTCCTGATGCTGAGGATGTCAGCAGAGGAAGGAATTTTCCATCAAGGAGAGGAAGGAGAATGTGAGTAGCAAGCAGGAGGGTAGAGAGGGAAACCTCCAGAGGCCATTCAGTTTTCTTTTCTCTTGTGTTATTTCACATATGAAATCAGCTCATTTATCACGTGGCTACTGTTTGGGAAACTCCCCTGTAGGGAGTGCCCCCTCTACTGGCCTGACTCCCTACTTAACGGACCAGCCTGAGCTGCAGAGAATCTTTGCTGAAGAGCCTGAGACAGCACACGCATCTCCACAGGCACCATGAAGGTCTTCGCAGCTGTCTTCACTGTCGTCCTTGCCACTGCTGCCTTCTGCGCCCCTGCATCTGCCTCCCCGTGTAAGTACAAGTCCTGACCATCCAGACCCCGAGTCAGTCCCTCAGGCTGGTCCAGATCCTGCCCTCTTTTTCATCTGTAGTACCTCTACCGCTTGACCCCTCCAGTTTACATTCTAATGTATTGCTTTACCCAGATGTGCAGTTTAAGGAGCCCTAATAGATGCTTAAACCTCTTCATGGAAGGGACCCACTGATCAACTTTTCTGTCTTCAGGGTCTGTACCCAAGCTCTGCAGGTGCTCTCTGGGTGTGGATTGATGCTAGGCTATTAGTAGGGAGGCAGCTTGAACCAACCTCAAAACATGACTAACTGATATTTACTGCCAGAAGGGTGTCTAAGCACTTAACTAAACCTTCTTGGGACATGCTACTGTCCCCATTTCATTGGTGGAGAAAAGTGGGACTTGAGAGAAGATAATAAAAGCTGCCTAGTTGGTCAAGTCTTGTGCTGGTTGCTTTGCATTTATCACCTTAATACTCTCAACTATTTGATTATTTACAGAAGGGAATCAGAAGCCCAGAGAGGGTAATAAGGTGCCTGATGTTACACTGCTAATAATCAAGGGGAAACTGGTGTTCAAACTCAGTTCTGGCTGGTTCCTGGACCTACTGTGCTGGGAAATGACAACTGATGCTTTCTAGTGTTATCCTCAATTAACTGATGAGCAAAAAGTCCTCTCTTCAGAGCTCTTCTCACTAGCTCAGCCATAGGCTCCCAATAAATATTATGCATCTTACCCTCTCTTAAAGTCCAACCTCAGTCATGAGCTCTGAGATTTGGAAACCTCTCCCCAACCTACCCTAAGACTCAAAGAAACCAAATTCTGAATCACTAAGAAGCCTAAGAGGACAAGGGCAGAAGACCTAGATAAGCCAGAGGGAAGCCCAGCATATTCTAAAAGCCAATGTTGTAAAGTTATGGTAAAGAGGGTATAGATGCCAACTGGGCTCAAGGATTAGATAAAGGATTAGGGAGACCCTCTCACACTCTGCCACTATGTATCCATAGCCAAGTGACTACCTCTTTGAGCCTCAGTTTCAGTCAGTGGAAGATGATCTCTTCAGAATAGATCATATTAAGTACCCAGCACAATGCACTGACAATGCACTGGCAATGAATACAGGGGTCTCCTTCTTTTTCTTCCTAGATGCCTCGGACACCACACCCTGCTGCTTTGCCTACATCAACCGTGTACTGCCCCGTACCCATATCCAGGAGTATTTCTACACCAGCAGCAAGTGCTCCGTCCCAGCAGTTGTGTAAGTCTTGGTCTTGTGGAACCGTGAGGAGAGGTGGGGGAGGAAAGGACACTTTTTATCCCAGAGTCAGTCCTTCTAGGAACTTTCTGAGAGGGCGTCCTCTCTACTTCCAGCCACCCTCCAACTGCTCAGGTAGCCATGGCTCCTCCCTCTCTAGCTTCAGATGCACCAGATATCATGTCAATGATTACAAAGTCCTTGGAGGACTCTCCCCACTCGCAGAGGTCCTGCTTGACACAGATGTGACTGTTACTTGCATTTGTCTGTGATGCACCTGCACAGAGAAGACAAGCTTAGTTATCCCTTTCCAGTCACGAACCCCAAGTCCCCCATACTCCGCCATGAAACAAATTGACCTACAACCCTAGAGGAACTAGGGAGGAAGAGTCAGAGATCAGGGACCTCGTTGCTCTCAAATGCGTTAAAGAAAAATTTATCAATTAATGAAGAAATAATAAATTGGATTCTCCTTTAAATATGCAGGTCAAGACATTTGAAAAAACATGTTCCCTCCTACTTTGAAAGGGCTTACTGTGTGTCAAATGTCTTACAAGCATTATCTCTAAATTTCATTATAACATTCCTGACAGATATACATCATTATTTCTGTTTCAGATAATGAAACTGGAGTTCCCCAAGATTACACCGTAAGGGAGGGAGGGGGCCTGTGTCTGAGGCCTTCCCTACTTACTACAGTGAGGTCAACAGTTGCTTAAGAACTTTAAGGTCTAGAGACTTAATGGATGAAAACGGGGCAATCATGAAGTTTCTTATACAATGGCAAAGTTTTTTAATTCAAAATTTTCTGTGACATTGGCAAAGTTAGAGATGTTAAGCTGGCCTTTCATTCTGATGAATCCTTCGAAGTATGGTGGTAATAGCACTAGCAATTTCTGAAAACAAGTATTTTTCAAAAGAAAAAAATCCTTTGAACACCCGTATTATGGAGCAGGCAAAGATTAATAATCCACCAGCCCTGCCCTTGGGGGAACTCATAGTCTAACGAACAGATAAGACAGATGTTGAGGGCTTCCCTGGTGGTGCAGGGGTTTGGGGCACAGCACCATGAAGCTATCAGCAGCCACTGATAGCTTTACAAGTTTGATCCCCAGCCAGAGAGGTGACCCATATGGTGCAACAGACCTCTCCTTCCTCACCCGCTGCTCCCCTCAGCAGTGTACTTCAGTCAGTCTGCCTGTTCTGCTCCCCATTCTGTCTCTGGTGACTTATGGCCTTTACCCCAGTTCTTGTATGTATAAATAAATCTTAAATAAATAAATAAATCTTATAAAAAAAAAAGACAGATGCTGTAATGATTAGAATACCCTCATAAGAAAGCTACCAGAGAGGTTACACACCCAGCTCCAGGGGTAGGTGATGGGATGTAGGGGAGTTGTCTGTGTAAGGTTCCTTAGGGCTGGATGGGTCTGGTAGAGTAAAGCTGGGGGGGTTGGGTGTATCAGGCAGAGGGAATGTGGCCAGGACCACTGAGGACCTTGACTGTCAGTCAAGTGGAGCAAAATGTTAACAGCTGTCAAGTGTAAAATGGACAGGAGCAGAAAAAACCTGGAAGATGGGAGTCCTGGTAAAAGGCTATTACCCATGTGCATGGTAGTGAAGGCGGAACAGACCTTGAAGGGCAGAGAAGAGGCAGGGGTGAGAAACCTTCAGAGGCGGACTCAACAAGCCCTGGCAAGTGGTTTGAGGTCAGCAGAAGGAAGAGAGAGGGTGAAGGGTGACAACTGCAGGGAGGGCTGGAGGAGCATGCAGCCCCTGATGCCTCAGGGAGGTAATAGTTAAAGGGGCCAAGATACCAGTCGCGCAGCTGTGGAAACATCCAACAGGCAGTGTTAAAGAGAAGAAGGATTGGGGGCTGAGGAAAGGGTTTGGAACTAGAAATATAATATTCTTTTACAGAAGGGCAGGGTCTCCCAAAACAAGCATAGTATTGTCCGGATGAGCCCTGGCTCCAGAGCTGGTTGGCCTTCGACAGAATCTCAGCTCTGCCAATTCATAGCTGCAGGAACTTGGGCCCTGCCACTTAACCTCTGAGTCTCAAAGTGAGAGAGTAAAAGAGAAGTCCTTTCCTTACTGGCTCAAAGTGAGAATAACATGAAAGATAGAATTAGAAATTTCCTGGCAAATGCCTTACATAGTATCTGGTAAGTGTTAATGTTAACTTACCATCCCCCTCCTCCTCTAAGTGTATTATTCCATACATAGAAGTGACACATAAAACTTTATGAAGAAATGAAATCCATTCAGTCACTAATTTGTTTGATGCATACCCACTCTGCACCCACTGTGTGCCAGACCCAGGGTGAGAAACTTGGGAAGGAACACAGAAAAGCACAGTGCTCTCAGGAGACAGGTGAAAGCAGAGGGCCTCAACAAAACTGGACAGAAAAAGAGGCAGGAGAGTTAGGAAAGTAGAGGGCCCCCAAAAACTGAGGTCAGAAAGAGGCTGGGCAAAGTGGGCTATTCTGCATATCACAGTCTGCAGGGTGGAAGAGGTGATGGATGCCTAAGCATCCCTCACCCCAGATGTTGGTTTCCTGGTCTTTTGACTTCCTGGCCACAGGTCAGAGGGGATACTAAGTGCAACAGGATTTCCTGTATGGCTCCTGGCTAGACAGGGGCAGAGTCTGGGTCTAAAACGCACTCATAGTATAACAGACACTCTCCTGAGACCCTGCTGCTCCCCTTCTCTTCTCTGCACACCCACTTGGGAGAGAGAGAGAGAGCAGTCAAGTAGCTCTGAAAGGGGGAAGCGGCTTCCCTGAGAGCAAGCCTTATCCATGGTAAGGCCTGAAAAGCAACTACGAAACCCTCATTCTTACCAAACAACTTACACTTCACTTTGTCTGAAAACACTTGGGCTCAAAAAGGTGCAGGGAAACTTGCTGAAGTGGAAACCAAGACGAGGAAGGTCCAAGTAAACAAAGTTTGCCCAGAAGTAACACATTCACAGGAGGCACTGCTCTCCAGACCAAAGTCTCTCCCACACAGAACCAGCCTCCTGGCTAACAGGTGACCCAGGCAGCTGAACTGAACCTGTGGCCCCCCAGCCCTTTGCACCTCCAACTTATACCATCAATACCTCAAGCACTAAGGCCTCTCACTCTCACAGTCCCCCGCCCAATTTCAGCTGGGTAATTAGTACCCAGCATCGGCTGAGAGCCCTCAGCCTCTCTAAACCACAGTGTCCAGTACCAAGATCTCTGGTCTCACGTTGCCCTGATCCACCCTAAATCAGAGATCCCACAGTATTCCAATAATAACAGCACATACATTGTACTTCTTAAAATTCCTTTACACACACTATCTCATTTGAGCTTCACAACAGTTATGCAAAGAAAAAAAATTATTTCTACTCACATTTTAGAAGTAAGCAAACAGACTCAGATACTGAGTGATGTGCCCAAGGTGAGCCACTCAGTAAGTGGTGAGATCAATCCTCAAGCCCTTTCATTTACCTGCATATTACCCACACAGGCATAGCTGTATTCATTTCCACCCTGTCCCAGGCATTGTGTTACCGAAAATCAAATCACATTTGCTTGTTTTACCACCTCTTGCCTCCTGTTTTCTCAGCCCTGGTTCATCCTGAGCACTCAGCACAGGGTCTGAAAATAGAAGTGCAGAGAAAAAGCTAGTGGCAGAGAAGTTCAACCTTGGGTTCATCAGGGTTCGTATCTCCTTAGGTCTCCAGTCTGCTTGTGCACACAGATCTGCTTCTGGTTTGGAACCCGTTGACCCAACATAAAAGGAAGTGTCCTTTCACTGAAAGCCATAAATACAGTCTTAGAGATCTCCAAAAACGGCCCAACCAGTATCACCATCACTTCCCCTTATGCCTTACTTAGCCCATCACGTCTGAAACTGTGTATGACAGCACTGACCAGCTCTCTCCCTCTTCTTGTCTTCTCCCGCAGCTTTGTCACCCGAAAGAAGCGCCAGATATGTGCCAATCCAGAGAACACATGGGTGAAGGATTACATCAACAACTTAGAGATGAGCTAGAGCGAAGACACCTAAACCTGAATTATCCAAGCTTTCCTAATGCTTCTTTCTCTTGTCTTAATGAGCTTGGGGCACCCTTAGAGGGTACAGATTCCACCATATAGCAGCAGTTATAAAAGCTCCCCCATCTAAGGTCTCCAAGATCTCCTGAGGATCTGCCTGTACACAAAGAATCTCGGGGTTCTGAGCTTCAGGCCCCTTGCTTGACCACGACTCTGCGCTCAGGATGGAAGTCAGCGTGCCTGCAGAAGTGAAGAAGGGAAGAAAGCTTCCCCTACGGGGAAGGGCTGACTGGAAGGATGAGAAATCAGCTTTCCAATAAAATTCTCCATGCAGTTACAAAGCTGTCTCCTGATTTGATTTCCTCCTCAAGAACCCTCCTTCCTCATGAACACGGGGTTAAGAACAATGGGCTCCAAGGCTTGGACACATCTGGCACCCGTCCTAGATTTGGGGCGTCCTGGCTCTTCCCAGGAAGGGCTAGGAAGTAAGCAGGGCTAGGAAGACAAATTCTCTCAGAGTATGGGCAGGACAGAGCAGGTAAAGCAACTGGTAACTAATCCACTCTGGGGAGAGAGCAGTCACTTGGGCCCCAACCCCAATTCTCTAAGGGTTTATCTCATTCCCAGTCTCTCTGATTCCTCAGATCTTGGTTGGCCCTTCCACCCATTCTGCTCCCCTTCAGCCCTTGGCCTGCCCCATACATTATCCCCAGGAGGTTTCTTTAAGATTTGGATGGGGATTTAAGAACAATCCCAAAAGCCTCAGCTCTTCCAAATAAAGAGGATGAAGTATTTTTTTTTTCCATTTTCTGTGACTGCACCAGCACCTTTACGGCGGGAGTATTCTGACTCTCCCATCCAAGTGCCCCTCCATGGGAAGGGGCCTGCTGGTATGTGTCGCCCTGATCACAGCCAGCACTGACTGCAGGCCACAGGGCTAGAAACCATCAGCCCTGCACATGTATTTGCCCTTCATCCTATCCCTTGGAAAAACATTTGTCAAGAGAGGAAAAGAACTTGCCCAGGGGCCTCCCTGGTGGTGCAATGGGTTAAGCAACGCACTATGAAGCAAACTGTAGCCACTGCAGCACAAGTTCGATCCCTGCTGCTGGCCAGGGAGGGAACCAACATGGCGTAGCAGACCTCTCCTGCCTCATCTGCTGCTCCCCTCAGCAGTGTACTTCCGTTGATCTGCCTGTTCTGCTCCCTGCTCTGTCTGTGGTGAATCCTCTCACCCCCCTCCCCACACCTCTGGCCTGTACCCCAGTACTTGTATGCATAAATAAATAAATCTTAAAAAAAAAAAAAGAACTTGCCCAAAGTCCCACAGCAAAAGAAAAAAAAAATGTGGAATAGCAATTTACAATTAAGATTTAAATCCACAAGCCCATGCTTGTCTCCCCATTTTTAATACGCAAAGTTTTAAACCTCTCAAAATTCTTAAGAATACACATATATACCCTTCATCTAGATTTAAATTTAAATATTAACAGTTCATCACCTTTGATTTGTGTGTGGGTGTGTGTGGCTTTTTTCCTCACCTTTTTTTCTGAATTTGAGAGTATGCTGCAGATGTGGTATCACTTCACCCCCAAAAGCCTCAGTCTGTAACTCCTAACAACAAGAATGCTATATAACCACAACATGAGCAGCACACTTAGAGAACCTAAATTATTTTTCTATGATGGAATATATAATCAAATCCCTACAACTGTCGCAATAATGTCCTTTATAGCTTTTTCTTTAATCCAGGTCCCAAAGTACAGTCCATATTGAATTGAAGTGATTTGTATGTTTGGGTTTTTTTTTTTTAAAGATTTATTTATTTATGCATACAAGCACTGGGGTACAGGCCAGAGGTATGGGGAGGTGAGAGGCTTCACCACAGAGAGCGGGGAGCAGAACAGGCAGATCAACAGAAGTACACTGCTGAGGGGAGCAGCAGGCACAGCAGGAGAGGTCTGCTGCGCCATGTGGGTCCCCTCCCTGGCCGGCAGCAGGGATCGAACTCGTGCTGTAGTGGCTGCGGTTTGCTTCACAGTGCGTTGCTTAACCCACTGCGCCACCAGGGAGGCCCAGTTTTTTTTTTTTTTTTTGATCTTTAAATACATTGATAGCTTTTAAGAGCTCAGCTCATATTTTTTGTAGGTTTCCTAATTGAATTTGCCTGATTGTTTCTTCATAATAGATTCAGGTTAAATTGGTTGGGCAGGAATAGCACACGGCTGGCAATGTCCCAGTGCAGAGTACCTCAGAGCACTGATGTTCATTCATGGAGGATGTTAACTCTGATGACCCGGTGGCCATGTTTACTTGCTACAGTGAGAGGCAGCTATGTGCCAGGCACTATTTGAGGAATCTGGGGCAAGAGGCAGAAGTGAGAGGTGAATGATCACAAGCCACAGTCTTTATCTTTTGGCAGTTCACAGTGCAGTGAGGAAAGCAAATGAACCTAAGAACATATGATTAAAGATTAAATATATGATAGGCACTTAAAGGAAAGTGACGACAAAAGACTCTGGTCACACTGGGAATGAGGAGGGCACACCACAGAATAGGGTAACACAGGAGGCATGGGGGAGAAAGGAGACTCCAGAGATAATATTTAAATGGTATTTGAAAGATTTGAGAAGCTGCTTAACAGGCAAAGGAAAGTAAAGCCTTGATGGGTAAAGGGAATAACATGCAAAGAAGGAACTCAAAGGCAAGTAAAGCCTTGATGGGTAAAGAGAATAACATGCAAAGGAGGAACTCAAAGGAAAGTAAAGCCTTGATGGGTAAAGGAGGAACTCTGAAGGACAGTTCCTGACCACAAGAGTTCAGTCTCTTGCTACCAAGGTGAGAGGCTGTCCCATCCCCGCCATTTTTCTGATGACTAATCATAAGAACAACCCCTTCCACGAAGATTACCAAATTCGTTGACTTTTAATATATGCCTCACCACACACTCTCTGACAAATGCTTCCCACTTGCGACATGAGGAGACTGAAGCTAACAGAGGTAAGACTAACTCAAAGGCATAGGGCAGTAGATGCAGGGGCTGGGGTGCAAGAATGTAACTGGAGTATTCTATTTACCTTGGAGATCTGGTTGCTCAGGACTTGCAAGCTTCTACCTGTAGAAGCCCAGGCCTCTCGCTAGTCACTCTTATCCACCGACGGGCCAACCGAGCTGTTCTTCCACTTCAACAGCCCTATATTCTCCCCGACCCAGGTTTCTTGTAGTCTTTCCAGAAGAGAAGAAGGATGGCCTGGGATAACCTAGCCAATGTCCTTGACATCTACAAGTCAATGGTCAACTATCCATGGCTGAAATATCCAAAACGGAGTCAAGGTGAGGCTAGAATGGACAGAAAATGACTCAGGGGAAACTCAGTTGCAAAGGAAAAATACAGGGTTCCCACTCCAGAGGAGGGGTCTGGGTGAGTTCAGCAAAACCACAAGAAGGGTCCAGGCAGGGCCTTGGACACGTCAACAGCTCCCGATGGCCTTCAAAGCAAGTCTCCCGTACCCTGTAAGCTGCTCCCTGCTGCTGCTCCCTCATCTGCTACCCTGATGAGTACAACTCCAACTCTGCATAGGCTGTTGCTTGTGCCCAGTATTCCTTCCCCTTATCTATCCAGCTAACTCCTATTTAGAGTGAAGACTCAGTTTGTATAGCATCTCCTCTGGGAAGGCTTCCATTATCCAGTCAGACAGCTAGGTGTCCCTCATCTATACCACCTACACCTCTGTCCTCACATTTATTTCCCTTTGTTAATCACTAATAAACAGTTCTGCTGTTCTTAAAATGTGGTCCCAGGATCAGCAGCATTGGTAGTTTATTAGAAATGCAAATTTTCAGACTCCACCCCAGATCTACTGAATCAGTTCTCTGGGTATCTGTCCAGAAATGTGTTTTAACAAGCTCTCCAGGTGATTCTAGTGCACACTCAAGTTTCAGAATCACTGAATGAGACCAGTGGTTTTTATTATTAGCTGCACATTAGAACCCTCTTACTTGCACACACTACAAGTGATAAGAGACTGATCACAAAAATCTACAAAGAGCTCACACAATTCAACAAAAGCAAACAATCCAGTCAAAAAATGGGCAGAAGAGCTAAAAAGGCATTCCTCCAGAGAGTAGATGCAAATGGCCAACAGGTGTATGAAAAAAGTTCAACATCCCTTATAATCAGGGAAATGAAAATCAAAACCACAATGAGATACCACCTTACACCAATGAGAATGGCACCCATTAATAAAGCAGGCAACAGGGCCTCCCTGGTGGTGCAGTGGGTTAAGCAATGCACTCTGAAGCAAACCACAGCCACTGCAGCATGAGTTCAATCCTTGCTGCCGGCCAGGCAGGGGACCCACATGGCGCAGCAGACCTCAGCAGTATGTTTCAGTCAGTCTGCCTGTTCTATTCCCGGCTCTGTCTCTGGTGAATCCTCTCACTTCCCGTGACTCTGGCCTCTACCCCAACTCTTGTATGCATAAATAAATAAAATCTTTAAAAAAAAAAAAAGCAGGCAACAACAAATGTTGATAAGGATGTAGAGAAAAAAGGAACTCTCTGACACTGCTGGTGGAAATGCACACTGGTCCAACTAGTATGGAAAGCTGTGTAGAGATTCCTCAGACTACTAAAAATGGAGCTACCATAAGACCCAGCAATTCCATTCCCAGGAATCTACTAAAGGACACAAAAACATTAATTCAAAAAGATACCTGCACCCCTATGTTTTATTGCAGCATTATTTACAATAGATAAAATATGGAAACAACCCAAATGTCCAAAAATAGATGACTGGATCAAGAAGATGTGGTGTATATATACACAATGGAATACTATTCAGCAATCAAAAAATATAAACTCATGCCATTCGCAGCAATATGGACAGAGGTAGATGGGGTCGTGCTCAGTGAAATAAGCCAGAAGTATAAAGAAAAATACCAGATGGTTTCACTTATAGGAGGACTATAGGGGAACCAAATAAGAGATCAAGGGGGAAAAATAACAACAACAACAATAATAAAAACAAAAAAATCAGCAGGCAACCATAAATCAGTGTCATTCTGCAAGGGAAGGGGAGGGAAAGGGGTCAAAACAGCAGAGAGAAGAGCACAAGGGACTATGGTGATGGTTCACAGGTGAATTTGTGGTAGAAATTTTATGGGGAACACACAACGATGTAAAAGATATAAATTTAAAAAGAATCCTCTTTCTAAAAGATCTTTGCCTTGTTCCCAGAGAATCTGATTCCATTAGTATGATATATATCAGACTTCCCCCAAATAATTAGGGGTTTCTCCCAAATAATTCTAAAATGCAGTCAAGGCTGAGAACAACTGTGCTATACCAGTTTCTCAAACTTCAGTATGAGGAATCTTGTTAAATGAAGACCCTGGTAGTTCCAGGGTAGGGTCTGAGATCTGCACTTGTGAAAGTTCAAGGCTATGGTAATGTTGCTGTTCCACGGACCACATTTTGAGCAGCAAGGTACCAGAAAAATTAGCCTCTTAAGGACAGGAATGAAGTTTTATTTACCTTCCTGGTGCCTGGTCTAGTGTTCACTAAAATGCTGAATAAACGAATACCTGAGTGGATGACTCTTCAACACACCTTTGCAACTGCTGTCTCATTTATACCACAGAATTCAGAAAAGTCATGACTCCTATTCAACTGCCCCAGTCCTCCTACAAGGTAAGATCACTGACTTTTGCCACCCTGGGAGGTTTGTTGAAAAAGGCGTTTTCCTAGCCCATTAAGATCAACTCACAGGGCCTCCCTGGTGGCGCAGTGGGTTAAGCACCACACTATGAAGCAAACCACAGCCACTGCAGCAGGAGTTTGATCCCTGCCGCTGGCTTGGGAGGGACCCCACATGGCGCAGCAGACCTCTCCTGCCTCGCCCGCTGCTCCCCTCAGCAGTGTGTTTCAATCAGTCTGCCTGTTCTGTTCCCAGCTGTCTCTGGTGAATCCTCTCACCATCCTGGACTCTGGCCTGTACCCCAGCTCTTGTATGCATAAATAAATAAAATCTTTAAAAAAAAAAAAAAAAAAGATCAACTCACAGAGGGCCTCCCCTGGTGGCGCACTGGGTTAAGCAATGCACTGTGAAGCAAACCGCAGCCACTGCAGCACAAGTTCCCACATGGCGCAGCAGACTTCTCCTGCCTCACCCGCTGCTCCCCTCAGCAGTGCGTTTCAGTCAGTCTGCCTATTCTGCTCCCCACTCTGTCTCTGGTGAATCCTCTCACCGCCCTGGACTCTGGCCTGTACCCCAGCACTTGTATATATAAATAATTAATATAAAAAAAAAAAAAAGACCAACTCACAGAACCCTGACAATGCTGTGATCTTGGACAAGTCACTTTCCCCCCTCTGAGTCTGGGAGCTTCCTCTGTCATAGGACAACCCCTTTGTAAAGTTGCCATAAGATAATATCTGTAAGGTCTGGGCTATGCGGGCAGTACTTACAATTTTTTATTAATTAACACAGGGATCCTCAGAGTTACCAGATTAAACAAAGATGCCCAATTAAATTTGAATTTCAGGTGAACAATGAATAACTTTTTTGTATAAATGTCTCAAAGATCACATTCGTTACCTGAAATCCAAATATACTGGATGTTCTATTTTTCATTTGTGTGTTTTTTACTAAGTTTGACCACCCCAACTCATTGTGAGTCAATGAGCTGATCTCTGAAATCATGACAGTCACCTAAGGACTCTAACGATTATCTTCTCAGTCACCAAACTGGGAACCACTGTCTGAAGCCCCCCTTTCTTGTTGTCCAGGGAGATCTGTTGTGAGACAGGAAGGCCTCAGAAGAGACAGCAATAAATCCCAGTCACATCCTCAGAGAAAGCCCCTAACCTACCCAAAACTTTCCACTACAATCAAAGTTACAGTTTCAGAATCATTTAAGAGACAGATCATTTGAACAAAGTCTGTCTTTCCAACTAAACTGTTAACTTCCATGAGATCAGGGATGGTAACTGCATTCCCAACACCTAGAATAGTGCTTGGCTCATAGTAAGTGCTCATTAAATAGTTATTGAATTCCTGGATGAATGAGCAACAGCCCATCTTCCTCCCTCTTTATTTCACATCTCACTCACATTTTCATCTCCTCGCCCAGATGACCTTTTCAAAGTGCTTGGAGATCCTCAACTAACCAAACTGCACTCAGATCAATTTACAGATCACCAATGGCTTCACAATCTATACCTCATTTGCTCTTCATAACAACCTTGGGAGGGTACAGAACAAGGATGTTTAGCTCCCTCTTGGCTGGGTGACATAACTTGCCCAAGTCACACAGTGGGTTATGTGGTTGCTGTAACTCCAGCCCAGGTGAGAGGCTGAAGGAAACATCTCTTACCCAGTCCCCCTCACCTTGGCCCTCTTCCCAGCTAAGGACTATTTCATGACTGCTCTGCCCCTCATACCCCACAGATGCCAATGGAACAGTTTCCCCCAAAACCAGAGTGCTGGAGGCCACACCCAAACAAGTCAAACTCAGTTCCTTACTGCTACCACAATAAACCGGAGATCTACACACACTGGCACACCCTGTACAACCCACGACGGGAACAGCAGGAACGGGAGCCCCAGAAGATGTTGCGGAAAATGAGAGATCACTTTAGGTATGTTTCGCCCCTCCTTATTTGCCACACCCTCCATGTCTTCTAGAAAAGAAAGGAAGAAGGATGGAGTTGGGTAGAGAGTGGGACATGTCAGTCTACAGACTCTGGAGAGGACCCCAGAGTTGAAGGAGGCACAGCGAGGGTGGCTATCACTGAGCCCTTATCTATTTTCCTCTGGCCCCATCACTGAGCTGGGCTGAGGACCAGAAGCAGAGGATAGTTCACAGCATAAGGAGGGATGGAATAAGGGGACCAAGGCTGCCTGCGTAATTTCTAATTTCTCACATAGATACTCCAAAGAGGATTCTCCTATCTATAAATTCTATCTCCCCATAAACAAGTTGGCTATAAAACCTCAGATGGGACCCAAGCCCTTGGACCCTACTGGAGACTCCCTAAAGTTGCAAAGATTAAAGGTCAGGAACCATGGTGGGAGGAAGAACATGGAGATTTCCTCCTTATGGGGACCCTTATCTTGGGCTCATCTTTCAGCCCTCAGTCCCTGCCTACAAAATGGGAGAGAAGGGATTGAATTGGATGAGATCCTTTTAGTTTGAACCTCTACAACTCTATTTCCCTCTTGCTTTCTTTCCATTGGCTATCTTGAATGGGCAGGAACTTGCAAAAAAATTGAATTCTCCCAGAGAGGATGAGCAGCACTATGCAGCACAGGTAAGAGGACAAGCTTGGTCACAGGTAGGAGTTGGCTGAGCTAGAAGGTAAGAAGATGCTTGAAATGAAGGTGGGTGTGGGTGCTATTCCAAGACCAAACTCTAGCTGCATATAGAAGATAGTGATTCCCAGGGTTGGTATTCAAGATCTCTTCCCTTTCCTTTCTCTACCTCTTTTCCTGTAGGCTCTGGGATGCCTGGGCATCAGTGACAAGTCTGTCATGGAGGCACTAGGGAAAGTGGTGAGTATGGGGCTGCCTGAAGCTCAGGAGAGGAGAAACAGGGTCTGAGTTGTGCAGAACATGGGCACTGGCAAGGTTCATGGGGGGCACACGGGGTGCAAGGACCATGCAGAGCTATTGAGGAGAGAAACCCCATCTCAGGCCCTTGGTTTTTTCAAAGGGTGACTTCATACAAAAGATGAGGAAGAGGAAAACACTGGACTGAAAATCAGGAACTATATTTTCTTGCTTTAACTGAATCAATGTATATGCCAGTCTATGATGGGAGCGTGCATTCTTAGCTATCATTTCATTTAAATCTTACAATGCCAGGGATAGGTAATAGTATCTGCAGTTTCCTCATGAGAAAATGGAAACTCTGGGAACTCAAGTGACTTTCCCAAGGTCATGTGGCTATTAGAGAACAGATAGGGATTTGAACAAAAGTCTAACTCCCAAACTGTGTTCTTCCCCTTGCACCATCCCACTTGAACTCTGCATTGGAGCATACACAGGGACTCTCTCTGAGTCAGTTTCCTCATCTGTAAAATGAAAAGTTAAGCTGAGATCATTCTTAAAACTCTGACATGCTTCTACCACCTGCCTCTTAAATCAGGCTCAAACCGGTCCAGAGAAAGTGAAGTATGAGGCCTGTCGAACCCTGGCCATCCTGGGTGAGTAGTCATCTTCCTGGGTGGGGAATAGGGAGAGGACAGAGAGGAGTGGAGTGCACACTCACTGCAGCTGAGCTTTTGGCAGAGCTTTGGAATTATTTAAGGTACTTTTGGGCAGAGTGGAAAAGTGAAGGGAAAAGGAAGCAGAGATGGGAGAGGGAGAGGAAGGGCTCTTAGACTTGTGGTTATGCTGGGAGGAGGGCAATACCTGTGGAGCTAACACTTGTAATTCCATGTTTGGGCACAGTGGAGTCAAATGGAGCCTGGCAGAGGGAGCAGCTCCTGAGGCTCTGTCCTGACCTGAGGACTCTCCCTGTCCAGGCTGCCTGAATAAGCATGTGATCCAAGTTCTCATCCAGCATCTCAAGGGGGAAAATGAGGAGCAAAGACTGGACACTCTGAGAGGGCTACGACAGGCTCTGAACATTCGGTCTACTGTCTCCAAAGATAAGGTGATTGGGAAGACAGTAATTGGGGCAAAGTAGGACAAAGGCGTTGACAGTTTTGGCTGGGATTTAGGTCAAGGATAAGGTAGCCAAGCTCCCAGCTTTTATGGGGGAAGCCAGTATCCTTGTAGAGTGCCCTATAGAGTAACTTTCCTAAATAGAAGCCTATGGTGTAACCACTCACTAGACACACAACCTCTGAAAAGTCAGTTTTTAGAGGCACAATTTGTCCATCTCTAAGACAGATAGATAAATTGCTGAGTAATTATCTCATAGCATTGGTGAGAAATTTAAGTGAGATCATGTATATAAAGCACCTTCATCTATGCCTGTGATCTTTAAAGGATTAGCCATCATTACAATTACCATCCCTAAAATAAACTGTCAAGAGGGGACAGGCACAAGGTTTTCTTCCCCTTTGGGATCTTACTTTGATCCCATTACTGTTCCATGTGAAAGAAAATCCATTATTCATCCATTTATTCAACAAATATAATCATCGATCATGTGCTAGGCATATCCTAGATCCTTGGAATATATCAATGAACTAAATAGAGAAAGATTTCTGCTCTTGTTGAGTTTACATCCTACTCATCAACAGAGATGGAAAAAGCTGTAGGTAGAACAAGTTTGAAAGTAACATCAGAAGTCCAGTTTTGACAAGTTATGTTTGAGATGTCTATTGGAACTCCAAAGGAAACAGCAAGTAGATGTTTATACAGTTTAGAGTCTAGAAATACGAACTAGAGAAAGAAATTTAAAAGTCAGCATATCAGATAAATATGATTTAATGTCATTCAGCTAGAGAAGATCACTAAGAACTAAGAATCAAGCCTTGGGACACCCCAATGTTAAAAAGTCAGGAAGAGAAGGGAGAACCAGTAAATACTGAGAGGTAGCCAGTAGGAAGGAAGTCAAGCAAGAGTGTAATATTTTGGGGCCTCCCTGGTGGTGCAGCGGGATGAGCGCCGCACTGTGAAGCATCCACGGCACAGCAGTACGCGTTCAATCACCAGCCAGGGAAAGGACCCACATGGCGCAGCAGACCTCTCCTGCCTCGCCTGCTGCTCCCCTTAGCCATGTACTTCAGTCTGCCTATTCTGCTCCCCACTCTGTCTCTGGTGAATCCTCTCACCTCCTGCCCCCACACCTCTGGCCTGTACCCCAGCTCTTGTATGCATAAATAAAATTTTAAAAAAATATTTATTTTTTTAAAAAGTGTAGTATTTTGAAAATCCAGTGAATAAACACGTACCAAGGAAAGAAGAAAAATCCATTGTATCAAATAATAAAAGGAGGGCCTCCCTGGTGGCGCAGTGGGTTAAGCAACGCACTGTGAGGCGAATCGCAGCCACTGCAGCGCGAGTTCGATCCCTGCTGCCGGCCAGGGGGGGACCCACATGGTGCAGCAGACCTCTCCTGCCTCGCCCGCTGCTCCCCTCAGCAGTGTACTTTGATCTGCCTGTTCTGCTCCCCGCTGTCTGTGGTGAATCCTCTCACCCCCACCCCCCGCACCTCTGGCCTGTACCCCAGTGCTTGTATGCATAAATAAATAAATCTTTTAAAAAAAATAAAAAAAAAACAAATAATAAAAGGACTGAGAACTGACAAGTTGATTTAACAATGCGGGAGTCGCTGATTATCTTAACAAGACCTGTTGTGTTGGGGTGGTATAAAACTGAGAGTGAGAACGGAAGAAGAGTTAGAGCTTCCAGATGAGAGGGTGTGAATTAGGAAAGTGGGAGAACTGCCCAGGGAAAAACATCATGTAGAGTCTGCATGAGGTTTGTGCTCATAGACTAAGTAAGACTCAGTCATCATGACTGTGTTTTTCTCCAGAAAGTGTAGGAGAGTAGAGTACAATGAAGCAAGAGAAGGGATAAAAAAGTTGGATAAGACAGGGAAGGAATTATAGCAGGACTCTGGGATTTAAACTGGGTATAAAGAAGAGGTTGAGGACAGTAAAAAGGTGCTCAATGCATTGTTAGTCCTTGTGGACCACCAACTGTGCAGTCCAACAATTGCTGGTATCAGGAAGTGAGATGTTGAACCCTTGAAATGGAGATCATGGCAAAATTGTAATTCTAAGTAATGATAAAGTGTCTCTCTGGAAATTAGTGGCTGGCAGAGTGGAGGAAAGGTTATTGGGAGAGAAGGGTGGATAATATCTGTTTTATCTCAATGCTAGCAGAAGTCTTTAAGAGAGTAACAGTGATCCGTCCACAGATGAGAGAAATGAGGGGATATGACCTAGGCGCAAAGAGATGAGGGGAACCAGGTAAAATAATCTGATGACCAGAGATTCATTTTAGGAAGGACGAGGTCTAGAAGCAATCAAAATAATTGCCTTTTGATCCTATCTAAAGACATAATCCTACCACCACCACCACCACTCCACTACCCATTTTATCTCCTGTGTCCCTCTCAGAAGATTCAAGTTGGGGATGAAGGGAAGTTGGTGACTGTGCTGCAGATGCTGATCAAGAAGTCACTGAATGAAGCAGCTGTGGAAGCAGCCCTGTGCCTGGGTTTCCTGCGCCCCTACAGCAACACGGCCCAAGAGTTCTTGCTGCAGTGCCTGTGCCAAGAGCCCAAGACCCTGCGGATGAAGGTAAGAGGGAGAGGAGGCTGGGTGCCCTGCAGAGCACTAGGGAAAGAGATAAGTACTGACTTCAGTGGGGTCTGAACCCTATCATCCCCATTCCAGTGAGAAGGAACTTCATTAAGGAGCACTGCAGGATCATCTGTTTGTGAATATGTACACGTGTTAATGCAGGGTCCTATGGACATGTAAGTGTACACATGTCTGTGTATATCTGATTTGTGTGGGTGTTCATCTACGTGTGTGCACATATGTGCACACAAGAACTTGGGCTCTCACTCAAGAGGCCAAGGAAAAAGGTCCCCACAAGCTCTAGCCTCAGCCCTCAAGTTGGCCTGGCCATCCAGATGCCTCTCAGACCTGAATACCCCACCACAGCCTACCTGCTCCCACAGGTACTTAGGATGCTGGTCAAGATGATGCACGTGCACTCAGACATAGTCATCAAGGCCATTCTAGACCAGTTGTGCTATTCCAGCGTCCTTGATGTAAGTCCTCGGGCTGTTAAGTCTCCTGCCTTCTCCAGAAGCAGAACAGGGTGGGTGATGAGGAAGTTTACCCTTCATGCCTTCCCCACACCTGCTCTCAGCACCGCTTTGAAGCCACCCAGATGCTCAGGACCATTGGACTGGAGCAGATCCAAGCACAGGGATTGGACGTACTCACATTTGACCTGCTCAGGAAGAGGATATATAATGAACCCTTCCTGGTAAGTGAGAGCAAAGCTGTGACACCAAACATGTAGCCTAAACATGTCTCTTCTCCCTCCTCTGAAGCCCTCTCCTGGCTTGGTTCCCACCATATAGGTCCCCGAGGTATCACATTCACCCTAACTGCTCCCTGTTCCCTGAACACAACCCATGTTTTCAAAGCACTTGCCTTTGCTGCAGTTCTCTCTGCTTATAATGTCCCAGTCATCCCTCCCTCCCTCTACAAGATGAAAAAAATTGTCTGGTGCTATTTACTGGTACCAGCAACTCTTCTCTCCCACCTATTAAAGTACTACTGCTCCTCCAAGACCAGTCTAAACAACACCTCCTATGGGAAGCATTCCCAAATGACCAAACAGAATCAGCCTGGCTTTTCTGTGTTCCCTTGCTTTTTTCTTTACTAGCGCTTACTACAAAACCAATCACAGAACTTCTTATTTTCTGAAGTGTAAATCAGATTGTGTCTCACCTCTGCATAAAACTTTCCAATAGCTCTCCAATGTCCCCAGGTTGGCTTACATTGCCCTTCACCACCCAAGCCCTGCTTACCTCTCTAGCTCCATCTCACGCCACTCTCCCTGAGAAACACACAGCTATTATATGATAACCCTGTCCGCATTTGTACCTGTTATTCCAGTATAATTACTCACAATGCCCCTGAGCTAAAAACTGAACATTACTGTTCCCTAACCTCTGTGCCCTCTTCTATCTCCAGGCTTTTGTGTTTGCTCTCCTCTCAGGCTAGAAAATCAGCCCTCTCTGTCTGGTTAACTCTGACACCCTTGCAGTTTCAGCTGAAGCATTATCTTCCCTCAAAATCTTGCTGGCACCCGGACTGAGTCAGGAGACCCTCCTATGCACACCCTACACTCAGTCATGACACTTACATAGGAGTATAGCTGCCTTTTCACTTGTCTGCTTCCCCCACCAGCCCATGAGCTCTCACAGCAAGGATCATATGCAGTACAAAGTAAACATTTGAGACTGGTTTGTAAAGCACTGAAGGGTACACCCCTGCAGTCCTCTCTGTTGTCTACTTGGTCCCTCTTCAGGCTATAAGGCAGGCTGTGGCGGAAACTGTGGAAGAGCTCAAGATGAAGCCGATGTTGCTCAACTTAGTGGAGGCGTGAGTGGCTTGAACTGGGAGCTGCCAGGGCTAAATCCTAGGCTGTTGGAAGGGGGTAGAGGGGTTAGAGCAAGCTGAGAGCCTGCTGCCAGTTCATAGCTCTCATTTTGTCCATGCCCCTGACCAAGTCGCTCCTTGGTCCCTGGGCTTTTCTTCCTCTATTAAAAGGGGCTGATAATACCTACCACTTAGAGTTGCTACAAAGCTTGAGTTAAGATGAGGATATGAAAGGAACTTCTAACAGGTAGTTTTGAACAAATGTAAGTCTTGCTCATGTCCCACAGTGCCTGTGGCAAACTGCAGTACCTCCTTCCTCCTCCCAGTCCCTTTCCTGACCAAAGAAACAAGAGGGGTAAATGGGTGAAATTAGTATCACTCATCAGCATTATGTTCAAATCATCCTGGGCTGTAAGAAGAAACAATCAGCCTTCCTCCCCTACCCCTTAATTGAACAACATACTCACTCCCTTCTATGCAGGCAACTGATGGATTCAAATGCCAACGCTCGCCTGGAAGCAGTCATTTCATTGGTAAGGCCAGCTCTGCTTCTCTGACCAGATGTGTTGAGGACAGGGGAAGTAGGCAAATGAACATTTACTGGTGGAAGAAGGGGCTAAAATGTTTTGGGATGCTGTTTGCTTATTTTATAATTCCCGCTCTATCAAGCTTTTCTTCCAAATGGGATAAGGGACAGGAGCTGGGTATGGAGATCATTGCTTAAATATTACAGAAAATGT
Source organism: Galemys pyrenaicus (assembly GCA_019455555.1). NCBI lineage: Eukaryota > Metazoa > Chordata > Mammalia > Eulipotyphla > Talpidae > Galemys > Galemys pyrenaicus. Next base: position 2,489,275 of record JAGFMF010011576.1, read on the forward strand.
CTCAACTCTTCCTGATGAATAATGTGTACTAGGGCCCAATGCAGTGATCCCAGAAGCAAGAAAAGGGTATCTCAGCAGGGAAGTCATATCATCCCCTCCCTTCAGGGTCAAGGGGTCGTCACAGGATAGAAAAGAGCATATATAGGGCATCATCCTAGGGCTGGCTACTTGGGCACTCTCATTCTGCCAGGGTGTCCTGGGGATCCGCAGCTCACAAATGTTCCACTTGCTCCTGGACATGCTAGACGTGGAAAAGAATCAGCTTGTGAAGAAGAGTGTAAGGCATTCCTGCCCACCTCCTCCATCTCTCCCTCCATCCTCAGTACTTGCTCTTTATCAGGAGGGAGGGAGGATGAACTTTCAGATGGTCTTCTGTGGACCACAGTGGCCTGAGGCCAAAGCCCTCCCTCCCTGGGTAGCCCCTCCCCTCCCAGCCTTACTCTGAAATAAGCCAGTCATGGCACCGTTTTTCCAATGCAGCTACAAGAAACATTAATTCTTTTGACTTCAATTGATCCCTGGGTCCAAAACAAGCTTAAGAACAAGATTTTCTTTGTATATGAGGAACCTAAGACCAAAAAGAAGGTAATGCCTACAAGGTTCCGGAAAGAGCCTGAAGACTCAGAAGACTTAAATATCCAAGACTTTAAGCTTGTGCAGCTGAACCCCTTGTTTATTACAAAGTCTAGCACTGTAGCAGACCAACAGAGAAAACCGACTGCCCAGAAAGGGTCTGTCCTCTGCTGCAACTCTGCCTTACCATCCTGCTTCTCTAAATCACTAAAACACAAGTCACAATTCACAGGGCCCTGGGTGCCAACAATCGGAAAGCAGCTCCAGAGCCTTTCTAAAGCCTCCAAATAGATCAGTTCTATGGGCCTTACCTCCTCCACCCCCCGCTCTTTCCTTGGGGCTGCCTCTCAGGCATCACTGAAAAAACAATCTGTAATTATCTCCTGAAAATAAATACCACTCTACCCAACACGGCTGTGCTTTTCATCAGAGGCTGTACTCAAACACAGGTCTCCTTACTCCCTGCCGAGTATTCCTTTTACTCAGCTACATTATCCTTTTCATGATGGGAAGAGGACAAGAACGAAGCTGCTCTGCATGGTCAATCTGCCTTCCTGAACAAAGCCATTGTCTGTGTCCAGAATTTGATAACAAAGCTAGAACCTCTGTCCACAGGAAATGCTGGGAAGCTTGTCCTATTTCTTCTAACTTCCCTCCACAGCCCTTCGTGCCCCTCCCCCACCTTTATTACCAGGCGATTATGAAGTGTAATCCACTATCCTCTGTGTTGGCTCTCCTACGCCTGCTTTCTACTAGTAGTAGAAAGACTTTGACAGACTCTATTACACTCCCAAACTGCCTTAACTTCTTAATCTTTAATCTTACTGAAGGCTTTGGTGTCCCTTTCCCAATAGAACCTGCCACACCTAACAACCTATATCCCCCATCAAAAAGAGAAAGTCCTGACTTTATAACCAGACAAGTTTAAATTCTAATCTTGTAATCCATACTTACTTGATCATTGAGTCTACGCAAGTTAACTTAGCCTGTCCAACTGTTTCCTCACCTAGAAAATGAAGAGAATAATGCATACTATTTCAGAGAGCTCCTATGAAGATGAAACAATAATCTAAAGTCTAAGCACTCAAATGTGAACTTTTTCTTTGGTGTTGTCATCAGAGGTTTAAAAAGTCCTACCATTCCCCTTTACTCCTCTCCAGTCTTACTGGAGTGATTTAATGGGAGTTCCAAGTTCTTTACATCGAGCAGAGAAAAGCCAAAGTAAAATAGATACTCTCTTCCACTTTCCCACACTCAGGTTGGGGAGTGAGGGAGAGGAAGCTATCAGATGGAATTATCTCAATTTCCTGCCACTTTACCTGTAAGTATCCTTGCATAAAGCAGTTGAGGGCATAGGCTTAAGGCCAGATGCTTGGGTTAGAATCCTGGCTCTACCTGTTAAACAAGATATGATCTTGGCAAGCTGCTTGGCCTCTCACTGCCTCTGTTCCTCATTGTACCTTCTGGAAAGCTCCTTACCAATGGCGATCAAAATCATTCAAATCACTCATCTCATCTGTGAAATGTTCCCTGTACCTCCCTGACTCACAGAATTGAGAAATGAGTCAACATATATAGCTTAAAACAGTGCATGATATATGGTTGTTTCTATTATTATCAGCATCTGTACCTAGTCTTACCTCCAATCACAATGAAAGAAGTATTCTCTTCTTGTAAGGCAAATCCTCCATCAGTATTTTGGATGCTATAACTTCAAGGAATTTGAACATCAGTTATCTCCATTTCCTTCCAAGTAGTGTACAAACATGCTCAAGTCTCACCTATCTTAAAAATAACCTCCCACAGGGCCTCCCTGCTGGTGCAGTGGGTTAAGCAATGCGCTATGAAGCAAACCACAGCCACTGCCACACGAGTTCAATCCCTGCTGCTGGCCAGGGAGGGGACCCACATGGCACAGCAGACCTCTCCTGCCTTGCCCCACCACTGCCCTCGGCAGTGTTTCAGTCAGTCTGCCTGTTCTGCTCCTCACTCTACCTGGTGAATCCTCTCACCTCCTGCGACTCTGGCCTGTACCCCAGCTCTTGTATGCATAAATAAATAAATCTTTAAAAAAAAAAACCTCCCACAAACCCTTCTTCCAGTGTAGATGCATTTTCTTACCTTACCGTAACTGTAATCACCCTACTTCATAATCAAGATTCTTAGTTACCCACACTACTTGTCTCCAGTTCTCCAACTCCTATAATTCATTATCCCACTTCATTTTGGGATCAGAATTCAATTCTTTGCCGAAAATGCTTTTGCTAAGGTTGTGGTTTTCAGCAAGGATGAGTTTGCTCCCCCAAGCAACATATAATATAGTCAGATTTTGTCACACCAGGGGGTTGCTACTGGCATCTAGTGGCAGGAGCCAGAGATGCCGTGAAACACCCTACAATGCATAATCCACAACAAATTATCCACACGAACATCAGTAGTACCAAGGCTGAAAAACCTTTCCCTGTAATATTATACATAATTTACAACCTCCAATATTGCTAAATATAATCAGTGTTTTCTAATTTAATACTTAGCTAGACCTGAGCACTTGACATCATTAGCTTCTACCTCCTTAAAATCCAGTCTCCCTTAGAGGTCCCACCAACACATCACTGGCCCTTCTCAGCCTGTTCAGATTCCTCTTGTGTTATCTTTATCACTATTTACTGGGTTCTGCCCTAGATCCTTCTTTCTCTACATATCATCTCCCAAAATCATTTAGAATCAATTTTTTTAAAAAAATGCTCAGGCCTCACTCAGACTTCATCATTACAGTGCAGCCCAGATATCCTTGTGTTCAAGCCTTTCTACCTAATTCTAATACACAGCTAGATAGGAAAGCATTACTCTAGTCATAATCATATTCACTCTCATCACTTTAATTACCAGTTATATGTTAATGGAATCTCAGCTCTATAATAGATTCATTCACCTTGTCAATACTCCCTGAGACACACTCAATAGGGAGAGGGAGTATTTTAGAAAAGGAGACAGTTCAGGACTAGAGGTATAAATTTGGTAGTCATCATCAAATTAGATGGTATTTAAAACCATCGCCTGTAAGAACGCAGAGGAAGAGGAATCTCATTATACTGTTAATGGGAAATGTAAACTGTTACAATCATTTTGAAAAGTGATCTAGATTTACTTTTAAAATACCTGATGACCCAGCAATCTCACTCTTTCCAAATATTATCACCAAAAAACTATGTTCCACAGAAAGTTTACTGCAGCTTTATTTACATGAAAACAATCTTAAGTTTTTGGGGTCTCCCTGGTGGTGCAATGGGTTAAGCAACACACTATGAGGCAAACCGCAGCCACTGCACCACGAGTTCAATCCCTGCCACCGGACCAGGGAGGGGACCCACATGGCATAGCAGACCTCTCCTGCCTCGCCCGCTGCTCCCCTCAGCAGCGTGTTTAGTCAGTCTGCCTGTTCTGCTCCCGCTCTGTCTCTGGTGAATCCTCTCACCTCCCTGGACTCTGGCCTGTACCCCAGCTCTTATATACATAAATAAATCTTTAAAAAAAAATCTAAGTTTCCTCTACCCACTGATAGGGGACTGTACATCCATATAATGGAACAGTACTCAGCCCTAAGGATGAAATGATGCCCTTTATAAATGGAAGCAAAATGAAAGTAATTCAAGGGAATTATGTTATTAGTAATAAAGCAAATCAGAATCATCAATTGGCATTGATATAGCAGAAAACAAAGCATATAAAAACTAGCAAACACTAATAAGGGAAGTTTCTGCAGAAAGGGGGAGGAGAAAGGGGTGTAACGGAGGTGGTAGAAAATAAAAGCCATAACCTGAATGAGTTTCAGAACAAGCACTGAGAAACTTCTAACATGTATAGATCAAGTAGATTGTAACAAAGGAGGCAGAAAATCAGTATAGTGCTGAATGCTACTATGTTGAATTGCAGACCTGCACATCCAACTGCCTGTTTAGAAGTTTCACAAAATGCTCTAATTCAACGTACCCCACACTGAACTCATTACTACATCTTGTTCCCAAATCTATTCTTCCCCGTGTTTGCTGCTTCAATGAACAGAGTACTTCTATCCAGTTGCCCAGCAAAGAAACTTGACTCTTCTATACTATTTCTGATATCCAGTCAAATTCTGTCAAAACCCTTCCTCCTAAGCTCTAGTGTTCTCCTCTCCCTGTCACTATTTGAGCTCATACTAGTCTCCTCTCTCACTTGGCTTACCATTGTCTCCAGTTCAGGCTCTCCACAGTCATAAAATTATCTTTCAGTTGATGTCATTGTGGTCAGGTCGCTCCCTGTTTATCATCTTTTAATAACTACCTCCTTGGGGGCAGGAAAAAAAACGAAATGCAAGGACCTATCACAGTTTTTTTTTACCTCTTCAGTCTTATCTTTTGCATGCCCACCCTTGAACTCCTCTATCCTATCACAATGCACTACACACAATTCTCAAGTGCAGAGCCTGATCCTCACTCTATGCCTTAATTTCTGATTTGTTCATTTCATTAATTTTCTTCTGGGAATACCATTTTCTGACCCCAGCCTCTTTACACGGCCAACTACTATTCTCCCCCAAGCTTTCTCATACCCAAATGGCTAAAGAGTCCTTCAAATTAGCCCGCAAAGCAACTTGTACTTACTCTTACTGGAGCGCTTATGAAACTACATACTGTCTACTTGCTTGATGTGCAACATATACATCTGGTGCAGTGCCTTACCCTTAGTAAAGGCAGGAAAAATAGTCCTTTAATGAATACCAAGTAACATGCATGTACACTGGTTTCTTAATGTTGACTAAACAGTTCCTCCTTCTACCTGGTCCTTAGATCTCTATATTCCACCTTCTAGAATGGTCCTAAATGGTTCTCAACTGTATAATGAAACAAAAATGACTGTCAAAAATCACTTGGTTAGCTTATATCAAGATTTCTAGCCTTATCTCCCCACACCCCAAGTTCTGATCCAGTAGACCTAGGGTGATGTGGGATGAAGTTGTAATTTTGACAACTTCCTGAGGTGATTTTGACATCTAGTCTTTTTTGAAAACTTCTAAACAAGAATTCAATATATATTATTAAAAGTAACATTTTAATTTAATGAAGTAGAATTCATTTCCTAATTCTTCAGGGTTAGAGTTTGTTGTAACTGAGTCCTGAGTGTGACAGACAATGCACTAATGTACAAAAGTCCACAAAACAAGCAGCCTTTATTGCAGTATTACAAAACACTTTCCATTTTGGCAATATTTTACAACGCACTTAGCTTCAAAGGATTGGGAAGAAGGTTGGAAACTAAAGGGAGAAATTTCAGTGGACATTTCTAAAAGAAAAACTGTCCCAGCCCTCCCACCCAAATAAAAATCCAAATGTCACTTAATTTCACTACCCAAGAAGAGGCCACGAGGAAAGCAGCAGGCAAAACTCTGGCAATTTCACTATGGATCATGTCAGAGACAAAGGAATATTCAAAACAGTCATCAGTATGGTCGGTTGCGCTGATCATTTCTGTAGTCGTTTCTAGGAATGAAAAATAAAGAGCCAGACTAAATTCTAATTTTCTACCAAGGAGGAGCATTAGACACTACTTCAGAGTGCTGGTGACTGTTATCAACTCTGTAATTTCTATAAAAATGATGCCATTCCTTATTTCTCCTAGAATGTACTTAATGTCTAATTTATCAGTTTCAGGACACACAAGTCTTAAAAGCTTTGCTATCACTAACTCTCTCAAAAATTTCCCATCTAGAATTAAGAACTCCATACCACTATGGTATTTTAGGAGGTCAGAGACTGTGCCAACTGCAGCACTCTATGAATCATGAGAGGCACAATGGGATAAGCACCAAACACTTTCATACAGTAATTCTGCATATGCCATTTACTATGTGACCTTGGAAAAGTTAGTCAACATTTCCTACTTTGTGAAATGGAAATTACATAAACCTCATGGGGTTGACAGGACTACAAGTATATAAAGGTACTTTCATAGGATTTGCAACACAGTAAGAAATGTTCAATAGATAATTACTAAGAACTAACAATTTCAGAGTACTTACTATCAGCCAGAAATTGTTATACTCTAATACAACTCTACAAAAGGAGGTATTAGTCCTTTTTCAGATGAGCATTCTGATGTTCCAAAGGGCTAAGGTCACATAGCTTGTTAGTGGTGGAGCTAGAATTTGAAGCCAGGCTGCCTGTCTTAAAACTGTGTTCTTAACCACGTGCTATACTAATTTCTGCTACTTTATATTGCCTGTGGCATACAGATACCTAGTATGATTGAAGTTACACTACATCATTGGTGATTCAACTTTTCCCACCTCTATACCACTTACATGCACAACACATTCCCATGAGTACCGTCAGTGATTTTCATCTGGAAAAGTTTTTACAGAATCTCCAGAGAAACAACTAAAGGGTAGCACAAGTGATTTGAAAAAGAAAACCCGTATGAAAGGTGTGCTCCCCACTCACTTAGATTAAGAACCACTGATTTATATACAGTTTCAAATTCTCAATCTCAATTATCTTGAGGAATGAGGAAGAATAAACAAATGCACACTTATAGAGACATAACGATTTAGGAATAAGAATTTCCAAAATAAAGTAAATTTTACAAGCTGCTAAGCAGGAAAATGAATCTCCATCCTGTGACTGCTACCAATGGAAAATTCAAAGTTCAAAAAAAACTGAATACTAAGAAGAAAATGTAACAACACTCAGATCCTAAAAACCTAGGACCAGTGACATAAGGTTAATAAATACATTCTAATACTCACCTTCCTCCCATTTTGCCTCCATAGCCTCCTCGGTCTCCTCCATATCCCCCACCTCGGTCTCCTCCATAGCCACCACCACTCCTATCTCCCCCGTAGCCTCCACTTCGGTCTCCACCATAGCCGCTGCCACCACCACGGTCTCCTCCATAGCCCCCCCCACTTCTGTCTCCTCCATAGCCGCCTCGTTCTCCTCCATAGCCGCCACGGTCTCCTCCGTAGCCGCCTCGGTCTCCTCCGTAGCCGCCTCGGTCTCCTCCGTAGCCGCCTCGGTCTCCACCATAGCCGCCTCGGTCTCCACCGTAGCCTCCTCGGTCTCCACCATAGCCTCCTCGGTCTCCACCATAGCCTCCTCGGTCTCCACCATAGCCTCCTCGATCTCCACCATAGCCACTACTCCGGTCTCCTCCATAACCTCCTCCTCGATCTCCATAGCCACCTCCTCGGTCTCCTCCATAGCCACCTCCTCGGTTCCCACCATAACCACCTCCTCTGTCCCCACCATAGCCACCCCCACTTCTGTCTCCACCATAGCCACCCCCACTTCTATCTCCTCCATAGCCACCACCACCACTTCGGTCTCCACCATAGCCACCCCCACTTCTGTCTCCACCATAGCCTCCTCGGTCTCCACCTCTACCCCCACGACCTCTGTAGCCCCTCTCTCCACCGTAGCCTCTTCCCCGGAAATCTGCAAGGTAGAAATACAAATCAATCAGGCCATAAGAATAATGTAGAGCCTTCTTAATGCTAATCAGAATATAAATACAACATAGATGCTATTAAAAGGTTGGCCCAAAGGGTTGACCTACCTCCTCCTGAGGGACGAGAATCCTCTGGTCTGGGCTCATTGCACTGATTGCAGGAATTCCTTCGAGCAAAGTTCATATTTCCACATGACCTGAGAAGGGAGAAAAAATGTTCCTCCTTAGTTTCTAATGGATTCAGAACCCCCTCTTGAGCCCTCCAAACCCAATGCCAACTTCTACCCCCACCAGAGTGAATTGGATACTTACGGATTAGGGCAAACCCAATCCCCACTTTTGGGGTCTCCACCTCTCCCCTGAAAGCCTCCTCGGCCTCTATATCCTCCGCGACCTTGAGGAAGAAGAAGAGAATAATCAGTTGCAGACATTAGTAAAGCAGAGGAAATCATCGGATGAAATAACTTAGAGCAAGTGGCCATTAGTAACTGTACAATCCCCCAAAACTAACCCTTATTGTAGAACTCTGTGATTCCTTGAATTCAGGACTTTCCTTAGTAAATGCAAGACATGTAGAAAAAGATCCCAGACACAAAGTGCAAATACACTGCAAATAATGCAGTAACAAAGTTCAAACCCACTACTTACAATACTCTTGAATTTGAGAATCCCAGTAACAAACAGTTAAGTAAGAAGACATTCCAAATTTAAGGAATCCAATCCAAGAGAAAAGAACAAAATGGCAGTAACTGAAGAGAACTTACAAACTAGTCAGGTTAATTGCCTGATTAAGTATTATTTAAACAATTACCTCCCGATTTCCAGTTAAACAACAAACCACTATGTAACTTTCCAGAGAAATTTCTAGACCCTTCCACTACTTCTTTCTGATAGCAATTATGACACTTTATTTACCTATTCAGTACCCACCCCACTTTTAGAAGGGATAAAACCTAGAAAGAAAGTGAGATAGTAGCAAGATCATACAGTGGAGTCAAAATATGAACTCAAATTTAAACCCTAAGCAAGCAACAAATATCTTACCTCGTCGTCCTCCTCCACTCCCACCTCCTCTCATGAATTCAGGTCTTCTGGTAGCAAAGGATACTTTAATGATGTTGCCATGGAATTCTTTTCCTAAGAAAAAAGAAAATACCTTTGAAGAACTGCTACTTCACATTACTACCTCTCAAAAATATAAAACTGTTGGAATTTTCAGTTTCAGGAGTAACTGACATGTCCTCAGAAAAATTAAAACACATTAGCATTCCAAAGAGTCTTGGTAACAATGCTAAAACAGGGGCCTCCCTGCTGGCACAAGGGGTTAAGTCACAGTACTATGAAGCATCCGCTATCACTGCAGCCTGAGTTTGATCCCTGGTCAGGGAGCTGACCCACAAGGCACAGCAGACCTCTCCTGTCTTGCCTGCTGCTCCCCTCAGCAGTGTGTTTCAGTCTATCAGCCTGTTCTGCTCCCCACTCTGTCTCTGGTGAATCCTCTCACCCCCTGCACCTGTACCCCAGTTCTTGTATGCATAAATAAGCTTTTTTTTTAAAGATTTATTTATTTATGCATACAAACACTGGGGTACAGGCCAGAGGTGTGGGGGGGTGAGAGGATTCACCACAGAGAGCTGGGAGCAGAACAGGCAGATTAATGGAAGTACACTGCCGAGGGGAGCAGCGGGCACAGCAGGAGAGGTCTGCCGCACCATGTGGGTCCCCGCCCTGGCTGGCAGCAGGGATCGAACTCGTGCTGCAGTGGCTGCGGTTTGCTTCACAGTGCGTTGCTTAACCCACTGCGCCACCAGGGAGGCCCACATAAATAATCTTTTTTTTTAAAAAAAATGCTAAAACATTCCATAGTCCCCTTAATAGAACAAATCTGTCAGCTAGAGATAGTCACTTCTTACGAAGCAAAAAAACACACATTTAATATTTTTGTATTGGAAAAAACACAAAACGTGTGTAGTATGCTGCCATTTGTGTGTGTGTGCACATGTGTCTACAAAGATTGCTCGTAAATACACTGCCTACTGGGCTTGCCTCTCAGGAAGGGAAATAAGATCAGTGAAGGTCAAACATGGAAAGGAAACTCATTTTTTACAATATACTTTTGGCACTGCTTGAAATTTTTTTAATCACTCATAACATCTTTAAAAATGTGTTCATATATAATTATTTATAAATATGCACGCATATAAATATATGTTGTGCCAAAGTCTTAAAGAATTAATCTTTTTACTTTAAATGAGACCTGACATACAAAGAAAAGATACTCAGGGATTCGTAAAGATATCTAAACCCAGCTTAATCTCCCTGACCAAAATCCTAATTACTGTGCCTGGCAATTTTCCAATTAGATGGTAGCTATAACAGCACAGACATAGGAAACAACTTATGAATCAGCATGTTAAATGCTATAAAAAGATCTGGTAAGGTATGAAATATAAAGTTAGATTTAAAAACCTCGTATGTCCTGTGGACAAAAAGCACTGTAATTTTTTAATGTATCAAGAGCAAAAAAATTGCTTTGTGATTCCCAGAAACTGGGGGGTGGGAAGGATGACCACGGACGATAAAAGCAGATCCCTGGTCAGGGAAAGACTATACGAAAAAAACAAGGAAGAATGGTCTGATGGATTATTATAAAAAGACAAATAGAGAGGTGAGGATAGACAAGGCAACACAAGCACATCATTGAAGAACTAAACAAATGCAGCTATATTTTGAAAGACATCTTGAAACTGGAAAAGACCCCAATGTGAATCCAGCATAACTAAATATTCTATAGAAATAGAGAAGCCAAACTGAGTTTAAAATCTTAACTCTGACAATCTGTGATCCTACAAAGTAGCTTCTCTGTGCCTCAGTTTTATCTGTAATACTATAATACTAGAGCCTATATTTCATGGGGTTACTGTAAAAATCAAATTGATTTAATGCATGTGTAGACTGTCCTTAGCACATAAACCACAGTAAACATGTAGTACTTACTAGTTATTAAATTAAGGCACAACAAAAACAATGAATTTATAATAACATGACAATGAATTTATAATAACAGTCATGTTATTATAAATTACTGTTAAAATGTTAAGTGAAAAAAGTGTGTGACAAAATTACATACGGAATAAAAAGACTACAAGGAAGTTTACTACAAAATAGTATCAGCAGTTTATCTCTAAGTATAGGACTATGGATGCTTTACTTTTTTTTTTTTTTTTAAAGATTTATTTATTTATGCATGCAAGAGCTGGGGTACAGGCCAGAGGTGCAGGAGGTGAGAAGATTCTCCAGAGACAGTGGGTGGCAGAACAGGCAGATACATTGAAATACACTGATGAGGGGAGCAGTGGGCGAGGCAGGAGAGGTCTATTGTGCCATGTGGGTCCCATCCTAGGCCAGGGATAGAACTCGCCCGCTGCTGTGCCACGGATGCTTCACAGTGCAGCGCTCAGCCTGCTGCGCCACCAGGGATGCCACTACTTTTTCAACCTTCCCATATTTTCATATTTTCAGGGCGTAGGGTGGAGAGAAGTCTTACTATTTCTCCTAATTTTAAGGGAATTCATCTGAATTTTGAAAGACTATACAATCAACCAAGCCAATCCTCTACATCTATATCAGGGTGGCCTGAAGCATAAGGCACATTTATATAAAAACTCTATCCTGTATTCTTAGTAGAATACCTATACCAGTAAACATGAAAATAACCTGGTCTACCAGGACATATTCTGACTTCAAGATTAGAAAACATTAACCCAAACTGCATTTTAAAACTGTATGAATGAGGTATACCATCAAACCAGTCAATGGCTGCCTTAGCTGAAGGAGGGTCATCAAAGGACACTGTTGCTTCCCCTTTAGGTTTCCCTGTATCCTTGTCTGTGTATAGATTTATCATTGGTTTTCCGGTCTTCTTATTTGTCTGAGTAACAAAAAAGTTTGGTGTTAGCATTTTAAGAAAGAGAGAACTGATCAAGAATCATAATAATTAAAGATACTATTTTCAAGGAATTCATACATCCATACAATAGTCTGCACCAAATAAAAAGTAATTTGTAACTTTTTAAAGAAAAATTAAGATACATTAAATGAAAACCAAGCTATTAAAAAAAATGACATAAAGAATACTATTTTGTAATTTCTTTAAACCCACAGAAAAGGTAGACACTTCATGTAAATATAAATATTTATAAAACACTTTCTAGAGGGTTAGGAAAAAAATAACAACCAAAAAAAAAAAAAATCAATAGATTAGACAAGGAGTAGACACTAGATTTAGCTAGGATAGGAATGGAAGACAAAGGAGAATTTTCACTTTATCTGAACTGTGAGACTTGTTTTACATATTCCATGTGTAATTAATCTCTTAAAACCTTTTAACCTCCCCAAAAGGAAAAATATTAGTAATTCCACAGACAACAAAATAGGACAACTGCAAACTTATTTCAGGTAAATGCTACCATGTACTACCACACTGCTCTAAATGCTTTCTAGTCGAAGAGATGAAACAGTACACGTGAAACAATATACAAGATACTTAAATAAACAATAGTTATAAAATAAAACTTTGAGCCAGTATGTTGCACTGACATTAAATACCAAAATAAAAAGCTGTAAGTAGCAACTTGAGTTTGCATAGTTTTGGCATTACAGAATCCATAAAATGTTCTCATAATCTTATTTGGGTCTCAAAATTTCAAAAGTTAGGCATAATCTACTTTTATAGCCCTAGGACTGAAAGCTGAAGCTGTGGGAGGCTGTGGAAAAGTAAAAAGCAGGGCATAAAATCTTCATATATTATTTAGCAAATTTAGCAGAAGTCTACAGACATAAGTAAGCATGTATAGTAGGGAATTTTAAAAGACAAGACCTATTAGAATATAGGTTTATTATGTAATCTATAGATCTCAATGAAAACACTATGAGATTTTCAATGTAAGCCATATTTTTTTACTCACCTTGATAATTCCTATCTGTTTAAAGAACTCCCCTACTTGATCTGTAGATACACCCTCCCCAAGTCCTTGCACAAAAATTGTGTTGTTATCTGAATTATCAGATTCTGAATCTAAGAGAAAAAAAAAAAAAAGGTTAACTTTAAACATTCCTTGGTTTTACGACATCCTGTTTAGTAATCAAAAACAGTAATTTCTTGTCCAATATTCAACTTTTTCTACGACCAGAAGGAAAAAGGACCAACATAAGTAAAATCTTATATAAACATGCAAAGTGGTCACAATAGTTATTTGGTAGTAGATCAATTCTTACAATTAAACTTCAGGTAAAGTGGATCAAGTCCACACTGTGTGAAATACATAGACCAATTAAGGGAGATCTTACAAATCTCTCTTCAGAGTCAAATACAAGACTAAAGTTCATGAAGAGATGAAGAAAGTTAGTATAAATTAGCATTCATTTCTTTGGAGAGCTTTCATTCTTTGACTAATCAATACTTTTAAGGCTCTCTAGTAGAAAATTCCCCAAATCTGACATTTTGGACTTCCAAGCAAGCCAAGCAGAACTGCTGGTTTCCCATTCATTGCAATAAGCTTTGTATATACCAGAGGGTAGGGCACCTTGACACACACCTTACCTTACACGCACACTTTTGGATTAGTACAACAAAGTAAGAAAGATGTACAAAAATTCAGTCCATCAAGGGATAATTCAGAAATTGCCATCCATATAGAATACTTTGGCATCTTAATAAAAACAAAAGTTCTGATTTCAATATATATTAAAATTTTTTGGTTCAAATAGATTTTTAATCTAAGTCCTAACTTTCAAAAGATTTCATGTAGCCTTAATTTCTTTTAAAAATAAAAAGCCACATGATTTTAGTGACCTATGCCCAAAGTAAGACAATTCCTTCATATATAAATTCAGGTTTCTTAGGCCCACTAAGCCCAATCCAATATAACATTAAACACAGCTTTTCTAATTCCCCAAGGATACCAATTCTCTCATTAAATCTGATTTGTAGTAATTAAATAAATACTAACTAGCAATAAAAAAAAGTAGAGCAGGGGAAAACGTAAGTAGCAATTTTCCCCAGCAAACTTTCCAATCAATGCCAATGAATTTTTCTTTGTGGTATGCCTTTAAAAGTGAAACACCCTGCTTCTGGAGGCACTATCCAATTAAATCTTCTTCCTATACTAACTCCTCCAAACACACATTTTTCCCTTGAAAAAGTGGAAAAACTAATGTTCTCTTAACTGCAAAGTTACAAACTATCATAAGCCTTACCAGCATCTGGTCTGGGTCCATAATCCCTGTGACCTAAGGGAAAAGAAAAGAAAAAGGAAAAAAACTATTTAAGGCAGCTCATTAGAAATCATTAAAAACTGTAATAACCAAGACATGAAAAGTCAGTATTTGATATCCTTGAAAGTCAACCATAACTGATTTACAAAGTAACTGTATAAACTATATTTTATTAAAAGTTTAAGAATCAAGATGAATGTCAGTATTTCCTTAAACTTGTCCCAGACAGCACCCACCGCTTTTGGCATTATGCTAATATCACTTTTGTTAAAGCTCTGGTTGTGAAGGCTGATTGGAAAACCCTAATAATTTAAAAACACCATGTCAGCTACCTTTAGTATAAAAATCATACTGTCAAATTCCAGTGAAGGTCTCATTCATTGGTCACCACAGACTCTTTCATGCAAATTCGCTGTGTAGAAACCCATTGGTCTATTTGAGATCAACTCTGGCTTTTTAATGTTTTCTTTGATATATATGTGTATATATATGTGTGTATATATATATACATATAAAAAAAATTTTAAGCACACAACACACACCAGCCTCAACAGAGTAAGAAAGGGCTTTAGACTGCGTCTGCGGGATATTGGTGGCTTTTAGATTTATATAGCAATTCCACTGAAACATTTTGGGATACTCAGCACTTACCACCAAAATTTTTGAAGCCACCGCGGTCACCACCACTGCAGAGGAAAAATTGAAGAAATGATTTCTTCCTTAAGTCTCTAATGTGCTGAGCCCTGGGCTCAATCTACACTTAACTGTCACAAGTAGAGCACCTAGGAAACAGTAGTACCTCTATCTTTCCAATAAATTCCATTTCATAGATTTCAAAATGTTGTTTTCACTTAAGTGTTTTCCCAAGATCTATTTCCAGAAAAGTGTCTTCTCAAGTTTATTTTAGAACACATCTAATATACTCTTATTTTAAAATGTTCCCAACTCTAAGTGAAAGGGGTACTATTACTATTAGCTAGAGGCACAGCATAAAGAATGCTGAACTAGAGCAAACATTCTGTCCTGGGGATTTTTTTTTTTTTTAAACTATGAAAAAAAGGAAAAAATAACTAGAATAATACAGCAAGGTTAAGATTTGGTAGCAAAATGGGAGCGGTAAAAACTTGAGTACCATGCTCTACTGTGATACCAAATAGTAGGTATTATGAGATGGAAAAAAAAAAACAAAACTGATATACAAAATATGCACAAAAATAAGTCTGAATGGAAGTAGTCTTAAAACTTCAAATCACTCAGAAATCTGACAAAATGAGCACTAAAAAAACAGTAACTTAAAATTGCCCTCTAGTCCATCCTACTATAATATACTGGATTTCATTGACATCAGAGTTACCAAGGTTCATGCTGCCAACGATTCTTCATACCATACCAATAAGTAGACCATATCAGAGACAGAATACAACACAGTCCAATATTGTAGCGGCCCACAAGAAAATAACCTGGACAAACTGACACTGCCAGATAAGTCAAAGGTCCTTACATGTATAGTTTTAAGTAAGAAATCTAAAATCTCTTCAAAAATATCCATGCATTAGAAGTCTGTTTTTCTTGGTTGAATTAAATAATGTTCTAAGATCCATGTGCTGACATGGAAATAAAAGCATGCGAAGTTTTCAGATGGATATTTAATCTACTACTACTAATCTTCCATTATAATCTAAGGAACTAACCCAATATCCTAATTTCTTCACTGCTTTAACGCCTCTGCTTGTGTGATCACATTACTTGGTCCAGGGTTTTTCTGAACCATTCAGAGAAAAACCACTGACTAAATGAGAAAGCATTCTTCAAGTCTATTCTAATTTGATGTAAAAAATTTCCGCTTGCAACCCACTTAGGTATAGACCAAATGCATGTAAATTTGCCATTAATTTTTTATTACCAGGAGGCCTAAAAAAGAAACTAAACTATTTCAAAGCTACAGAAACAATATATAACTCAGATCCTTTACACACATATCGTTTCCAACTGAGTCTCTTAAGACCCTTCTTTCAGAATAGTACCCAAGTTGTCCCTATGCTTCTAAATGACCTGTATATCACTGTTAACTATTTAAGAAAGGTCAGTGAACAAAGTTCTTGACATTAAACTGCTGAAAATAAAACCACTAGAAAGCAAGATATCTTAGGTTTCTTCAAAGGTGATCATTAGGACACCACAAACTTATGAGAAAAGAATTTATGAAAATATTAAGCCCACATTCCTATGTCAAGAGGCTAAAGTCCTGGAGATAAAGGTTTTCTACATGGGAATTTTTCACAAGTGTTCTATTTAAGATTTAAAATACCTCGTAATTATTTTGCTGTCATATTAACCAAGTACCAAACTGTTTATCTGACCATAATAGAGGGAAAACAATGCAATTTCATACATCAGCTAGTTCCTACAATTTCTATTCTGGCTAGCAATATAACCCTGAAAAAATTTTAATAAGAATATACCCTGCAAAATAAAAGGGATATAAAACAAATTACATTTGAATCAGCTATATCATCTTATTCCTCCATGACATATTACGTTTTCTTTACTAATAAGCATTTCCTTTGAAAACAGAGCAGCTGATGATTTCAACACAATAGCACAAATATGGAAACTAAAGAATGCATTTGAAAAAGTATCAGTCTTCACACTAAGAGACTCATGATATTGTCATAACTGTCACTAATCTATCTTTTAAGATTTAGTCAAGAAAATAAGCTCCCTAGGTTCCAACTTCCTTTTTCAGAAAATAAGAAAGGGTCTACTCTCCTTGCTATTTAAAGGGTAGTCCATGGAAAGTTGCATAGGTAGAGGCTTCTCAATAAGCAGGATCTCAGGCTTCACCTCAGAACTACCAAATCAGAATCTGCATTCTAATAGGACCCCCAAGAAATTTATATGCACACTGAAGTTTAAGAAGCACTGGTTTAGATGATCTGTAATTTCATGTGAAGCTTTCAAGTTCAACCATTTTTTTTTCTTATTAGGAAATTCAATATTAATTATAATTCCTTATTAGGAAATATTATATAAACATAATAAGCCTCAAGCAGTACTCACTATTAAAAAGTAAACCAAAGATGGAACTGTGATTAAAAATCTTTCTTTCAAACCTGCAGTCAAGTTACACATCCCTTTTGCATATATTAAGTGAAAGACTCCCTAGCAAATTAAGACACAAAGGTATGTGAACATCTATGAGTCAAGATGTTGCCACACCAAATGTGTTGTTCTCCCAGAAAAAGCAAATTTGTACACATAAGAATTCCTGAAGTAAGGACATTTTAAGGTGAGGAATTTTATTAAAGTGACATAATGGGAATGCCCCCCATAAGAACCAACTGTATGTTCTTCATTTGACCTTAGTCAAAAGGCCAAGAAGCAATCCACCTGTATATTCTTAATTCAAGTACAGTAATGTTCATCCCAGGTTCAAAAATCACAGTAAGGGAGCCCAACCTAAGATAGTCTCTGAGGGGTTCTCTCAGTTAGGACATTACATATTTAGAGGAAAAAGATTCTGTCTCAAGTAGTTTCAAGAGAGAAAAGGTTCTTTGGCAGAACTTTTATTCCCGATTTTTAATTTAAAATATCTAAAACTGCCAAAAAGCAAAACAATCAACACAAAAAAAACACTGCTTCCCTATTGTCATCTTAAGGTTCGCATTTCTCCTCCATATTTGCATCTATATTCCCAGAAAATTTAACATCCAGAGAGAAAAAAGATGTAGTTAAAAACTGGAAAAGGCTAGTTATTAAAAAACTATGCTGGGCTTGAGTTTTTGTATTAATCTGCAAGTTTTGAGGTAAAAAGACTAACATTAACAAATGTAAATGACTCAACAGATTGAAATACTATTCTTTAACAGTAGCTATATTTATGTTTATTTCCTCCCCCATTTTATATGCGTGGTAAACACGCTTTCCAGATTCAGCATTTACCAATATTCTAGGATGTCGACACTTATCTACTCTAAAGCTGCACTGACCAATCTGATATTCATCAGCCACATGTGGCTGTTGACCATTTGAAATGTGGGCACTTTAAATTGAGATGTAACCTAAATGTAAAATAAAAAATGAACTTCAGGGCCTCCCTGGTGGCACAGTGGGTTAAGCAACGCACTATGAGGCAAACCGCAGTCACTGCAGCACGAGTTCGATCCCTGCTGCCGGCCAGCGAGGGGACCCACAAGGCGCGGCAGACCTCTCCTGCTGTGCCCGCTGCTCCCCTCAGCAGTGTACTTCAGCTGATCTGCCTGTTCTGCTCCCTGCTCTCTGTGGTGAACCCTCTCACCCGCCCCACACCTCTGGTCTGTACCCCAGTGTTTGTATGCATAAATAAATAAATTTTTTTTAAAAATGAACTTCAAAGTTCTAGCATAAAAAAAATACATACCAACGCAGTAGTTTTTATACTGACTATATGATAAAATATTTTGGCTGTAGTAAACAAAATATGTAACAGGTAAAATTAATTTTAGGGCTTCCCTGGTGGTGCAGGGGTTAAAGTCTCAGAGCTATCAAGCTATTGCCAGCACTGTGACTCCTGACATTCAATCCATTCAATGACCCACATGGCACAGCAGACTTCTCCATTCGCACACTGCTCCCCTCAGTAGTGTATTTCAGTAGATCAGTCTGTTTTCCTCCCCACTCTGTCTCTGGTGAACCCTTACACCTTTGGCATCTCTAGCCTACACCCCAGATCTTGTATGCATAAAAAAATTAAATTTTACCTGATTATTACGCTCTAAGGTTGCTACAAGAAAACTTTAAATTACATATATGGCTCACATTTGTGACCCACATTATTTTCTACTGGGTAGCATTGTTCTAGATTATCATAAGAACATATGCACAATTTCGAAGGAGCTGATCAATACTCTTATAAGACAACGACATTCAAATCTCAAAGATAATTTATTTTAGGTTTGAGATATTAATGCCTGAAAGTTATTTAATTTGATGACATGCTAATAATGGAAGACAAGTATGCATTTATCACAATGCTGAACTTAAAAACAGAAAAAATGTATGGTCTTAGTTTCTAAATCCATAAGAGGTCAGTGACCAATTTTAGATGACAATTAGAAAGTCAATCTTTTTTGTTTCAATTGTTTTTTCAAAAAAACACTGCCTCCCTATTGTCACCTTAAGGTTCGCATTCCTCCTCCATATTTGCAAATTTGACAGCTTCATTTTGGTTTGTATTTTCCTCCCAGTCATGCAATCATACAGCCTACTAAGAATTCCTATCCTTTAACACACTGCCCACCTTCACCTTCTTTAAATATACACCCAAATAATAATGCCAGGTATTCGCCAATCTGTAAAAGATTATTTTCAACCTTGCTATTTTTAAGATGATTAGAAACACAAATGGGAGTGTTGATGAAGACTAACAAAAAATGTTTGGGTATTTGGTACTTAAATGCAAAACCAAGTGTGGAAAAAAAATCCTGAAACAGGGCACTTACATTCAAATTTGGAATACTTTACCCCTATAAATAAGCTAAAAGGCACATCTTGAACAAGATATTATTATGATACACAAAAATTATAAGTAGTTCAATTTCAGTATCCATAAATGAAGTGTAACTGGAGCACAACTATATTTATACATTTATATATTGCCTATCGTTGCTCTGACACTCAAAGTAGAGAGCTGAGTAGTTGCAAAAGAAACTGTATGGCTTATAAAAACTAATTTATTATGTGACCTTTCACATAAAAAGGCTGCCAATACAATATAGAGAATAATCATCATATCAATTTCTATAAATGGTCTTTCACAAATATCCTATTTATTGTTTTGGGGTGGGTTGACTATGGGATAGTCAGCAATTGGGCAAGACCCCTCCCCCAATCCTACCCCGACTTGAACCAGATAGTAGGCTTCTGCATAAGATTTTGTGGGAAGAAGTGCTAAAACTAAATTTAAAAAAATTGAAAATCAAAAACAAAATTGATGATTCAGTATCTGAGCAGAAACTTAAACTGAAATACTTGCCAATGTTATGAAAGTGTTTAAAAATGTAACTTCAGGGATGGTAAACAATTTATTTATTAGGAGGCTCATTTGGGGTTCTTTCAACTCAGATTCTAAGATAAATCACTTCTGAAAGATGAAAACATATTTTTAAAGATTCCTCTACCCTCCTTCTTCTGAAAAGTAGGATTCTATTATTCTCAACTAGATGCTGTCACAGTTTCACAAATCAATTAGGATATAACTGTAACTATGAAAAACATTAAATTAGGATGCACCATAAAATACAGATTCCAGGCAGCCAGTTATCTAACATATTAACTGGAAAGTGTTAATATACCTATTGATTATCTTGTTTGGAATTCTGTTAGAAGAGAGAGGCTATCAGGTAGAGGAAGCACCATGTCACTTTACCTTGTACATTTATATACACATGATGGCAGATTGCTCTCTTCAGTAATGAAGAAGCAAACAATGTATTTGTTTCACCTTAGTAAATTGACTGCTATCAATCAAGACTTTTAACATTCAAATCTTACAAAAGCTATCAAATGCTTATATAGTTTTACCTTAACATCAAAGTGCTATACACTAAACACAGAGAAATATAAGTCAATGAATGAAATCCCATGAAGAAGTAACAGGGCTGTATGTAACTGGTTTTGATTATTGGTTCACCTCAGGAGATACAATCAGTCCCTAAGAGACAAAAGAGTGAACTGGTACTAATAGATCTTTAGTATCAGTTACGAGGCCACTGGCTATTTCAATTCCCAAGGAACATAAACTATCTTTTAAGCTTGTGTATTTTACACACAAATTTGCAATCTGCAAACTTCATTTGAGGACAATGTCAGCTTCTTTCTTATTCTTATTTTTAGTGCCAAAGTAGTAAATTTACAGATAATTTTAAAACCAGCTCTTAAAACATATGCCGTAAGTAAATGTCAAAGCCTGATAATATTAACAATGAGGGGGGAGTATTGAATTAAAAAGCCATCCCTTTTCCACGTTAGTCTAGACAAAATGGTATATGATGCTATGTTGATTACTTAAAATGGGAACAAAACAGTTACATAAAATCCTTCATCACCAACCCTACCTTCATGCTGCTATTGCCTCTTAATATTTTCCAAGGGGATTCAAGATTTAGAAATAGCTTTCCTGTCCTCCAATCTAGAATTAACTTACCTTTTTTAAATTACATATACAGTACACCTGGATTTCCCAGAGTCACCTTTTAAAGGAGTTTAGATTCTATAGCTCTGGCAGGTAAAACAGTCAAGTGGTTTAACCACAAATATAACAAGGATTTTTCTCCTCTGATGTTTAATATATAACAGATAAATATTACCTGCTCTGAGGTCATTTATTTGACATCTTACGAATGAAAAAAATTTTTAATTTCTTTCTGAACCTCTCATCTAAAATAGATGCTAAGTAACCCAAAAATGAAAAAAAAAAAGTAAATAAATATAGACATTCATACCTAAATACTTACCTTGATCCCATCATAGGACCTCTTCCATCCTTGTCATATCCCCCACGCCCTCTACCTCCTCCCTGTGACCCGCCATATCCTCTATTATCTTCTCCATACCTACTCATGTCACGACGGTCGTCTACAAAAAAGGAAATGAAATTTTAAAAAAGAAAATGATACATAATACTATTCTGCTAGTCAAACAGCAGCATGGTGATATTGGTTATTACCATCTAAAGTGATGGTGATGGAGAACAATTAGTTAAAAACATCAGGTACAAGGACCCCAGGAAAGATGAAAAGCAAAACCCTAATTTTAAAACTTACTTTCTTCACCTTAAATATATTTAAATGTAAAGCAGCATAGACAAGGACTACCTAGATTTTCAATGAAATATTCACTAAATAAGCTTTCACTTCATATTCATTTACTTATTCATCCATTTATTTAGCAAATATTTATTAAGCGCTTAATATATACAAAGCAACAGAGGTACAAAAATGAGCTAGAACCTTTGTCTTTGAAGTATTTATTTTCACTGCATGGACATATTCCTAAATATCAGTATGTGATGGAGAAAGTACTATAAAAAACATGAAAAAAGAATGACTGGTCCCTCTTAGATGAAGTTAGAGAAAGCTAATATATAGGATCATAATTTTCCCTAATCAAGAATAATACCACTACCAAAAGAACTAGTAGTAACAGCATTGTCAAATATTCAAAGCTGTCTATGACAACAAAGGAAATTCATGTAATCAGTCATCAAAAGTCATGTGACCATTTGGGAGTCTCTAAAAAGTTCAGAAATAGAAATGAAATAAACTAGCTTCAACAGCCATGAGACAGAACACATGTTCAAGGCCACCCCAAATTTTTACAAACAGGTTAAACCCTATATGGGTCTTTTAATCCAAAACCCAACATACAAATACTGAGGAAAAAAGAAAAATAATAAATGTCAGTGTATCTTACCTTGTGTGTGGTGGCTATAATTTTCTCTTTGTGAATGGTAGGACTGCTGGTTTTGATTATAAGAATCATGCTGCTGATCATAATTTGAATGATCATCATATGAGCCTTGATGCTGATCATAACCTGACTGCTGGTCATACGAATCTTGTTGACCATAGTTTGACTGGTCATATGAAGGCGCTCTTCCACCATGGCTAAAGAGAAATCAAGAATTTAAGAGATTCTGTAGAAAGAATGTTTTCCTCTATAAGTTACAGAGATGTGACAGAAATAAAAGGCCTGATCAACTATATCTCAGCCATATTTAATACTACTTTCTCATGGAAATCATTTAGTTCTTTTTACTACAAAATCTAATCGGCAATAGAATGACCTACAGTGACTTCACTATCAGTGCCACACTATGAGAAAAACGACATGCCACCTTTGAACACTAGTGAAACAAAAAAATATCACCATGGTTTTTACCATCTTCTTGAATTAAAAATAAAACATAAGGCTCCACAAAGTACAATATGTCCTATTTAACAAACATGCCACAGTTGCTGACCCAGCCCTTTTAATAGTTACACTGAAAGGGTAATTACTTAATTTAACAATATTACCTAATATTATTTTTGTAACTTTTCTTGGTAGTATCTTTAGAACCTACAGTATATTCTTCTAAATCTTTTCAATGATAGCAAATCTTAGAAAACAGTAATAAATCATCCAGACTTTAAGTCTTGAGTTAGAGTGAGAAACTGGCTTTGTGATACCATTTTTTATTCTGAAAAGTCTGACTACCAAATAATAAGACTGTTTCTCTATTATCTCTGGCAATTCAAAAAGAAAATTTTAATTATGTTCTAAGCAATATGACTATTAAATACCTGCTTTCAAGATGGGAATGCTTAAAAGAATACTTAATGGATTTGAGTTCTAATGTTTACTTAAAAAAAGAAAAAGTTCTCAATTTAGTAACCATATCTTATTCTACAGATGATTAGAACAAGTTTTTTTGTTTTAAAGATTTTATTTATTTATGCATACAAGAGCTGGGGTACAGGCCAGAGTCACAGGAGGTGAGAGGATTCACCAGAGACAAAGCCGGGAGCAGAACAGGCAGACTGACTGAAATACACTGCTAAGGGGAGCCAGGCAGGAGAGGTCTGTGGGTTCCTCCCTGGCCGGAGGCAGGGAATTGAACTTGTGCTGCAGTGACTATAGTTTGCTTCAAAGTGCGTTGCTTAACCCATTGAACCACCAGGGAGGCCCCAGATGATTAGAACAAGTTAATAAAGATGAATATGTTCCCCAACTCACTAGTCATCGCAACACAGCATGTAAATCACACTTTGAAAAAGGGATCCTTGGGGCCTCCCTGGTGGCGAAATGGTTAAGCAATGCACTATGAAACAAACTTCAGTCACTGCAGCAAGAGTTCGATCCCTGCCACCACCAGATAGGTGATCTACATGGCACAGCAGACGTCTCCTGCCTCGCCCGCTGCTCCCCTCAGCAGTGCATGTCAGTCTGCCTGTTCTGTCCCTGACTCTGTTTCTCACCGCCCGCACCTCTGTATATTTATTTATATGTATATGTATATGTATATGTATATGTATATGTATATGTATATGTATATTTATTTATACATAATAAATAAATCTTTTAAAAAAAGAAAAAGGGATCCTTATTTATGAAAGGATTCTCCTTAATCTTAAAACTAGTCAGCAGGGGCCTCCCCTGGTGGCGCAGTGGGTTAAGCAACGCACTGCGAAGCAAAATCGCAGCCACTGCAGCACGAGTTCGATCCCTGCTGCCGGCCAGGGGGGGGACCCACATGGTGTGGCAGACCTCTCCTGCTGTGCCCACTGCTCCCCTCAGCAGTGTACTT